>OY986436.1:30529573-30974573 GCA_963920525.1 Dichetophora obliterata
TTTTTATATTGTACGAATATTTGTAGAAAGTGCGAATATTTTGTTTACTAATATCAATCGTAGAAACTTTACTAATGAATTTGTTGAGTGTATAAAATAAAATCAATTAAACTATAACATTGAAAAAACAATTCAGTTTGATATAGAAAAATATATAAAAAAATAAATTATTTGGGAGCCAAATCAACCTTCTTTATTCCGTCATCCTTCTTGGTCCAATCGCCCTTCCTGATTAATTTTTGCATCGTTAGCTTTGAATTTTGAATGACAGACATCTTAAAAAAGAAAAACAAATTAGGAAACTAAGAGCATAAAATAAAAAGTACTTACTTTTTATTCTTCTCGCAATACTAAATTCCTGGATACTGAGTTTATTATTTGCTCCAAACCAGCTTAATTTTGCAGCCACATCATTGCTCAGGATTTTTTTATTGAATTCCTCATAAATGAGTTTGTGCACTTTATCCACTTTACCAAAAATGTATTTCTGTAAAAAGATATAAATAGATAAAGAAATATGTAGATAAATAGACATACTAATTGGAGAACAATATCCTCATTCTCTTGTGTCTGTTGATCCAACTCTTTTAACAGTTGTAGAGTTTTTACAGGTAATGGCAGATATACAGTATTGCGCAAAATAATAGCAACATAATTAGCACGCTGCTACAAAATCGTGTATCTTTTTAAATATTAGGATCACTCATATATTATTTTAAAAACAAATCATATTCAAATTTGGTTTTGTTTTTCTTTAGTAAATTTAAAATTAATGTGACTGCATTCAGTTTGTCTGAGAGCAAAACAAAAGCAACATAATTAATATTTGGTGTAAGATTCATTATTCTTGATAAACGCTGCACATCTGAGCGGCATCGACACTATTAAATTAGATATGTTGGCATTAGGTATATGTTCCCAATTAAGTTTCAGGGCTTCATACAGTGCAGTCTTATTGGAAAACCTTTGACCAAATACTTTTACCTTCAAAATCCAAAAAAGATTTTCAATGGGATTCAAGTCATTGTGACTGTGCCGGCCAATCAAGGACTTGAATCCCATTGCCTTTAATGTAACCTTTGATGAGCTTTGAAGTATGATTTGGGTTATTATCAGGCTGAAACGTTCACTGAAGCGACATATTCCATTCTGAATGTGGTCGCATCTTGCTTTCTAAAATGTCATTATATACAAATTGATCCATAATTCCATCGATTTTTTGAAATAGTTCCACTTCATTATAGGAAAAACAAGTCCAGACTATAATGGCACCACCTTCGTGTTTAAAATTTATTTTTCAGTTTCGGCTTCAAGTTTGACTTTGATTCAACTTTGATTCATCGCTAAAAAAACGGTTTTCGATTTTTGAACGGTCAAATTTAGGTGCTCTTTTGCAAGACTAAGTCTAAAAAACAATAAATTGCAACTTGTTGTCACAATTTCAGACAGAATTGTTTAAATTGTAACACCTCACCTCGTTTTTTATGCTTAGCTGTAAGCAAAGGTTTCTCTGCCGGTCTGTAACTTCTTTAATCATTCTCAACGGCTTGTCTTGAAACAGTGCTGTGATGGATATCTAAATCAAGTGTCCGAACAACCTCTTTGGATGTGACAAATGCATTTCGTTTGAACACACCACAAATGTTCCTGTCATCACGCAGCGATGTCTTCTGCGCCCGCCCTCTTTAATGCACCGTTGTTACGTCTTTTGTGATGGTATATTTCTTTATTAATCTACAAACTATTGACCGATTAATATCAAACTGTTTCTCGTTAGATATTTGCGAATATCCGCTTTTATATTCGGAAATAATTTGTTATTTAAGAGCTTCACAGTATTTAAAACATGCCATTATAAATGGAACAGTCAATGTCACAACTAGCGCAAAAACAAAACTAAACTTAAATGTTTATGACTAACTAACAACACGTGCTTTACAATAACGGAACTTTTACCGGTAATTCTTTTAACTTCTGTTCTCTTTTTACATATTTCAAGTTTTGTTGCTTTTGTTTTGCTCTCAGACAAATTGAATGCAGCCACATTAATTTTAAATTTAATAAAAAAAAAAAACAACAAAACCGAATTTGAATTTGATTTGTTTTATATATGATGTATGAATATATGCTTTGATTCCCATAATCATTTTTGTGTGTCCCCAATATTAAAAAGGATACACGATTTTGTTGCAGCGCACTTATTTTGTTGCTATTGTTTTGCGCAACACTGTATATAGAATTTTTAATAACAAAATAAAAACACTCTTTTTGTAATAACCAGTCTCGACACATGTTCACTAGCTAACAACTAAGTTGAAATGAAGCAAAAATCAGTTGTTAAAAAAAAAACAAAAATCAATTGCTCTTTGTAAACTTTTCAAAATATTACGGTTAAATTCACCAAACGATCGCGAGAATGCGTTAGCGGCGATTTTAGAGTGACACAAAAAACTGACTTCACTGAATAGCGAAGAAATCGTCAAAAAGATTCGCAAGAACATAATTTACAAGCGTAAAATAGGATTGTGGTGAAAAACAATCTTTCAATGGTCGTCAGTACGATTAAACGACGATTGGAGAGTAACAAACAAAGGACGCAGTTTCGATAGTATCGTAAGTATAGACGTAGAATTAATTTGTATACAGTAATAAGGAAAAATTCTGTTTTTTTTTTTTCATTTATATTTTTCAAAACGTTTTTAAAGCATTTCATCTTCAAAATCAAAATTATTCAAAAACAAATTTTTGTTTTTGTTGCCTTCTTCAAATTTACTTGATCTAAAAAGCTCACAATTTTTCACAGTTTCGTTTTATAAAAAGTTTTCGTTTGATTTATTATGGTATTTAAGAAATAAGTATACAAATAATACAGTTTTCAAAGCACAACGCATGCTTAGTAACGCATGTGCAAACCTGTGCAGTAGTAATAATACTGGCTCTGTAGCTACAGGCATTTGTAATCTTTATTATATTTATCTTGCTGAAAATAAACAAAACCAATAACAAACGACAAAAACGAAAGCGTATAATGTGTATTTGTCTATGTTCATTTTACATATATACTAATAACAACAACAACAAAAGCAGCACAACAACAAACGACACTATTGTGAACCAAACGAACAACAACAATAACAGCAGCATAAGCAGCTACTCAAGCAACTACTGAAGCAGCTTGTGTATTTCTCATATGAATATATGACTTTTTTCTTCTTAGATTTTGCTGTTGTGTGACTTTATTAAAGAAGTAACAAAATTAAAAGTTAAATATTAATTTTATTCGTACTCTAACTGATATTTTGGCATATATTTGTTCTTTGTACGATGAATATTAAAGGCTGTAGGTATACCCCAAAGTGTGAGCTATGATCTTTAAATGTGCTAGAAAAAATTTGTTAAATGACCCCCATACAAACCGCGCTGTGCGACGTAATTCTGTGTCAAAACACACGTCCATCAATCATCAAAACGAGTCGCATAAATACCATTTTCAAGAGTCATATGCGATCCTTGACAACTAGCAATCTTTAGATGCTCGTCAAAATGCGTGTACGACGATTCGCTCGTCCAGCAATCGTCACAATGACTCGCAATATTATCATTTGGAACAGCAAAATAAAATTATACTTCAACAATCGTCTAGACGGTTAAAAAAAGAATCGCGAAATGATCGCGCTCGCTATACAAGTTTCTAAATGCTAGCTGGGTTTGTAACTACAACAACAGCTGTGCGTTGGGATGAAAAGAGAACAACGTGTGTAGTTTTTTTTTGCATTAACTTAACAAACCAAGAAATAAAGCATTTTTTGAGCAAAATAATAAGTGTTACATTTTAATTGCAATATTTTGTTTGGCACATACAATTTTAAGACTTATTATTATTAATATTATTATTATAATTATTATTATTATTATTATTATTATTATTATTATTATTATTATTATTATTATTATTATTATTATTATTATTATTATTATTATTATTATTATTATTATTATTATTATTATTATTTTTATTATTATTATTATTATTATTATTATTATTATTATTATTATTATTATTATTATTATTATTATTATTATTATTATTATTATTATTATTATTATTATTATTATTATTATTATTATTATTATTATTATTATTATTATTATTATAATTATTATTATTATTATTATTATTATTATTATTATTATTATTATTATTATTATTATTATTATTATTATTATTATTATTATTATTATTATTATTATTATTATTATTATTATTATTATTATTATTATTATTATTATTATTATTATTATTATTATTATTATTATTATTATTATTATTATTATTATTATTATTATTATTATTATTATTATTATTATTATTATTATTATTATTATTATTATTATTATTATTATTATTATTATTATTATTATTATTATTATTATTATTATTATTATTATTATTATTATTATTATTATTATTATTATTATTATTATTATTATTATTATTATTATTATTATTATTATTATTATTATTATTATTATTATTATTATTATTATTATTATTATTATTATTATTATTATTATTATTATTATTATTATTATTATTATTATTATTATTATTATTATTATTATTATTATTATTATTATTATTATTATTATTATTATTATTATTATTATTATTATTATTATTATTATTATTATTATTATTATTATTATTATTATTATTATTATTATTATTATTATTATTATTATTATTATTATTATTATTATTATTATTATTATTATTATTATTATTATTATTATTATTATTATTATTATTATTATTATTATTATTATTATTATTATTATTATTATTATTATTATTATTATTATTATTATTATTATTATTATTATTATTATTATTATTATTATTATTATTATTATTATTATTATTATTATTATTATTATTATTATTATTATTATTATTATTATTATTATTGTTATTATTATTATTATCATTATTATTATTATTATGATTATTATTATTATTATTATTATTATTATTAGTATGATTATTATTATTATCATTATTATTATTATTATTATTATTATTATTATTATTATTATTATTATTATTATTATTATTATTATTATTATTATTATTATTATTATTATTATTATTATTATTATTATTATTATTATTATTATTATTATTATTATTATTATTATTATTATTATTATTATTATTATTATTATTATTATTATTATTATTATTATTATTATTATTATTATTATTATTATTATTATTATTATTATTATTATTATTATTATTATTATTATTATTATTATTATTATTATTATTATTATTATTATTATTATTATTATTATTATTATTATTATTATTATTATTATTATTATTATTATTATTATTATTATTATTATTATTATTATTATTATTATTATTATTATTATTATTATTATTATTATTATTATTATTATTATTATTATTATTATTATTATTATTATTATTATTATTATTATTATTATTATTATTATTATTATTATTATTATTATTATTATTATTATTATTATTATTATGATTATTATCATTATTATTATTATTATTATTATTATTATTATTATTATTATTATTATTATTATTATTATTATTATTATTATTATTATTATTATTATTATTATTATTATTATTATTATTATTATTATTATTATTATTATTATTATTATTATTATTATTATTATTATTATTATTATTATTATTATTATTATTATTATTATTATTATTATTATTATTATTATTATTATTATTATTATTATTATTATTATTATTATTATTATTATTATTATTATTATTATTATTATTATTATTATTATTATTATTATTATTATTATTATTATTATTATTATTATTATTATTATTATTATTATTATTATTATTATTATTATTATTATTATTATTATTATTATTATTATTATTATTATTATTATTATTATTATTATTATTATTATTATTATTATTATTATTATTATTATTATTATTATTATTATTATTATTATTATTATTATTATTATTATTATTATTATTATTATTATTATTATTATTATTATTATTATTATTATTATTATTATTATTATTATTATTATTATTATTATTATTATTATTATTATTATTATTATTATTATTATTATTATTATTATTATTATTATTATTATTATTATTATTATTATTATTATTATTATTATTATTATTATTATTATTATTATTATTATTATTATTATTATTATTATTATTATTATTATTATTATTATTATTATTATTATTATTATTATTATTATTATTATTATTATTATTATTATTATTATTATTATTATTATTATTATTATTATTATTATTATTATTATTATTATTATTATTATTATTATTATTATTATTATTATTATTATTATTATTATTATTATTATTATTATTATTATTATTATTATTATTTTTATCATTATTATTATTATTATTATTATTATTATTATTATTATTATTATTATTATTATTATTATTATTATTATTATTATTATTATTATTATTATTATTATTATTATTATTATTATTATTATTATTATTATTATTATTATTATTATTATTATTATTAAGACTGATTGGGAATCCGAAAATTTTAAATATTGTTTTAGCAATTCATTAGTGTGATTTAATGATTTCATATTTTTTTAATGTAATTCTTTTTAAATAAAATTTGTTAGTATTTATATATGTTCAAAAATATGTTTGTTGAAGTATAAATTGAGTGTTGCTGTAGCTTTATGATTGTTTGTACGAATACTTTACACGCCCAACCTCAGTATATATACCAATACTAATACCAAGAGTTCTAAATAGGAATATATTTTTCCAATCTTTTCTTAATCTCTTTGTTTATTGTCAATATAAAATTTTAATTTCCATACATATTTCATGTGCAAATTTTAAAATATTATATATACGGATAGAAAAATATGCTCGTAATCAGTAGGGATTAAGAAAATCGCGGCTACAGATAGTGCTCAGAGAATATAAGCTTAATTCAAGTAAATTATTTTCTGAAGTATCAAAATTGACTTAAATCAAACGGATATTTGCTGAGCTATCAAAATTCCCACTTCAGAAAATATAGCCTCAAATCAAGACAATATTTTCTGCGATATTAAAATAAATATTCCAGTAGAAATTTTTTTAACTGCAAGTTTATATTTTCTGCAATATCAAAATAAATATTCCATTAAAAAATTACTTATATCAAGCCGCAATATGATTGGTATTCAGGATCAATTTTTCGGCTGAAATAACGCGTTCGCTTTGCTATTATAAGAAATTAATGCAAAAAAATAGAACGAAATCACTAAAAAATAAATACTACAAAAACCAAAACTAAAAGAAATTAGGAAAAAAAAATTATGTTTCCTTCGTGTCAGGTTTTTTATAGTTTCGGTTGTTACAGTTCATTTCACTATCATTGTAATTATAATGGAATCGCAACAATATCTGACATTTTTCAAAAACAATTAAAGCTGTTATTTGCGTTACTCACTGTTACAACAGAAATAATAAAAGGAAATTGTTTCAAGATAGCGAAATATGCAGCGACTAAGTAATTTAGTGCGGAAGAATGATACATGGTCAAACTACTTCAGAACATAAACGTAACGGGTAGCATTATTAAGAGCAACTAGTAATTTGTGAGATGATCGTAAATCCAGATTGCTATAAACGACTTCCGAGCAGACTAGTTTTCGTCTCGTTTCGACGGGAACAAATGATTAGAACATGTGAGATCTTACTCACACAAGAATTTTTATGATCCTCACAGGACAAGGAAGTATTTATTTAAAAGCCAAGACTTGCAGCCTTAATTACAACTTTCAATTCAGCATCGTTTAGAATAATTGGAGGAAGATCAATGTTTGCGAAAGATTTTTAGGAGATTGGTAGAGCGTACGATTTTAGGGGGTTTAGTTTAAGCTTGTTAGATTTACCCATTCTGATAACATATTGAAATCTACTTTCATTCTAACAAAAAGATCCATAATAAGTCCAACTGGTCTTTCATGCGATCGCAATAAGGGAATTTGTTCAAACTTGTGTCAAATCATTTATAACTGTAGTTTGGCCACAGCTTAAACACTCAAGACTACTAAACATGGAAGGGTAGCTCCTTCCGAAACTGTCTGTCTAGTCTGCTGTGTGATTGGCTCTATACATAGTTGTTGTTGTTGTTGTCGTCTTCTTAAAAAAACTTACTTGATCTCAAAAGCTCGTAAATAAAAATGATTTTTAAAGGGTGTTTTCACTAAATCACTAAATCACTTATCACTAAATGGCCCAATTAATTGGCCCCCAAGATCGTGTGATTTAACCCCATTGGATTATTTTTTTTGGGGTTCTGTAAAGTCACTTGTCTACGTCAATAAACCACAAACAATTGAACACTTGGAAATCAACATTCGAAGAGTAATCGGCGAGATACGGCCGCAAATGCTGCGAAAAGTTTGTAAAAATAAGTGTTCCAGATTGAGCCTTGTACGCGCCAGCCGTGTCAATTACATGGCCGAAATTATATTCAAGCATTAATGTCATATAATTTCCTATTTTATAAAGCTCGTTCTATTGGTATTAAAAATTTATTATTATGTTTTATTATGATTTAAACGTGTATCACTTTATAAAAAACACCCTTCATAAGAAAGCAGGGTTTTTATTTTAGCTATTCTTTATATTTAAAATCTCTTTGCGGCTACAAATTAACTTTGTTGCCTCAAAAATATTTTATGTTTTATAGACCCTTACGTATGGTCACATATACATAATATATTTATTGCAACGAATTATCATAGTTGTCAGAGAACATAATATACTAATGGTAAAAAATTAACGTGCTCACGGCAAACAATTAAATATAAACAACATGACTCTTGCACAAATGAACTTGTTTGCTATCAACACGTTTTCAAACATAAAAGTATCCTCTCCTATTATGTTTCGAGTAAATAGATTTTTTTCTGCGTGCAGCATGTATTAATAATTTAATTATGTTCAATTTATGACGTTAAATGTTATTTAAGCCTTTGGCCCATTTTTAAGAAATTAAAGGATAAAATACATGTTGACGTAGTTTTTGTTAGAAATCCTTTTTTTGATAATTTTTAAAGACGATAAGTCTTTCTGTTTTCATTTGAAATATTTACAATTACCTGAAAAATTGAATCATTAGAGTGAAAATTTACTGTATAAGTATAAGGAAATTTTTAGCAAATAAGTTAATATTTGAAATACGCGTGCTAAATAAAGTAATAAATTAGTACAAAATTAATAACTTTCTGAGTCGAAAATTATCCCAAAAGTATTAAAACCAAGTTTTTATACATACATATTATTACAACACTCAAAATTGTTAAAAACTGTTGAATCAAAATGTTTCTTTTTAATAATTTGGCAAATATTTTCAGTATTTTAAACCAATACTGATATTGTTTTGAAATTGACTGTCAATTTGAGTGTAATTTAATTTGTGTTTGTCTTTGAATTTTAGAAAAGGTTTTTAAATTTTGAAGTGTTAATAGCTATTCATCATTTATTTTTAAATTTGGTTTGCAATGTTTAATAAAATTAAAAATATTAATTTACACTTCAAAAGCTTATTTTTTTTTAAAACACATGGATAAACTTAAACTCCTGCGGTCGATAAAGTTATCATAAGAATCACAAAACCAATAACTTATTTTAGTTTTCAATATGAACTGTATATCAACAATTTAGCATATTCCATGGACCTTAGGTAATTTTTTCTTATTTAAGGTCAACAACTCAGTAACAATAAACTTAGCAAGTAAGAACAATAGAGTTCAGCTAATACAGATTTTTAGAAACTCAACCATTTCAAAGATCATTGAAATACCAGAAATATTATAAAAATAAATATGTATATGGGCATCTCTTAGTGGCACGGACGTGACATTCGCACGCTTTTAATTAAGCTTAAAACAAGAAAGAAACATAAAGAGCCGATATGTGTTTTTAGTGTTCTAATGCGCTGAGAGAGTGCTTCATTTCAGAAATATATTGGCAAGATTTAATGCAAATTAATATAAAGTTATAAGCAATTATACAATGAAACGGACGCGACAAAAAAATATTAGGATGTTTTTAGCTCTTATCGAAATCTACAAAGTTTAACTATTTTTGGGAACTTTTTTAATAATGTATACATGTGAATGAAGGTCAAAGGGTAGTTTTTCTTCGTAGACTTATGAAATATGACAATTATCTCTAAGCTTTTTTGATGCTTCCATCTATTAAATATTAACTTTTGTCTTATTTCTACAACGTTATCGTAACTTTCGGTTACGGACGCGACAAATTTTAAACATCCATAAAAAGTTTTTTGGATTTTTCCGGGATCCAATTATTATATTTTCTTTACTAGAACAATGCACTGGTTTAAAAACGGACAGCGTCTTGCATTTGAAACGTTTGTCCACTAACGACAGCAATCAATAATGTTTTTTTGCACACGGACGCGACATTATTATGTATAAAACTGTTGTTAGAAAAAAACTTTTAAGTCACAGCAACAATATTATACTATTACTTGAGTTAGCTAAAAACACAAAGACAAAAATTTGGGTATAATTCGTCAGAGGCTCAGAAAAAGATTTGTTTATTATACGGTAGTATATTTTAGCGAAAAATGTGCAGAATTAAAAATCCGTTTACATTTATAAAATGTTGAAATTTAAGCTTTATTATTGGATAATAAAAAGTTTTTCTGATCAGTTTGAGTTTTTCACTCGTGGTGGACCTTTTTTGGGAAATTTCTATACATAAAAATGTTTGCAAAGCTTAAGAATTCTTACTAATTTCATTACTAACTTAAAAAATTTGAAGTACGGACAACTACTCATACACACAATTACCTAATAGTTTCTGTTCTACTTTTGAGTTAACCTTTTGGCAAGTAAATTTTGCACTAAAAAGATAATGAAATAACATAAAATTTTAATGAATGTTAAATTACTAGATCGAAAACCAATATTTAAGAGCTATGCAAAAAAAGTGTATATATTTTTCTTTTTAATGAGTTTGTCTGCAATTCTTAAGGTCTTATCAATAAAAGTTTTTTGTTGAATTTATATGGCTTTACTTCTAATGTCCTTGGTGTCGTAAAATAAAAAAAAAAAAACAAAACTAAATAAAGATTATACCAAAACAACAAAAATCAACGCCTACCGAGCGACGATAGGTTACTACAGAACAAAGACACGTGGCAAACAACAACAACCACGAGAAGAACACCAACACAAGCCACAAAAACAGTTATATATAAGTTGTGCGTATTTCTTGTAGGTACCTTGAATTTTTTCATAGCATACTTTTAGGAGGATTTGTTAAAATGTGCAAAGAAAGAGAACGACAGGCAAGTAAATAATATATTGAACATGGTGTGAGAGAGATAGTAGGAGAAAAGGAGGAGAGCATATAAGAAAAAAACAACAATTATTAGGCTCTAAACAGTGTGGGTGTTGCTGATGATGATGATGGGTGGAGGTTACTACAAAAATATTAATATCAATTTTATCAATTTTTTGCTCAAGCTCTTTTTTGTTGCGGTAGTTTTGTTGCTTTTGCTCTTGTTTTTGTTGTTGTTGTTGTTGCTGCTGGTGTTGTTGATGAAAATGTAGGGCAACACCCATTTCGTTGTAGTTGTTTTTGTAGCAAAGGGTGGGCGACACATTTGAGATACCGTATTTTATGCTTTTTTATGCTTACTTTTGTGTTCCGCTCCATTTTTGTTGTTGTCGTAGCACCACGTGCTAGAACAAACGAGGTCCTTTTTATTATTATTGTAGCTGTATATATTCTTGTTGATGTGTCTGTGGTATAGCGACAAGGATTTGCGCATGTTTGCCAACAGCAGCAGCTTTTCGCTGCGAAAACGATGCAAAGATGTGTTGAGGAGATGAAATCTTGGCTGGTAGGTAACATAATAATTATGTTTGCATGGGGAAGAAATACAACTGGTGAGCCATTTCCTAAGATGCTGATGGTGAGTAAGAAGTGTTGAGTAAGAATCATGGAAACTATAAGTAGGTAAGAAGCAATTGAAAAACTTAGAGCACACGAGAATTTAAAGTATAAGAATTTGGGACTCGGTAGAAAGAGGGTCAGTAGAAAGCCTCTATTGAAGATGAAAAAAAATACAGAGTGGACACTATTAAGAAAATTTTTAACTAAGATTTAGATCTTTAAAAACCTTAAAGGTTTAGATCTTGAACTTTTTGATCCAACTTTTATCCTGTAGCTTTGTTTTTGTTTACTTTTAATCATGTTTTCCAAGAAGTATTTGGCAAAGATTTAAAATTGCTACGCTTATTCGTTTGGGTGTTAGCGTAAGTTGCTTGTGAGGTGGTACATATATTAGACAGATACTTTTTTTCAATGAAAAGCGCTTACATTTTTATTGGATTATTTTGAAAAAATAGTTATGATAGGACTAAAAACAGTTTTCATTGTTATTAGAGCAGATGGACCTTGAATTTGGACATTGGTGTTTCTGTCTTGCCCAACCTGCAATGTCCTTTTTCACCAAATAGCTACCAATGTTTGACTTTATCATAACACTGCGCATCTAGAGGGTTCGGATGAACCCTGCATTTTTTTAAGCTTGCAAAGATATATTGCATGATGGAGAGAATAATATAGTGCTATCTGCTTCTGCATTTGATGGTCATTCTCTTTTTTTCTGGACTGAAGAAGAGACAGTAAATACCAAAAGTTTATTAGCAATTTCTAGTTGAAATTTTATAAGAGGAATATGCTCCTGCTTCGGACTTAGTAAGTGTTAATGTTTTTTATACAGCAGCCACGCACTGGTAGCGGATGTTTCTAGGCAACAATAAAATATTCGCATGTAGCACTTTCTTGGGTGGTGACTAGCCTTTAGAGCTCCTTGAACATATCTGCCAAATCCACGCCTCCCATGCCTTTATTGTAGGAAGCAACATTCGCAAGCCTTCGAACATCAATGCAACTAATTTTTTTTTGCACCAACGTTTGAGAATCCCAACCGATTGATGATCAATACTCGAAGATATAGGTTGAAAGGGTTCATTTTCGAACTGCTTCAAATTTATAAGTTTATATTTGATTTTACATCTTAAAGCGAAAGATTCCTTTTTCCGGTTTTTTTAATTCTGCATCTGAAAGCAACAAGACAAAGTTTATTTAATTTTTACATACAGTACGTTTTGAAAATATGCCCATTTCCTTAAGAGAAATGAGAGAAGGCATGCTGACGTAAGCCAGATATAGCCAAATAAAGTTTAAAGTTTTTGTGGCTTAGAAGACTTTTAGTCAAATATAAAACAAAATCCAAAGATTATCTCAATCCTAATGATGCACAGTAAGCAATCCTAATAATATTGACATTAGGAGGACAACAGATTTCTTTTTTTTTAATTTAATAAAAAAAAATTGTCTCGTAATTTTATAAAAAAATTGTCTTGTAAAGGATTTTTTTTTAATTGAATAAATAAATTATCTTGTAATAGGTAAATAACTATTTATTATGAAAATGATATTAAAAACTTAACATTTTATTTAAATATTTTTATAAAATTCGTGATAGTTAAAATTTTTTTTATAACAAAAAATAGTGTTTTTAAACCAAAATATGATTTTAAGCATTTTGAACTTAAAACATAAAGTATAATGTGATATTTGATTTTTTATATTTATTCTTCTCTTAGCCAATTTACTCAATACAAAATAAAAAGAAAATATTAAAAAAAATTTATTAAAATCGTTAAAATATATGTCTCAACCCTTTGAGGAATTTTAATTTAGCAAACGTTTAGTAAAAAATATCTAGTATATATCACTGTATATCAGTCGGAGGCTATAATTATCATAAAGTATTGTATTTCTTGCATTATATTTCTTAAAAGATATGTAGCGCATAGTTGCGCATAACAAAAATACTTATCTTAAAAAACTCTTAATAATAGTTAAGACGCTTAAAACGCTCATTTTTTCAAGAAAAGTGGTGCTAACAAATTAAAAGAACCATTGAATAAATATCTCTTATAAAAATAAGATATGGCCTCATTGATAATGTTGTTTAGTCGCCTATATTTTTTATTAAAACCCTGCTTTTCTTAAAAAAAGTGTACTGTGAAACTCACAGTGACTGTGCCCCATACAAAAAGTGTTAATAAATAGAAGGATTCGTCGTAGATCAATAAAATTTACCACATTAGTTAATATTATTTATACGAGATCGCGTATATAAATATTTTTAAATTCGCCCACAAACACGCCTACTTACCATGTAAGACAAAACTTTAAAACGCTATATTTTTGTTGTTAATGAGCCTATAAAAAAACCACTCTTTCAAAACTCTTAAGTATGTGTGTAGAATAAAAAAGTATGTGTGTGGCTGACACGAACGGTACAAGTGAAACCTTCAGAAAATTGCACAAATTTTTAGAGCAACGACTTTTTCATAAACATCGTTACCACGAATAAGAAAAAATCGACTAAAAAATCAATATTTTCGACTTTCGATGCGAATATGTCCGTATATTTTTGTTCAAAAGTCCAATCAAAAGACTTAACAAAAATAGTTTTAATTTTTATGATGTATTGAATAATTACATGAATTAAGATTGTGAGCTTTAGATCAAGTGAGTTTTCAAGAAGGCAACAACAACAACAACAACTCTGTATAGAGTCAATCACTTAGCTGACTAGACAGTCTGATTCGGAAATCGCTACATATTCCTCATCAGTAGTCTTTGAGTGATTAGGCTGTGATCAACTCACTGTTTAAACTAGCATATGAATGTACAGATCCTCTAATTCATTCTTATGAATTGTATGGCTGCTAATCATATGACACTTCAAAGCAGGAGGCCATTTTAGATCACCGCCATCAACTCTATCAAGGGTTGCCATCTGTTCTAGTTGCTTCTTAATTTATTTCAATATTCATTGGTGTTCGATTGTTTGTCAAAATGCACCATAGAAATGAAACGAGTTTTTGCTTCGCCAGAAGCTAGTGTTCTAACTGAAAGGTGGCTATTTTCACAACCAAATGTTCAATTACACATGACTTTGACCGAAAAATCGATCAATTATTAGATTTAGATTTATATGATTAGCAGCCATACAATTCATAAGAATGAATTAGAGGATCTAAACATTCATATGCCAGTTTAAACAGTGAGTTGATCACAGCCTAATCACTCAAAGACTACTGATGAGGAATATGTAGCGATTTCCGAAACAGACTGTCTAGTCAGCTAAGTGATTGACTCTATACAGAGTTGTTGTTGTTGTTGTTGCCTTCTTGAAAACTCACTTGATCTAAAGCTCACAATCTTAATTCATGTAATTATTCAATAGATCATAAAAATTAATTAACTTAACTATGGCAGAGCACGGCCAAACAAGTTTAATTAATGTCAAATTAATTAAATAAATCTAATAATTGATCGATTTTTCGGTCAAAGTCATGTGTAATTGAAGAGACTACTGAAGAGGAATATGTAGCGATTTCCGAAACAGACTGTCTGGTCAGCTAAGTGATTGACTCTATACATAGTTGTTGTTGTTGTTGCCTTCTTGAAAACTTACTTGATCTAAAGCTCACAATCTTAATTCATATAAAAATTTTATTTAAAACATGACTCAAAAGATTAAAACAAGTGAAAATTAAAACAAGTTGTTTACATTACTTGAGCAAATTTATATATTTTGTTTAATATAAATTCTATTTTAAAGCTTATTTAAAATATAACTTCTAATAATTCAATTTTATATTAATTCGAATGAAGCTTTTGTAGATATCATTAAGTTATTTTACTTATGATATAAACGTATACACACCTAACCCTGTAACAAGAAAAACCTATTCTATTTCTTGTCTGTAAAAGCTTTTGCGTTTACCGTATGCCGTATATTTGAATGACTGATTTTTAGCTAGGCAACAACGAGAATTGAAATTATTTGGTCTATTCTTCTTTACATTTGTTTGGGTAAGGTTGTGTCTAAGTTTATCTGCTTAACTGCTTGTATAAATTAAACATTAACAAATAAAGTTTTATATCTTTAATAAAGTCGAACTTATCATCGAACGAATCATCGGCATAACACAAGAAGACGGGCAGCAGGCAGGTTTAAAACACCGAGATTCAACAATAAACATGGAAAAAACACCTTGCACGTACAACTGCAAAGCATCTACAACTCAATGCCAGCAAATCTTATAAATATTTAAAATAAATATAAACTTAAAAATATTGTTAAAAGATATTTGATAAAATCGCAATGAAGCGAACAAAAAATGTACAAAATATGTAGAATATATCTTATTATTAACATACTTATCTATTTACATTATTAACTCTGTATATTCTGTATATACCCTTGCATACAAGCCTAAGGCTTCGCGGGGAAATAAGCTATAGTAATAAAAATTCTAATTATATTTCAATAAAGAAAAGAAAAAAAAACAAACTATTTTTTTATAAGCACAAATAAAAATTTAATTTCTCACCACTTTCATATGCATAATATTCATTTGAAAATATTCTTAAAGTTTGCGCAAAAGTTGCTCAACTATTTGCAAGTTTGTAATAATAGGCTTTATGATCAAATTTTTAAATGATAAAAATTGCTGCAAAAATGCTTTTATAAATAAAAAAACGGAAGTCAAATAAGCCAGCTGTGATTTTTGAATAATTAAGTAATTAAATTAGTTATATTGAAAAGTAGGTTTCTTTTTATGTAGAGTGTTCAACAATTTTATTCAACTAAACATGGTACCCAGAAGATGTTGACAAAAAATCAACGAAACGTCCGTACGAACAAATTAAATACAATTTTTTTAATTGCATTTAAAAATTTGATCAAAAAGCCTATTTTTACAAACATACAATTTAATTAAAATTGATCTCAAAACCACATCTTGCTAAACTATTTTTTCATCAAAACATTAAGGGCTCTTTGAGATTTTTTTGACCAAATTTATTTTTTCCAAAATGTTTTTTTTATATATTTTACAAAAAAGATATTATATTTTACAAAAATTATTTATGTGAAAAAATTATCACAACATCTCCTTCCAATTAAAAGTTATGGCTAAGACTCTATTTATACGCGGTTAAAAATTTTGGACTAATTTTTAATCCAAACTTTGTTTTAAAGGAATTTTTAATCCAAAAAGTACTAATTTTTAATCCCTACTTTAATTTAATTTAGCTGGGTCTCAAACATACGTTCCTGAAAGGAACTTACTTGCATTCGTAATCATGCAACATAAGCGAAACCTTGTCAACAAGTGAGTTAGACGAGTTAATATGGTGTTGGACCAGCACATCAGAGGACGTATGTTCAAATCACGAGCTGTGACAGAAAAGTTTCTTATTTTAATTTAATTTAGCTGGGTCTCAAACCCACGTTTCTGCTTGCTTACTTACTGCAAGCTTATTTGCTTTCGGAATGATGCAAAATAAGCAAAACTTTCCTAGCAACTGAGATGGACGAGTGGTTAAGGTGTTGAACCAGCACGTAAGTGGACGTGTGTTCAAATCATGAACTGGCCAGAAAAGTTTTTTATTTTAAGTTTTTATTTATATTGAGTTTTTTAAACTTTTTGCGGACTAAAAGCTTACCTTATTTGCATTAGAAAATTTTAAACTTTTCCTTGGATTACAAAGTAGTCTTTTTTGGTGTTGTCCTATATGTAATCGAAAAAAATTTAAAATTTAGTAAAAAATTTTTAACCGTGTACCATCGACTATCTTTGTTATATTAACAAAACTAATTTTATGTTTGTTTGTTTGTCCTTAATGCAAATCTAAACCGGCTGTGGGATTCCACTCAATTTTAGTACACATTTTGTTTGCATCCTAGTTTAGATATAAGCATATTTTTTTTAGACCAAGGGCATAAGCAGGGGTGCCTCCCATAAATCTGAAATTTTTTTATCTATGATTTTTGTTAATAGTTTCTATATGTGATCCTTTTGTATGTATAGTTTTACCTTTTTCTTTGAATCTAGACCTAAAAAGGTTAAAAGAAAATCAGTATTTTTAAAGCGATATTGTATAATTTTGTAAAATATTGTACACTGTTCAAACGGGAAGTTAAAAACTTAGATATTGACAAGAAGTAGATAATATGTATGAAAATTTTTAGATTTAAGTTTTTTCTAAATGACCTCTATGTTTATTATGTTGACTTTATATGATTTAAATACAAATTCTAAATGTTTGATAGTTTAAATCATACTTGATTTTAAATACAAATTCTAGTTGTTTGACAGTTTAAAATCGTTTATCGAGCTTAAGGTCAAAGTTAGAAACAATTAATTGTTCTAACAAATTTTTCCAAAGAAACAACAACAACAACAAAGTTTTTTCAATATGAAAGGAAAAAAAAACCACTAGCAAATTGATTTTATTGTACAATTTCTGCGTGCTAAACGCGTCATCAGAAATCTTTGTGATTGCCCGTGCAAGCGCGTAGACGCACTGCACCATCGGGGCGATGAGATTTTGAAGCTTCAATTTCTCATTTTTTCCCTTAATTTCATAATGCCACATTTGTTGTTGTATTTCTGTTTTACTTTAGTTTCTATGCCTATATTATATGTAGTCCAACAGCCTGCTGGAATTCTGCACTAACAAAGCATGTTTACTGAAGTTGTTTTTAGAATTTTTGCTGATTTTGTTTTTCAGCTGTTTCCGTTTGGTCGAGCTCTACCATTTGATTAAAGTTTTTTCTAAATGACCTCTATGTTTATTATGTTGACTTTATATGATTTAAATACAAATTCTAAATGTTTGATAGTTTAAATCATACTTGATTTTAAATACAAATTCTAGTTGTTTGACAGTTTAAAATCGTTTATCGAGCTTAAGGTCAAAGTTAGAAACAATTAATTGTTCTAACGAATTTTTCCAAAGAAACAACAACAACAACAAAGTTTTTTCAATATGAAAGGAAAAAAACCACTAGCAAATTGATTTTATTGTACAATTTCTGCGTGCTAAACGCGTCATCAGAAATCTTTGTGATTGCCCGTGCAAGCGCGTAGACGCACTGCACCATCGGGGCGATGAGATTTTGAAGCTTCAATTTCTCATTTTTTCCCTTAATTTCATAATGCCACATTTGTTGTTGTATTTCTGTTTTACTTTAGTTTCTATGCCTATATTATATGTAGTCCAACAGCCTGCTGGAATTCTGCACTAACAAAGCATGTTTACTGAAGTTGTTTTTAGAATTTTTGCTGATTTTGTTTTTCAGCTGTTTCCGTTTGGTCGAGCTCTACCATTTGATTAAAGTTTTTTCTAAATGACCTCTATGTTTATTATGTTGACTTTATATGATTTAAATACAAATTCTAAATGTTTGATAGTTTAAATCATACTTGATTTTAAATACAAATTCTAGTTGTTTGACAGTTTAAAATCGTTTATCGAGCTTAAGGTCAAAGTTAGAAACAATTAATTGTTCTAACGAATTTTTCCAAAGAAACAACAACAACAACAAAGTTTTTTCAATATGAAAGGAAAAAAAACCACTAGCAAATTGATTTTATTGTACAATTTCTGCGTGCTAAACGCGTCATCAGAAATCTTTGTGATTGCCCGTGCAAGCGCGTAGACGCACTGCACCATCGGGGCGATGAGATTTTGAAGCTTCAATTTCTCATTTTTTCCCTTAATTTCATAATGCCACATTTGTTGTTGTATTTCTGTTTTACTTTAGTTTCTATGCCTATATTATATGTAGTCCAACAGCCTGCTGGAATTCTGCACTAACAAAGCATGTTTACTGAAGTTGTTTTTAGAATTTTTGCTGATTTTGTTTTTCAGCTGTTTCCGTTTGGTCGAGCTCTACCATTTGATTAAAGTTTTTTCTAAATGACCTCTATGTTTATTATGTTGACTTTATATGATTTAAATACAAATTCTAAATGTTTGATAGTTTAAATCATACTTGATTTTAAATACAAATTCTAGTTGTTTGACAGTTTAAAATCGTTTATCGAGCTTAAGGTCAAAGTTAGAAACAATTAATTGTTCTAACGAATTTTTCCAAAGAAACAACAACAACAACAAAGTTTTTTCAATATGAAAGGAAAAAAACCACTAGCAAATTGATTTTATTGTACAATTTCTGCGTGCTAAACGCGTCATCAGAAATCTTTGTGATTGCCCGTGCAAGCGCGTAGACGCACTGCACCATCGGGGCGATGAGATTTTGAAGCTTCAATTTCTCATTTTTTCCCTTAATTTCATAATGCCACATTTGTTGTTGTATTTCTGTTTTACTTTAGTTTCTATGCCTATATTATATGTAGTCCAACAGCCTGCTGGAATTCTGCACTAACAAAGCATGTTTACTGAAGTTGTTTTTAGAATTTTTGCTGATTTTGTTTTTCAGCTGTTTCCGTTTGGTCGAGCTCTACCATTTGATTAAAGTTTTTTCTAAATGACCTCTATGTTTATTATGTTGACTTTATATGATTTAAATACAAATTCTAAATGTTTGATAGTTTAAATCATACTTGATTTTAAATACAAATTCTAGTTGTTTGACAGTTTAAAATCGTTTATCGAGCTTAAGGTCAAAGTTAGAAACAATTAATTGTTCTAACGAATTTTTCCAAAGAAACAACAACAACAACAGTGCAGTGCGTCTACGCGCTTGCACGGGCAATCACAAAGATTTCTGATGACGCGTTTAGCACGCAGAAATTGTACAATAAAATCAATTTGCTAGTGGTTTTTTTCCTTTCATATTGAAAAAACTTTGTTGTTGTTGTTGTTTCTTTGGAAAAATTCGTTAGAACAATTAATTGTTTCTAACTTTGACCTTAAGCTCGATAAACGATTTTAAACTGTCAAACAACTAGAATTTGTATTTAAAATCAAGTATGATTTAAACTATCAAACATTTAGAATTTGTATTTAAATCATATAAAGTCAACATAATAAACATAGAGGTCATTTAGAAAAAACTTTAATCAAATGGTAGAGCTCGACCAAACGGAAACAGCTGAAAAACAAAATCAGCAAAAATTCTAAAAACAACTTCAGTAAACATGCTTTGTTAGTGCAGAATTCCAGCAGGCTGTTGGACTACATATAATATAGGCATAGAAACTAAAGTAAAACAGAAATACAACAACAAATGTGGCATTATGAAATTAAGGGAAAAAATGAGAAATTGAAGCTTCAAAATCTCATCGCCCCGATGGTGCAGTGCGTCTACGCGCTTGCACGGGCAATCACAAAGATTTCTGATGACGCGTTTAGCACGCAGAAATTGTACAATAAAATCAATTTGCTAGTGGTTTTTTTCCTTTCATATTGAAAAAACTTTGTTGTTGTTGTTGTTTCTTTGGAAAAATTCGTTAGAACAATTAATTGTTTCTAACTTTGACCTTAAGCTCGATAAACGATTTTAAACTGTCAAACAACTAGAATTTGTATTTAAAATCAAGTATGATTTAAACTATCAAACATTTAGAATTTGTATTTAAATCATATAAAGTCAACATAATAAACATAGAGGTCATTTAGAAAAAACTTTAATCAAATGGTAGAGCTCGACCAAACGGAAACAGCTGAAAAACAAAATCAGCAAAAATTCTAAAAACAACTTCAGTAAACATGCTTTGTTAGTGCAGAATTCCAGCAGGCTGTTGGACTACATATAATATAGGCATAGAAACTAAAGTAAAACAGAAATACAACAACAAATGTGGCATTATGAAATTAAGGGAAAAAATGAGAAATTGAAGCTTCAAAATCTCATCGCCCCGATGGTGCAGTGCGTCTACGCGCTTGCACGGGCAATCACAAAGATTTCTGATGACGCGTTTAGCACGCAGAAATTGTACAATAAAATCAATTTGCTAGTGGTTTTTTTCCTTTCATATTGAAAAAACTTTGTTGTTGTTGTTGTTTCTTTGGAAAAATTCGTTAGAACAATTAATTGTTTCTAACTTTGACCTTAAGCTCGATAAACGATTTTAAACTGTCAAACAACTAGAATTTGTATTTAAAATCAAGTATGATTTAAACTATCAAACATTTAGAATTTGTATTTAAATCATATAAAGTCAACATAATAAACATAGAGGTCATTTAGAAAAAACTTTAATCAAATGGTAGAGCTCGACCAAACGGAAACAGCTGAAAAACAAAATCAGCAAAAATTCTAAAAACAACTTCAGTAAACATGCTTTGTTAGTGCAGAATTCCAGCAGGCTGTTGGACTACATATAATATAGGCATAGAAACTAAAGTAAAACAGAAATACAACAACAAATGTGGCATTATGAAATTAAGGGAAAAAATGAGAAATTGAAGCTTCAAAATCTCATCGCCCCGATGGTGCAGTGCGTCTACGCGCTTGCACGGGCAATCACAAAGATTTCTGATGACGCGTTTAGCACGCAGAAATTGTACAATAAAATCAATTTGCTAGTGGTTTTTTTTCCTTTCATATTGAAAAAACTTTGTTGTTGTTGTTGTTTCTTTGGAAAAATTCGTTAGAACAATTAATTGTTTCTAACTTTGACCTTAAGCTCGATAAACGATTTTAAACTGTCAAACAACTAGAATTTGTATTTAAAATCAAGTATGATTTAAACTATCAAACATTTAGAATTTGTATTTAAATCATATAAAGTCAACATAATAAACATAGAGGTCATTTAGAAAAAACTTTAATCAAATGGTAGAGCTCGACCAAACGGAAACAGCTGAAAAACAAAATCAGCAAAAATTCTAAAAACAACTTCAGTAAACATGCTTTGTTAGTGCAGAATTCCAGCAGGCTGTTGGACTACATATAATATAGGCATAGAAACTAAAGTAAAACAGAAATACAACAACAAATGTGGCATTATGAAATTAAGGGAAAAAATGAGAAATTGAAGCTTCAAAATCTCATCGCCCCGATGGTGCAGTGCGTCTACGCGCTTGCACGGGCAATCACAAAGATTTCTGATGACGCGTTTAGCACGCAGAAATTGTACAATAAAATCAATTTGCTAGTGGTTTTTTTCCTTTCATATTGAAAAAACTTTGTTGTTGTTGTTGTTTCTTTGGAAAAATTCGTTAGAACAATTAATTGTTTCTAACTTTGACCTTAAGCTCGATAAACGATTTTAAACTGTCAAACAACTAGAATTTGTATTTAAAATCAAGTATGATTTAAACTATCAAACATTTAGAATTTGTATTTAAATCATATAAAGTCAACATAATAAACATAGAGGTCATTTAGAAAAAACTTTAATCAAATGGTAGAGCTCGACCAAACGGAAACAGCTGAAAAACAAAATCAGCAAAAATTCTAAAAACAACTTCAGTAAACATGCTTTGTTAGTGCAGAATTCCAGCAGGCTGTTGGACTACATATAATATAGGCATAGAAACTAAAGTAAAACAGAAATACAACAACAAATGTGGCATTATGAAATTAAGGGAAAAAATGAGAAATTGAAGCTTCAAAATCTCATCGCCCCGATGGTGCAGTGCGTCTACGCGCTTGCACGGGCAATCACAAAGATTTCTGATGACGCGTTTAGCACGCAGAAATTGTACAATAAAATCAATTTGCTAGTGGTTTTTTTTCCTTTCATATTGAAAAAACTTTGTTGTTGTTGTTGTTTCTTTGGAAAAATTCGTTAGAACAATTAATTGTTTCTAACTTTGACCTTAAGCTCGATAAACGATTTTAAACTGTCAAACAACTAGAATTTGTATTTAAAATCAAGTATGATTTAAACTATCAAACATTTAGAATTTGTATTTAAATCATATAAAGTCAACATAATAAACATAGAGGTCATTTAGAAAAAACTTTAATCAAATGGTAGAGCTCGACCAAACGGAAACAGCTGAAAAACAAAATCAGCAAAAATTCTAAAAACAACTTCAGTAAACATGCTTTGTTAGTGCAGAATTCCAGCAGGCTGTTGGACTACATATAATATAGGCATAGAAACTAAAGTAAAACAGAAATACAACAACAAATGTGGCATTATGAAATTAAGGGAAAAAATGAGAAATTGAAGCTTCAAAATCTCATCGCCCCGATGGTGCAGTGCGTCTACGCGCTTGCACGGGCAATCACAAAGATTTCTGATGACGCGTTTAGCACGCAGAAATTGTACAATAAAATCAATTTGCTAGTGGTTTTTTTTCCTTTCATATTGAAAAAACTTTGTTGTTGTTGTTGTTTCTTTGGAAAAATTCGTTAGAACAATTAATTGTTTCTAACTTTGACCTTAAGCTCGATAAACGATTTTAAACTGTCAAACAACTAGAATTTGTATTTAAAATCAAGTATGATTTAAACTATCAAACATTTAGAATTTGTATTTAAATCATATAAAGTCAACATAATAAACATAGAGGTCATTTAGAAAAAACTTTAATCAAATGGTAGAGCTCGACCAAACGGAAACAGCTGAAAAACAAAATCAGCAAAAATTCTAAAAACAACTTCAGTAAACATGCTTTGTTAGTGCAGAATTCCAGCAGGCTGTTGGACTACATATAATATAGGCATAGAAACTAAAGTAAAACAGAAATACAACAACAAATGTGGCATTATGAAATTAAGGGAAAAAATGAGAAATTGAAGCTTCAAAATCTCATCGCCCCGATGGTGCAGTGCGTCTACGCGCTTGCACGGGCAATCACAAAGATTTCTGATGACGCGTTTAGCACGCAGAAATTGTACAATAAAATCAATTTGCTAGTGGTTTTTTTCCTTTCATATTGAAAAAACTTTGTTGTTGTTGTTGTTTCTTTGGAAAAATTCGTTAGAACAATTAATTGTTTCTAACTTTGACCTTAAGCTCGATAAACGATTTTAAACTGTCAAACAACTAGAATTTGTATTTAAAATCAAGTATGATTTAAACTATCAAACATTTAGAATTTGTATTTAAATCATATAAAGTCAACATAATAAACATAGAGGTCATTTAGAAAAAACTTTAATCAAATGGTAGAGCTCGACCAAACGGAAACAGCTGAAAAACAAAATCAGCAAAAATTCTAAAAACAACTTCAGTAAACATGCTTTGTTAGTGCAGAATTCCAGCAGGCTGTTGGACTACATATAATATAGGCATAGAAACTAAAGTAAAACAGAAATACAACAACAAATGTGGCATTATGAAATTAAGGGAAAAAATGAGAAATTGAAGCTTCAAAATCTCATCGCCCCGATGGTGCAGTGCGTCTACGCGCTTGCACGGGCAATCACAAAGATTTCTGATGACGCGTTTAGCACGCAGAAATTGTACAATAAAATCAATTTGCTAGTGGTTTTTTTCCTTTCATATTGAAAAAACTTTGTTGTTGTTGTTGTTTCTTTGGAAAAATTCGTTAGAACAATTAATTGTTTCTAACTTTGACCTTAAGCTCGATAAACGATTTTAAACTGTCAAACAACTAGAATTTGTATTTAAAATCAAGTATGATTTAAACTATCAAACATTTAGAATTTGTATTTAAATCATATAAAGTCAACAATTTTTAGATTTATAATTAAATTGTGACATTGTCATGATTTTACAAGGTTATAATTCTTAGAGCTTTAGGTCAAGTAATTCTTAAATACATCTGCAATAGAACGTTCGTTTATCACATTACGAAAAGTTAAAACATGGCTACAATCAACGATGGGCGATGCCCGATTGAATGGTACACACATTTTTATCTATTCCAAGTTTACAACATAATTTAGAAAAATTTTCAAAACTCTTTTATTACAGGTTTGTGCATGTTGAGTGTTCATCGCAAATTTGTGGCAGAAAACCAGGAAAACATTCTAGTCGAAACTATTGACCGTTTTGCGGAAAATCCTCGCCGATTGATATTCAACTAAGAAAAAAAAGATTTTTTTTTTTAATTTTTTGTATTATTTTGTTGAGCATTCCTTAGTTTGAGTTTTTGTGAATTTTCGTTAATTTTTTTAAGCCAAATTTTTCAATAATATCATAATTTAAAATGAATTTAACCTGCATTTAATAAATGTTATTTTATTTGATCTCATGGCTTGCGTTTGTTTGATATACATAAGTTGAATGCTTTTTCCCTGATACTAAAAAGTTGCTTTTTAGCTGAAAAAGTCTTTTCAAAAAAAGGTATTCACATTAAAAAAGTTGCTTTACATTTGACAGTCAATTTGTAAATACAAAATGCCCACATTCAGAGGAGTCAAATGTTGTGGTAGCGATAAATTAGTGAGCGATGTTTTTCTATGAATGTGTTGTTACTCTAAACACCAGAAAAGTTGCAAATTATTTAATTTAGTTATTATAATTCCTGAATTAAGTAAATAATTTAATTGCGAAGGCTTTTCACTCTAACTTGCTGCGTTCTTTCTGTGTTTATAAATTTAACAGCGTCAGTAGCAGCATTTACCAGTTGAACCTTAACAATTTTTTTTTCCATGTAGCATATAATTGTTTCGCTCGCTTAAATGGCACCCGCTACGTGATCAGATTTAATGAGCGCACTTATAATTTTACCATTCATCGAATTTTAACACAAAAGTGGCCAATTGTTGACTTCTATGAGTGCGGCTAATATCAACAGATAGATGAAATGTCAAATACAAGCGACATATTGGATTTAAGTGATAGATTATGACTTTACCTCAACGAACAGTCTGTTCAACAACCATAATCAGGATTGTTTTTTAGCTTTTCAGAGTTTTTTGCTGAAAATAAGCAGCTTTTCATTTGGCATTTCTTCAATGGCCAAGAACTTAATATCATGCAGCTTTTCATTTTTAGGCTTTCCGGCCTTAGTGAGAACATAGTATAAAAGTCGATTATAGAAAACATCAGGTAATAAGAGACCATACTTTCATTTTGAACTATTTTCATTCACTAGTAAAATTCATGAATGAAAGATATGGTAAACAAATTTTTATAAGGTCTTTCCCCCCTAATTTTCATCCAGCCTACGCCCTTGGCTTAGACTACACCTCTTTCGCTCTTTTTCAACTAACGTAAATTTTTTATTGAAATATTTCTTTTTTCTGTTTTTTTTTTATAAATTAATTTTTAATTTTTCCAATGTTTGCGATATGCTCTTACAAATTTTCATAAAATTAAACTCTAACAGCCCTATTCTGGCAAATTAGCAAATTGTTAACTAGTATTTTGAATATTTCTATGTGCTTGTGGTAATTTTTTTATATCAAAACAAAATTTGAAGCTCAAAAATAAAAATTTTTTTATAAAAATTGTCAACTGCTTTTCAGTTATTGACAATTTCATTAAACAATTTTGTTTTTTAAGCTTTAAATTTTGTTTTGAAAACAACAAACACATAGAAATATTCAAAATACTGTTTAACAATTTGTTAATTTGCCAGAATAGGGCTGTAAATCAGTGTTTGGCAAACACGAGCTCACACACACAAACGTAATGTATGCTTGTGTTCGTTTGCTGAGAGATAGACTGAACGCTCCTAAGCTTTAAACCTCAGCTATCCAGTATTTCTCTGCTACGCCGCATCGTTTGTGTGCTTTTCCGATCATGTCTGTGTGAAAAAAACGATTTGTATCGAGCATGCGTGCCTATGGCGTGCCAAACACTGCTCTAAATATTTCCGACAGTTCAACAGCTACTGCAACGTTTAAAAAGTCTCTGAAACTGGTTTGTGTAGATACTAAGCGTTGGATTGTTTGTATATGTTTGTTTTTTTAATGCCATTGTGCATTTTATCGAATTTCAAATTACAACGGTGCTCACCTCAGATTATAAATTTTTCAGTGCACGTAATTTTTGCACTGTTACAAAAAAAAAAAAAATTCCAAAAATTGCAAAATTAAACAAAACAAGTGGCTATGGCATAGCTTTTTTCTACTCTGTGCACAAAATCACAAAAACCACAATTCGGATTAAAGTTATAGCTATTAGATTTTTACTTTTTTCAAAAATTTTCAAAGTGCCTGTTTCTAGTATTTGAATAAAAAAAAAAAACAATCGTAAAAACTATATTTCTCAATAAAAAATTACTTAAATAGTTTCTAAGACAATATTTCTGACTTTAGTTGGAAAAACTTTTGGAATTCTAGAACATAGCAGACACTGGTTTTAGGATAAAAAGATATTAAAAAAACCGTTAAACAACAAATTTAATTTTTCACCACTGCACTTTGGGTGTTAAAATGACTAATGTCAAAAAATTACAGGAATTAAATTGCGAGCTTTAGATCAAATAAGTTTTAAAGAAGACAACAACAACAAAAACCATTCTGTATAGAGTCAATCACTTAGCTGACTAGTCTAAAGCTACTTGATCTAAGGCTCGCAATTTAATTCATGCAGAAATAGATCATAAAACTAATTTTGTCAAAAATTTTGTTTATTTATACATCAGTTTATTTAAATTAACTTTATTAAAAGAAGCAGAATGAAGCCATATTTGCGACAGCAGCATACCAGGATTATTGCTTCTTACAAAACATGTATGAATATCGAAATGTTAAAGCAATTCTTCGAAGAAGACCCTAATTTGACTTTAATCAATTATTAAAAGAACAAAGTTCGGTAATTGGGCTTCCGATAGAATCATTCTAAATACAAGTTAAGATCTACCTAAAATATATCCATAAATAAACAAAATCAAGAGAATAATTTGTTTGGGTATTCGCTTCACGTAAAATGTCACTTGTGTTAAATTGTTCTTAAAAAAGTCCTTAAACGAAACAATTGCTCTTGGGACAACATTAAAAACCAGACTGTAAACATATTGTTGCATCGACGACTACGAACTCTCGATATTGCATGCACTTAAATGGCACTTGTTATGATATGTGCGTGTATGTGTGTGTTTTTATTGTGTTTGCAAGCTCATTTGAAATTTGAATTTAACATTCGTGTAAAAAGTTTGTTGATCTCAATAAAAAATGGCCAACCACAACTAGCTATTATAAGCGTACCATTTTGAAGCTTAAGCAAATAACATGAAAAACCTTCAATTTAATGTTATGCTGCTAGATGGTGCAACATGTTGGTCTGCAGACTTAATTGAATCGAAATTTAGTGGTAGAGCATAACAAAGCATATGCTTAAAAATGGGCGCCAGGTAGCAAATTATATAGGATTTTTGTCTGGCGGCTATGCAATTGAGTCCAAATATTCAGTTAGTGTTCAAATGCAAGAGTTTTGTACACAACAATACAAAATAAGTTCACAATAAGTTAGAAATAAAGTAGCAAAAAAATTTATGTAAGCACAAAACAAAATCATTGCAAATAAAACTTGAGAATTTTATGCTAATTAAAAAGTCTCAACAAACACTTCAAACACAAAAAAAAAGGTAAAAATGAAAAAAATATATAAAACAAGCAACGAATGTTGAAAGTAAATATCAATAAATCCAACAGAATCATAACAAGAAATAAAATAGATGAAAACAAAAACACAAAAACCAAACAAACATAATAAATTGCTGACGAAATAAAAAGTCATCATTCTAAATGATTAAAGAATTTTTGGCTGACAACAACAAAGAAGACCAAGAGCAAGTTTTTGCCGACAAAGATAAACAGGCAGTAAGTAGAAAAACAACAACAACAACAAAAACAGCTCGAACCAAGTAGTAATAACAGCAAAAAAGCGCCAAGCAAAACAAAAGTAATGCAATCCGAAAGATACACAAAAATGCAGCACAAGATAGAAATACAGATAACCAGCATTTATGAAGTAGCCACAAAATGTTTTTTTTTCCACTACCAAGTATTTGAGGCAAAATATTTGTGAAAAAAAAGAAAGAAATATATGAAGCACGAGCAAAGTTGAAAACAACTCACTTCAAAGGATACACTCGACGCAGTATACTCACTTCAGTTAATGACACTTTATGTGCTGAAGTACGTTACGGAAGAGTGTTTCGAAAAGTGGAACTAGTAGATGCGTTCCAAGATTATGATGAGAGCGAATTACATTAATGTGACTGAGCAAGATGTTGTTGTTTTACAAGGACTGGTCTTTCTTTTCATTTTTTTCTATATTTATTTTGTTTTTGTATTGTATCCTGCTGCCTTTCCCACTCAATTAAAAAATATTATTGAAGTTTCCTAAATGCTGGTAAAACTTGTAAAAACTTCTCTGTATCAAATATCTAGAATTGCAAAAAGTTTAACGTTTATTTTGATCACTTATAAAAATGAATGTTTTTTGGCAACTGTTACCAGATGTTATATAGAAAGCAGCGTAAGAGAGAAGAAACGGAAACTGATATTAAACAGAAATTGGCTGAAACCTTGAAAATATTCATGCCCATGAAAATGCTTAAATCTTTAAACAGTGAAGTTATGCCAGATTTAATTCGAAAAATTGGTCTATTTCCAAATATTTCAACTTATTTTCCTTTATTTTTCACGCAGATGTTTTCTGATTTTTTTTTCTTTTCACCGAAACCCTAGAGACTTTGTGACAAGCTGTGAAAAATTTGTCTTTACATATATCAAAATACTGGTGTATTTGTTGTGTGCACGCGTGCCTGGAAGTCAGTAAGTAAGTCACTGAGTCGGACAGGAAAAGTTAAGTATGTGTGACAGATTTGTACGCTGCGTGTGTGTTTTCCTGTGAAATGAAATTCGCAGGCTATTAAGCAGTTATAATGAACATACATTCTCATAAGGATTTTAACTAGAAAAAATATATAGCTATCAAAAAGTAACCAAATTGAGAAAAACAAAGTAGGTAGTCAAAAATTTAAGTAATATTATAACATAAATGTTTATTATTGTTATGTCTGTGATGAAGAAATACTTATTAGTTATATTGACTAAACATTATCAAAAACTATTAAGAAATTATCTTTGACTGGGTTCATGTTACAATACTTCACGGTCATATTTTAGTGTAATCGAAATTCTAATAGTTTTATTGTTTGTGTGATGTCATTTTGTAAGGGAGATAGATGATCCCCAATTACAAAATTTATTGGGGAATTAGTTGAAGATTTGCTATTTTGATCACACACATGCATAAAAATGTCAACAAAACTGAAAGCAGGGCTGTATATCTTGATGATTAAATTTAAAAAATATGTTTGAAATAAAATTCTAGCTGCTCCTATTTTAAAGATATCCACATTTTACATATTCCTGAGAAGATCACTTTTTTCGAAATAGGAAATATGAAAATAGGTTTTCTCTATCATTGGAACATATTTATGCTTAAAGTATTGCATAATTTATATAGTTTTATTGCAAACAATGTATATATGTGCCCCAATTTAACGCCTTCAGATAAACTCCAAAATGATAATAAAATACATATAGTTAAAATTTCAATGTGATTTATTTGAATAGAATCTAAATCAGTAGAGAGCGTTATGATAAACCACGTTTTTTTATTTGTTTTCCAGCGTAAAAACAAACAACGAGGACGGTTTGCCAACACGCGAACAGGCAACGTACAGCTGAACTTGCGAAAAACAGGGAAATTCGAGATTAATTCCACAGACTTCTAACGATTGGCCTTGTGATTTATTGATTGTCATCGCAAAAGCTAATCGAACAGGGAACTGAATACGCTTGAATTGGAATGGAAGATCAGTTGGAATAATGGGAATTCGTGGGATAAGGACTTCATCTCCTTTGAATTCGCCCTTGATGTTCGTCGCTTGAATCACATTGTTTATCAGTTTCTTGACGAACAAACGCGTACCGTTGCACAATTTCGGATGATTCAGATTCCACAGCATGGTTATGATTGATCCCACCTTCAGCTGTAAATTATGCGGCGGAGTTCCTGGCACATCAAGCGAGTTAAAAAATTCCGTCGGATAGTTGGTCGCTTCATACTCGTCTGTCACGCTGTCAACGGATTTGTATGAATACAGATCTTCAGAGATTTGACTTTGAATAATGAAATTCAAGCTATCGACGTCCTTATTCTTTGCTGCTAGTATTGCCCGTTCACTAATCCAATCGAATGATCTCGAAAAAATTTGATGGGAACGATATCAATCCAGTCGAAACATCAACAGGAATTTGACCATTGCCAAGAGCCAGCAGTTGTCTCGAGAATTCATCACCCATAGCAGTAGATTTCGGGATGACTGGAAGCGTTTGACGAAAATCTCCGGAGAGAAATATCACAGCCCCATCAAATCATCTTGAATCACCTCGTAAATCCTTCATCGTTCGGTCAACTGCCTCCAAAGCTCGCTTTTGCGCCATCGTGCATTCATCCCAAATGATGATTTTGCATTCTCGCATCAATTTCGCTGTCGCCGAATTCTTGGTCATTGTGCACGTTGGCATGTCAACCATGAGAAGATTCATCTGGAGCTTGAAAGCGGAATGTGCAGTTCGACCGCCTTCCAACAATGTGGCAGCAGTGCCAGATGATGCAACAGCCAACGCAATTTGAGATCTTGATCGAATTGTTTACAAAATCAACGAAATGACGAATGTCTTGCCTGTCCCACCGAGAGCATCGAGAAAGTAAATGCCTCCCGTTCCATCGTCAACAACCTTCATCAGCGAATCGTACACGTTCTTCTGCTCGGCATTCAACAGCGGCACTTTTGTTCGGACTCTTTCGGCCAGCTCATCTCGATCATAGTCTTGCTCCCGTTGCAATCGCGATTAAATGCATCATGCATTGATTGATTTGGCGCTAGCATTCCCAATGTCGACAGCAGACTGCCGCTTATGAGCACGCACATGTCTTCGACCAAAATTAACGCTTCTTTGCGCGTCTCGTAGTTAATTTCAAGATCGAAATTCGCAGTTGTCTTGCGAACTCTGCGCAAAATGTCATGAGCCATTTCGTCCTTGTATTTGTCCCACAATGCGGTCGGGTTCTACGGATGACATGTGGCTATGATGATTGCAAACAATGTAAGAATTTGATTCTCTGGTGCAGAAACAGTTGCATCGGCGAGCGTTGAGTCCCAATGTTTATCGTTTTCGAGCAAATTCAAATGTTGGCAAGCCTGCCGAAAAGTGGCGCACAGCACACCATCCATGGTACACAAGGAATCGAAAAGTATAGGGCCTCTATTATTCACCAAAAGCAAGCGAAGATAAAAGCATTCGTCTTGGCGTGGATGAACTGCGTATATTCGTCAGAGGTCATCAGTCGAATAGACATCAGCGAAGCCAGCAACAGCATCAACTTTCTTCCGACGTTGAAACTCCTTCGATGCAGCGTTCCATGTATAAATCCATGGCATTTCCGAATAGAGTAAAGTCCTTGCGAACGGATTGCTTTCGCATGTCGAAAATAAATTTGTCAATGTTGTCGCTGGTGGCCGTTCTGCTCTTAGCGCTGCATTTGCGTCTGTAAAGTAGACACGCTGGCCGTTCTCCAAGTGAACTGCCAAATGTATGACAGTCGGGTGACGTTCATGATTTGGAAATGAAAACAGCCGACAAATTGCCTCGTTACAACTCACGTAACGTCCAAGTTGAAATTTCGTCACCTCGTCTTTTGCATTCGGATCGGCAATGCCAAATACCACCATATCGCTTCCTTTGTTGTTCACATATTTGCAAACGTATTTGATGGATTTGATTGAGTTGCAGTACTCAACATTGCAGTGGGTTGAGAACGTTTTCGACAAAACTTATTTTCTGGAAAAATTATCAAATTAATAAATGCAATGAATTTCAATTGATCGTAGTGCTTGTACCGTTTGCGGATGTGATGCGCGATATACGACTTTGGTTGTAAAGATATTTTTATTTGTTATTTAATAAATTTATTTTCTTATACTCGTACACAGTTAACACAGTTTGAGTATTGAAACAATTTGAATATTTTCACAAACTGATTTTATAATAATGAAAATTTTTGAATTACATTTTTTATTTTTAACAATATTTTAAAATTCTAATTTTTATATATATAGATAAATTACACACACACAGACACCCCCACACTTGAACACAAATTAATTTATAAATGCGCATAATTTATAATTGATAGGTAACTATAAAATCAACAATATAATAAGATAGTAATTTGGTGTTCTTCACAATTAGAAATTCGAAGCATAAGAGTTTAATATAATAGCTTTTTGACAGATTAACTTGTATTTCCTCAAGATTTTCACTGATTACACAAATAATTTCTTACAGTAAAAAGTGCTCATCTTAATATGGATTTAAGCAATTTTTCTGTCAATAAATAATGTACACTTCATATCCAGAACATAAATCCGATCATTAAGAATACCGGACGAGAGTATGCACTCCATGTGGTAAAAAAATTATTTATCAAAATAATAACCTTCCGAGTATTTCTTATTAACATAACATATAAAATTAATTAAAGAGCATACGAATTAATGATCAGTTTGATATTTGTAGTAATAAATTCCCAAAAATTACTCGACAAACTATTAATGAATTTGGAAAATAATTTTCAAAAGCCTTCGAAATACCTGGTCCATCTATGTCTAACAACGAGGATCTAAATTTGGCAAAAAAAGTAAAAAAGAAGATTTGTAACTGCTACATTTAAAAACAAATAAAGGTAGAGGCCATGTTCGAAAGTTTTCTATAAAAATTGATATAAATAATGGCCTTGTAATCAAAAATTTTCAACCCAATAACACGAAAAAGAAAAAACGATTCGTGTGAATAAAAAAGTAAAAACGTTTTAAATTACTCCACTGGTGGAAGTATTACAAACTGACTAGTATCTGCAAATTGATTTTCTTATGGACCAAAAAAACTTATGAAAATTGTAAAACCTTAGCTCAATTAACCAAAATAAAGGAGATACCTTTCAGATTTCTTTAAGACTTAATAAATTTGTTCAAATTGCTAATAGATAGCAGACGCCAACGGCAACGTACCCTTACCCTTACTGCTTTATTACATTAAGTTCATTTTGATAGTTGCTTCCCTGCAAAACAAGCAGATCTCAGTGATGTTGATAAAAATCTAAGGGAATTCCGTGAAGCTTTGAAAAGTACTAAATTTTCTCAAACCGTGATCTATATTATTCTTAAACATTTGAAGAAAGTCATTCCTATCTTGCATAGTGATGGTTTAGGATTATAGTCCGAGCAAGCCGGGGAGTCCGTTCATGGAGAATTCATTAAATTCTGGGACAGTTTTATAATATATATGATCGAAGTACAAACTTTTTGGAGATGATTAAAGAAAGCTGTTGTAACATTTTCATCCCAGCACATTTAAATTCAAAAACCTTTTATGAAATAAACTGATATGTGCTAAGATGTAATTTATATTATTATATAAAATATATAAAAAAAATGCAAAAATATAAAAAAAATTAATAATTTAAGAATACAAAAATATTCAAAAACAAAAGAGATGCAAAGTAAATTAACTCAACGTAGTGCACCTTGTAAACATTTAAAACCGGCCAAAACTACTTGAAACTTATATATCAATATACTAGATATACATGAAATTAATTATATCAGGAATATGTAAAATGTGGATACCCTTGAAACAGGAGCAGCTACGATTTCATTTCAAAACGGATTTTTCGCCTATAATCATTAAGAAATGCAGACCTGCTTTCAGTTTTTTTCAACATTTTTATGCAACCTATCGTTATTTCTTGCCCACCGTGACCATTTCTCATGACGCATACTGTCATGATGCTGGTTGGCACAACTCTGGCCACATCATATTGATTGCCTGCGACGACAATAAGTCTGCTTTGCTGTACAAAGCTGCCAAAAGCAAAGTCGCGAGGTTTGGCATGGGGCCAAGCTGAAGCTATTAACAAGAACGAGAAACTGGCTCATCCCAAAGCAAGGGTGTGACTACCGGTCACCTGTACAAGCCGGAAGAAATTTTGAAAATGTTCCGGACTTTCATCCCGGAGAAAATATGGAAAATTGGGCGATTGGCAAGACAGAGTAGCCTGTGGATTCCTCAAAGCAGGTCCTCCTGCTGATGAATGCGGAATCGCTAAAGCCGCTAGAAGAAAGGAAGGGAGTCTTCTGGTACTCCTTCAGTAAAGTCTTCCTAAAGGTGCTTAGCAAGGAGAAGTAGTCCAGGGGCCCTACAACAGTAGCTCAGTCAAGCTAAGCTGTAGCAGAAGTTGCTGATTCCAAAGCTGTACGCCAAATTAAGACTTGGAAGAGGTAATGTCAGTGGACTCGGCTGACTTAACCGGAGTGTTGGTCTCTATCATGAAAATTATCTTTTGGCAGAGGAGGTATCCGAAGAGGAGGAGGCTGACACAACGGTAGTGGTAAGCCATAAGCAGGTTCGGGGGTGACCAGGGTTCTCTTTCACCGACCTCCGTTGGCGCCAGGAAAGTGCCCCGTCCGACCTCTGTGTGTCAATGACACCCTCTACCTTGCATTGCCCCTTTCCCTCATCGCTATATGACCTGGCTTCGGTGCTTTTATTGACCTTCTTCAGCCTTAAAGCAGCAGGTCACCTCTGTTTTTTGCTTGATATGGCAGATTCAACCTTTTGAGGAGAGCCTGCTTTTTCTAACAGACACTTCAGAATTTTTGCTTTGGCACATCTATTTTACCAGGCTGGTTTTGATGGGCAGACCCGCTTGGTCCTACCGAGCGAACCTGGAAGCCGATCAGCTGCCTTTTTGGGACCGATAGTGTGTGCCTTCACACCCGATGAGCCACTGCCTAAATTTATTCTGGCCATACCTTGTGCCAAAGTGTTCGGACCATCACCGAGTGCTCCAGAAGCTGTAAGTTTCCTAGCTCTCGGTGTGCTTGTCTGTCTTTTTGGTGGATCAGAGATCACCTTATTGACGCCGCAGCTTGACGCCTCTGCTTGAGCCACCATTTTTGTAGCGACAGGAGTAGAGCTCCCTTTCAGTTTTTTAGAAGTACCGGATTCACTAGGTTTTTGTTTTACTTTTTAAGCATCCATGCAGTTCTCATGAGTGAGGGACAATGAACGATCTACACCCACAGAGCTCTCTGCGTGAGGTTAAGGCTAAATAGTGTCGAAGGTCGCATGGTATCCGGTTAATTGGCCTCCAGCCTGGTAATTAATAGGCACGGGTTGAATTACACCTTGATTCGGTCTATAGGAGTGGCTGGAAGGGGGTGGGAAAAGAGATAGATAGGATGAAAAGGAATAAGGTATAAGAGGTGAATGGGGATATAAGTGGAGTTAACAGCTGTTAGTGAATTGCTCCATAATTACCTGTACGAAGTGGTTGACCCTGCCAAAAGCTTGCGCTTCCGTCATCTTAGCCCGTTGCTCCTTTACAACCTACGCCTCTGCACCACGCCAAGGTAGCTTTATTTAAAATTAAGTTTGAATTTTTTTAATTTTAAATTAAAAAAAAAATAGGAAAACAATCATAGAAATTTGCCAGTTGAGTTAAATTTCTAGTTAAATTTCTAGTAGTTAAATTTCTTTTATTTGTAAATTTTTTATTTGCAATAAGATTAAAAACTTATTTAGTGTAATTTATGTTAATTAACATTAGTACAAAATTTTAAAAAATTGTACCCATGGTTTAGAATGCTATACAATCGATCAATCTGTTTTTATTAAACGACGCATAAGAACTAAATGATTTTGAAAAATTCAAAACGATAGCGTATTATTTTTATAATTCTAAAATATATAATTTTTTAAATTAGGCCTAATTATAGTTCTATAAAATTGTATTTTTAAGAACTATAAAAAGAATTTAGTAAATAATTTTATTTTTATGAAAACTATGGCTTTTATAACATCTGTCAGATAATAAATAATGTCCAATCTAACCTAAGTAAATGATATGTGAAAGAAACTGTTATTTTGATAAGTTTTCAAAGAATTCATGTTTTTTAAACATGAAAATTTCACAAGCCTATAACTTTTATAGTAACTGGAAAACTAAGAAATTGTTTTTTACTTATTTATAAGAGCTAATAAGTTATGCCAACATACAAAATTTCAGCCAAATATAAGATGGTAGGGCTTGCATAAGTAAAATTTTATTTCGTTTGATGGTATGTTTTTATTGCATCCTAAGGATACATTTGTCCTTCCTTAAACTTACTTCATCTAAATAGCTCATAATTAAAATCATGTAAAAATTCAAAGAATTTATAACCATTAATTATCGTTTTTAATAATTTTTTGTGTTAATCATATTTTTGGTTTTCATTACTGAACTCAAGTTTATTTCGTTAATTTATTTAATAATCATCAGCTTTCTTTTTTTTGTTATTAGAAAAGTTACTCGAATTTTTAATGTAATTCTATGATTTATGTACATTCAGCATGGAGAATTCTGTGTACACACAAACACACACACACATTTTCAACCACAGATATGTATAAGTATATATATACGCACTTAATTGAAACGCTTCAATAATAAAATTTATCTGCGGTCACGCTCCGACAACACGTAAATCCATCAATCAAAATCATCAACCTGCGATAATCACCAAAACCGAAATAAGAAAAAAAAAAACCCTAACAAAAATATTGAAACTAATCATCGAATATGTTCTCACATATCAAATCATGAATCGAAATACTAATGTAGGCATATTTTATACACGCATAATATACAAGAGAAACCAACACAAATGTAAGTGAAAAACTTTTAGTTTTGCTACTTTTTGCATGCCAAACTTGGGTATATTTTTTGCCATTTTACTTCTTTGCTTTTTTTTTGTAAGGCGAACATATGAAAAATAAATTCGATGTTGAGAAGGTGGAAAAACTTTTCCACTTTTGATATTTAGGCTTCAATAAGTCTTCCTCAACACTATATAGATCAGCATGCAATGTAAAAGCCAAGCTATAATAATAATAAAGAAAAAAATCACTCACTCTGAATAAAAGTTTTTCAATAGTATTTTTTTTTCCACTTTTTTTATTGGTTTGATGAATTGAATAGCGTGTTAGTTGTTGTTGTAGTTGTTTTTGATTTCGATGTAGTTGCAGTTGTTGTTGTTGTTAACATGTGAACAAATTCACATGAATGCGGATTATGCGCTACAAATGTTACGAGCAGCAATCCTATGCTATATCATGTACAGATACAACTTTGCACACAGAGAAACTATAACAAGTCACGTGGTAGAGCTATCGGTTACTTATAAAATCTAGTTTTTCAAGGAAATCCCTGTCAAAAAAATGCAATCTTGTTATAGTTATTTTATTTAAAATTGCTTAACAGTGAATTTTAGACATTTTTAAGAGTAAAGAAATGGAATAGGAAATGGTGCTGCAGTCAGTTTTTAAAGTTATTACATAAATGTTAACTTCTTTTTTGTATACTGACTTGAGTAGTATACTGACTGGTTGAGCTTATTTTTTACGCTAATTTTTTTAACGTTAAGTTGAATATTGAAGTAGCCAAACATTTAACCGTGAAAATACTACTGTTGATATTCAGTATAATGAAAGTTATTCAGTATAAGTTGTTAAGTTATATGAATAACCGTGCAGCAGGCATGCATCGCTACACTCCTGTAAAACAAGGCAAAGGAATACAAGGCAAATATAGCCAAAAACAACTCAGATAAACTTCCAGTTAATAAATTTAGTAGTAATAGATTTTCGACATTACACAGAAAAAATTTTTCCATATAATGAATTTTTTCATCATACTTATGATTTTTTCAAACCATGTTCGATTTCATTGCTGTAATGAACGTCATTCATAAATTCTTAAGAAATCATATTGAAGAACAGAAAATAAAAAAGTGTAAGAACGCATTCTAGAAATCATTAGTTGTATTGATGGTTGTGTTCATAATAGTTATAATTCATTCATATTAATTCTTCATAGTATTGATGAACGCAGTCATAATATAGAAGATATCTTTCATGAATCTAAAGCAATTTAATTTCAGTTCAATGAATTTCATTCGTTGCATTTACAGCAACTTTATATTGCAAAAAATAACAAAATAATTATTTTCTTTTTTAATTTATACAAGTTTATTGTAACGCAAAAATAATATTTCTTTACAATATGTATTTAATAAAAAGAAGAAATTTTATATTATTTATCTCATAAAAAATTCAGTTCAAATAAAATACATCAAAAAGTATATAAGAAAAAAAAAATATTAATACCTAAGATATTAATAATAAAAGATCATTAAACTAATTAACTAACTATGGCAGAGCACGGCCAAATAAGTTTAGTTAATGTCAAATTAATTGAATAATCTAATAATTGATTGAATTCGGTCAAAGTCATGTGTAATTGAACATTTGGTTGTGAAAATAGCCACCTTTCAGTTAGAACACTAGCTTCTGGCGAAGCAAAAAACTCGTTTCATTTCTATGGTGCATTTCGACAAACTGTCGAACACCAATGAATATTGAAATAAATAAAGAAGCAACTAGAACAGATGGCATCCTTGGTAGAGTTGATAGCGGTGATCTCTAATAGCCTACTGCTTTGAAATGTCATGTGATTAGCAGCCATATAATTCAAAAGAATGAATTCTTAAATCTGCGAAGTCATATACTAATTTAAACAGTGAGTTGATCACAGCTTAATCACTCAAAGACTACAATAATAATAAAATAAACTGGCCATTTCAGCCCTTGGAAGGACTTTGACCTAGCTTCTATTGATCAATTGTGTTGTGCGTGTTATTAAATGTTTGATCACAAATGACCGAGAACTGGACCTACGGGTTTTATGCTGACTCTGAACGGCTTATGTTCTCAAGAAGCTTTACATGGCAATTTTTACTCTCTGAGGTTTGCCATTGTCTGCAGAGAGGTGAAGACCGAACAGAAAAATTAGTTCAATTGAAAAAACTTTCTGTCTGAGCTGGAATTGAACCCGGGCTACCGCAGTTCTTTAGCTTAGGAGCCACGCACTCTACCCTCTAGGCTACGCCACTCAAAGACTACAGAAGAGGAAAATGTAGCGATTTCCGAAACAGATTGCCTAGTCAGCTAAGTGATTGACTCTATACAGAGTTGTTGTTGTTGTTGTTGTTGTTGCATTCTTAAAAAACTTACTTGATCTAAAGCTAACAAATTAATTCATGTTATTAATACCTAAGAATTAAATATTGAATACCTACTAATTTTTATAATAGGGGTATTCACGGGTTGATGCGAATTGCAAGAACGTGAAAATGCAAGATATTTTTCGCACTAACGCGTGAACATCAATATTGTAACTTTATTGTTGCAACTCTTATGACAACTTTCAATAAAAAATTAAAAAATTGGTCAAAGAAATTCAAAATGCCTAAAAAGTGTTAAGTTCGTTTTAGTTGACACTTTAATTTAAAATTCTTTACAGAATGTTGACAATATATACGAAGAAATACATACGTAAAATCTTTGGTATTGTATATAAATAATGTTCAGTGCTTACAGAAAGCAGTAGTGCAATGAATCTGGCAGATAAACTAGTGGACGAGGAATTGGACAATTTGCATAAAGACCTATTCAAAGTATTAGAAACTCGGCGTGGAATTGAATACTATGTACCAAAATCGAAAAATTGGTGTAAAGATGTAGTAGCTTAGTAGGATGATAACCGATTTCGTCAAATTTTGAGACGCATTAAAGTTCAATTTCAATTACTTTAATCACTGACATGCAACAGAGTTGAATTTCAACACAAAAAATCATGTCAACAATTCAGTGTTTTGCTTCAACTTGCCCAAACTTGCCCAAAGTATTGCACAAACTTGGATCATAAGAAGAAAGTCATCCCTTCGCAAAATAGTCTTTCGTGCATATCTTGAACTGATATATGAATACATTTTCCTGTCTAAAAGAGAAAAGAACTTAATGTATTGTGAAGGCGACATTTAATGAACTGCCTTTTTGTGTTGGGTATGTGGATGTCACAAAGCTTAAGTTAGCAGAAACTACAGTGATAAACCCTATTTCATACTTTTCTTGACAGCATGTGTACTCAGTTAAAGCTAAAATCACATGCGATTATAACCCTGCAAGACACTCCTAACCGAAACTTTAACACATTCACAAAAAAATTTTGTATTCACTAACACAAATGCATGGTATTTTGTTATTAAAATGGCGGTACAAAATACTATTAGTTATTAAACCTATTATTTAACAGGCAGCAATTTAGTTGTACATCCCTGTTTTCTCTTATTGGTGTGGTAGACAGAGACAAATGATTTTCGTTGTGTTCTACTTGTTTTGTCTTGTTCTTTCTTATGAGAAAAATAAATTTGATGTACACACAATTTAGAAAATTTTCAAACGAACGATTTATATCATGCAACAGCACGTAAGTACTTTTAATTGTGAAATATATTAAATAAAATATTGTATAATGTAAACAATACAATTATATTTTAACACTTTTCTAATGAAATAGACGAAGCTAGTGGTCGTCAAGTGCAGGTGATAGCTGCTGCTCCGAGTACTACTGGAATACCATTGACTGCAGCTCCACAACCGCAGGCTCAAGCTACACCAGCAGTCACCTCTACGGCTCAATAAAATGGAAATATTACGACCTTGCTTTTCGTTCTGCTAACTTTGGCATTCAGCAGCAAACTTTGGTGCAACAAAATACTTCGCCAACAAGTGTCTGACCACCGTGGCCATAGCCAATCCGATAGTTCTCGCCCAACAAGCTGGAGCTCCTAGCATGCTTATCACGAATACTTTTGCTGCTATTACACACAGTGTTTCCAAGTGGATTTGTTAATGGAGCTACGCAGCAAATTTCAATTATGCAATTTTCAATAAAAATTCAAAAAATAAATGTGTTCATATAGTTAAAAAATAATAGGGAATTAACCAGTCAGTTAAATGGTAGGTATAACTGGTGTACTTGGCATAACAAATAGTTAATTACTTAGTCATTTCACTGGTAGCTGCGACTGGTATTTTTGCCATATAAATAAGTTATTTAACCCACTATTTAACTAATTGCTTTAACTGGCAAGTTTGACAGATATTTTCAGTTATTTAACTTTTTATATAACTAATTGGAATAACTGGCATATAAAATGTGTGAGCGAGATGACTATGCAATTTAAACTTTTGAAAAAGTATGTGCAAGAAAAGGATACAAAATCACACGTACACAAATGTTTTGGTAAGATTTTTCACATGGCCCTTAAGAAACTGATAGAAAATACTGACCGAAACTTCCGCATTGCTTTTCTTTATATAACCAGTAATATAACCGGTTGTGTTCTTGCAGGGAAGCTACGTATTCGACATCTAACTTGCGTAGCTCCGGGAAGTGTTCACGACGCTCGTATCTTCGCGTCTTTCCCTTTGGCAATAAATTCATGCATGCATTTGTATGTATATTCTATGTTTGTGCAATAAAATAAGACACATAACAGGTATCCCAAATCATACTCCAAGTAACTGGAGGGCTAGAGCATATAATTTGAACCTGACACAATGCACATTACAATTTACGGCTGCAATGCAAAATATGCTCCAAGACCTGATTAAAACTCAAATTTAGATGTTGCAAGTTCTTCTAGCTAAAAAATGAGTATTCTTAAAATATGTTTATGGAATGCAAATGGCATTGCCCGAGAAACAACTTGTGTCCATACCAAACTACTCAGGCACAAAAGTCCAGAGTATCGGACTCAATTTTATTTTTAAAAGCTAGGGGTAGTAACAAAAAATTGCGAAGTTTATGAAAACACATTAATCGCACATTGATATTAAGCCGAATGCTAACGAGCTTCAGCGAACAGGACTCGAGAAAAAAAATTGATATATTGTGTCAATAAAGTAGCTTATATGTATCGAAACTGGCCTGAGTCTTAAATATAATGTGTCCCAAACATACCCAACAAGTACTTTGAAAGCTACCTGAAGTAGTACCGTAGTAAGTCGTAGTAAGATCAAGTGTTAAAAAACGAGGGACTATATTCGGACACAATAAACCGACGAGTGTTCCAGAACTAGCACTTCTTTCGGTGCAGAGGTCGGGCATTTACCGACACGGGCCCCGGACATACAGTGTTGCGCAAAACAATAGCAACAAAATCAGTACGCTGCTACAAAATAGTGTATCTTTTTAAATATTAGGTACACACAAAAATGATTATAGGAACCAAAGCATATATTCATACATCATATTAAAAACAAATCATATTCCAATTTGGTTTTGTTTTTTTTTAATTAAATTTCAAAATAATGTGGCTACATTCAATTTGCCTGAGAGCAAATCAAAAGCAACAAAACTTGAAAAATGTAAAAAGAGAACAAAAGTTCCAAGAATTATTGGTAAAAGTTCCATTATTGTAAAGCACGTGTTGTTTGTAAGTCATAAACATTTAAGTTTAGTTTTGTTTTTGCGCTAGTTGTGACATTGACTGTTCTTTTGATCAGCTACTGTATTGACACAAAATACGAAATTGTTTCTCGGGTTAGCCAACATAAACAGGAAGTCAAAAATTGTTTGTCCTACAATGATGTCGATGTTATGTTTCTTGCTGAAACACATTTAAAAAATTAAAACAATTTTTGCATAATAGGTTATAAACTCTACATAACAAACTATTCTTATGGCAAGGCTCGCAGAGGTACGGCAATTCTTATAAGAAACAGAATTAAACACCACGCTCTAGAGTCATACTCAAATAACTACCTCCAAACTGCCTCAATATGGTGAAATAGTCACAGTTTCGGCAGTCTACTACCCACCACGCCTTTCAGTAACTGACCGGAAGTTTAAATATATCTTCGATTCATTTGGAGGCAGGATTCTATCTGCTGGTGGCTATAATGCCAAACATTCACATTGGAGATCTTGCCTTATTAATCCTAAAGGTAGACAGCTATACAAAACGATTTTCAATCGTCAAAACCGGGTAGATTTCGTATCTCTAGGCCAGCCTACGTACTGACCAACAGACAAAAGAAAAATTCCAGATCTCGTTGATTCCGCTGTTATTTGGAATATTAGTAGAAATCAGAATAACAGCTAAAAGTAGATTCAATCTGGCTTCTGACACTCCATCCCGAGGAATTACAAGACTTCCAAGAAAATAAAAGCTGTTAAAAAATTATCTCCTGCTTGCACAAAATTCTCACTATTGAAAGCCAATAGAAGAATATATGATATTTACGAGAAGGTGATTCCCCGATTAGAACACCAAATGGTAACTTGACCCGCAGTTAGAAAGCTACTACATTCGCACAACACTTGCGTCAAATACACCCAAAGAAATATTGTTGTGCTATTAAAAAGAGTAGCTTTATTAAATTTCTTTTAAAAATTTTCGTTAATATTACTTGACTCTTGTTAATAAAAAAAATGGCTTTAATGTAAAGATTTGCGATTCTCTGAGATACAACATGCTTTTTATTATAAAGAGTGTAACATGCCTTGTTTTGTCCATTTTTTTCCATATTGTTGAAAAGGATATTTAAGAATAATAATTTATTGATTTCTATTAATTTCAAAACGTTTGTTGAAACACGGTAAATCGTGATATATATATATTTTATATTTATTTAAATGAAATACTATTATAAATAATAATATTACATGAGAAGAGGCACTAGCAACAAATTCTATCGGCCCAAGAATGATATATATAACTTTTGTATATAACTCGTAAATGGTCCCCCACCAAAATATGGTTGGTCAATGGTATACACGGTCGTGCAACCTGTCAATGCTTCCAAATTTGGTAGTAAAGATTAGGTGTATAAAGTTGTTCGAAATTTATCAAACACCGCTTTTCGAACAAAGCAATCTTGCCAACTTTGTAAAAGATTATTCTACTTCTGCAATTTTTCTGCAAGAACGTCCTTTCCTATCTATACTTGGTCCGGTATAGATGTCAAGGTAATTTTCTGTTTCTTGTCAAGGTAATCTTTATTTATCTTCAAGTCTTCAAACCCATCACCAATTCGAAAAACTGAAAACCAAGGCAATACTATTATTTCTAAACTAAAAGCATCCGTTCAGGCAAAAAGTTGCCTCGTGAACTTATTAACACGTAAGTGATTCTTTTGTCTCACGTTTTACAGGAGGCCACTAAAAATAATAATTCCGTTTTTTAGGTCAACATTATTGGTAATACAATTGCTATCAAGAAAATTCTATCCAGCAAAATATATCAAAGCATAGTATTACAAAAAATCCAGCGCCCCATTCGAGTTTTCGATGTGCCCGATTTTCGCTAAATCAATTGCAGCGAAGAGAAAAATATCGTCATCACAAACGCATAACGCAGCCACCAAACACCTTCAAAATTTCGCTCAGCATTTTAAGAAAATAAGCTGATACGGTAGTTTTTTTTCAACCGCGTGCGTAGTGACTGCGATCTTGAATAGAAAGTCTAATTAGAACTAGATCTAACCGTAAAAAGAAAAAAATTCTAATTAAAAAGAAAAAGAAAAAAAAATCGAGTTAAAAACGAAAAACTAGATTAACAATATTGGGGGTTGGAATTAATTTTAAAGGTTTTTTTTTCGGTTTTTGAGCATTTATTTAGAAACAACGGTACAATGTATATTATTCAAAGTATTGTCCATCGTTAGCTACAACATTTTCCCATCTTTCTGGCAGCATATGGATTCCGCGCCGGAAGAACGATTCGTCTTTTGGGGCAATCCACGAATCGACCCATTTTTTGGTATCCTCGTAAGAAGTGAAGCGCTGCTCAGCCAAGCCATGCGTCATCGATCTGAACAGGTGGTAGTCGGAAGGGGCTATGTCTGGGCTATAAGGCGGGTGGGGTAGCACATCCCAATTCAGCGCCTCCAACGTTTCCTTGACGGTTCTTGCAACATGTGGCATTGCGTTGTCATGTTGAAAAACCACTTTGTCGTGTCTTTTGGCATATTCCGGCCGTTTAACCTTTAATGCTCGGCTCAATTGCATCAATTGTTGTTGGTAGCTTTCCCCAGTGATGGTTTCGTTAGGTTTTAGCAGCTCATAGTACACGACACCCTTCTGATCCTACCAAATACACAGCATAAGCTTGGCGCCATGAATATTCGGCTTGGCCCTCGATGTTGATGCATGGCCGGGTGGTCCCCACGATTTTTTTCGCTTAGGATTATCGTAATGGATCCACTTTTCATCGCCAGTGCCAATACGATGCAAAAAACTCTTCCTTTTATGCCGTTGAAGCAGTTGTTCGCACATGCAAAATCGCCGTTCAACGTCTCTCGGCTTCAACTGGTACGCACCCAATTTCCTTGCTTTTGAATCATTCCCATGGCCTTCAAGCGTTTGCCGACCGTTGATAAGTCGACTCCCTATGATTCTGACAATTCTTGAAGGGTTTGACACGGGTCTTCATCGAGCAAAGCCTCCAATTCCTCATCTTCAAACTTTTTCGGCTGGCCCGGACGCTCTTTGTCTTCCGTATCAAAATCACCACTTTTAAACCGACGGAACCAGTACTCACAAGTAGAAATCGATGGAGCATAGTCCCCGTAAGCCTCAGTAAGCGTGCGTTGTGCTTCAAACGCTTTTTTCTTCAAATGGAAGCACAAAAGTAAACCTTCCCGCAAATTGCGTTTTGTTGGAACGAAAGTCGACATGTTCACAGAGAAAAAAATATATGTTGTTTACACTTCAGTGGAATGACACATACTGAAAAATGAAGCTTAGACAATGTGCTTTGAAATGAATATAGTCACAGGTGTGCCCGATGCGATCTATTGATAGTTACGCCATCTCTTAGAAAACCTTTAAAACTAATTCCAACCCCCAATATTTAAGGTTTAAATGTTGTAATAATAGCGCAAAAATTAAAGATATAACTTAAAAAAAAAGAAAGGAAGAAATAATTCGTGTTGAAACCTAATTTCCGTATGAACAAGAGTGTTAAAGCCCTTTAAAAAGTTGTATAATGGCTAATTATTGGTAAAGAAAAAGTTTACTTAATACGTATGTATGTATACCTAAATTTTACATAATAACATAAAAAAAAATTGATACATATATATTGGCTGAAAAGATTTACAGCGATAGGGGTTGTCCATGACCTACGTTACCAATTTAGGGGGGGGAGGGGTTTTGAAATGCACTACGATAAGTAACGGGGGGGGGGGGGGGGAGGTGTTTAGATATTGTAACGTTACCAAAAATTAAAAAAATCGACGAAAAACCTCTTATTAATAACACAATCATTTCAAAAATTTTTAACCTTACATGTTTATGTTTGATCGTCTAAATTGATGGTTAACTTTTGTTTCAACGATTTCTTCCACCACCTTTTCCCTCGACACAGGAACCTTTTGGTATTTCTTCACCATCTCAGCACACGTCTGAAAAATTTGGGTCTTTCTTTTGCGACAGGCTTTGACGTTAAGGCCTGAATGTTCTTGATCAAAGGAGATACCGTATGACATGTACTGTCCTTCTCAGAAAGAAGAAATCGGTTCAAAGTCGTGTCCTACCTGCGGCTTGTATTTCGTTTTTAAAACTTCCATGAATTGCCATAAGTTTGTATTATATCGTTTACAATAAATCGGAATAAAAAATACTATTTAAATAAATCAATTTTCAGAAAGCATTTACACAAAAACACAGAACTTGGTGCAGCTCGGGTGCAGCCTTTAAGGGTACTCTGTCAAAGACCAGGTGAATTTGTTTGCGTTTGAAATGAGGATTCACCTGAATGGGTCGACATAGAATTAGATGAAAAATTCTATTTTGAAGAATCCTCAACAAAGCTATCAGCTTCTTCTATCCCAGTGATTGAGAGCATCGAATCTTGGATCGCAGATGGAATAGCTTTTACAGATGATATTAATTATTGATTTTTTTCCGATTGTTCCTTTAATGTATCTAGTCATACTAGTCACTAATACTAGTGAAAATTGTCAGAGCTAGTCAAAATATATAATCATTCGAATGAATTAATTTCATATGTCACGTTACTTTATGGGGGGGGAGGGGTTTTGAAAAGCACTACGAAAAGTAACGCAGGGGGAGGGAGGAGTAAAAAAAACCCGAAAATCAGTAACGTAGTTTATGGACGACCCCATAGCTATGCTAGCGGTTTTGTGCTGAATATATAAAACGAAAACAAAACAAAAAAACAAAACAAAACCAAAAGAAAAAACAAAAAACAAAAATTCGGTTCTTAAATCCTGTTAAACGTTAACCCAACTATTGAGCAGAAATAATTCATAAAAATTAACTTATAAACTTTTTCTGCAGCCCTAACTGCAGCAGCAACATTCTGTAAGGCCTTGCAACATGTTCCTGTATTACAAGTAAGTCATCAACATTTTAATTTATTGTTTATCTACTGCTAACTTTAAATACCAAAATGCTCAAATTTTCTTAATCGAATCAAAGTATCCATAACATAAGAAAAGTTTTTTTTTGCCAAAGATTGTTGCAAAAATTATTAATGTTTACCTTAAAAATATACAAAAATAAAAAAAAATTTTTGTTTAAGTACATACGGAGAAAACGAACATATGATGATCGTCATGTCGCGCTCTCGCTCGCTCAGGAGCTTTCATAATTAATGCAGTGTAGTTGTTGTAGCGTAAATCGTCGCTTAAAGGTGCAGACTTTTTAAAAAAGTTCTCAATGAAGTTTCGCTAAGATTAGCTTATTCCAAAAAGCTTTCATTCATTGTTTTATTTGATTTTTTTTTCTCTGTCACTACCCAGCAGAAAAGTGGATCATCCTATGAGCGATCTGGAAGTGCTCCCTGAGGAGCAGTGGAGTGCTCCTTATTGATCCAAGCTAGCTGTATTTTGTGTTCTCTTTTAACCTTGCATGTCCTAGGAAGGGTAGCGCTCCCTTTAACATCCCAGAGGAGCTCAAAAGGAGCGATCAATAACTGATCCAAATGGATCAGCAAAGGAACATTTAAAATATTTATTTTTTTAAAAAGATCAAAGAACCAACATGCGCCTTATTCAAACAAGGTTTGGTCTTTGACGTGAAAGGAAAGGGATAGATTATCTAGAGGAATTGATTGGAACCATACGTGAATTATTGATTAGACGAAACAGAAGTGAAATACAATGCTTTCAATCGCTTTTAAACGAGGCTAGTGTGTGTTATGCTTTAATCTCGGCAAGCATTTGCAGCCCTTGGTTGTTCCTGTCCTTTAATTCCACATTTTCCCACAGTTTAGTTGTGGATTTTTAGTTTTCCATAAGTCTTCAATGTAGGAAAGAACAAAGAAAGTGAAAAGAACCATGCCCGAATCCGGAGTCGAACCAGAGACCTCTGGATTGTTAGGCTAGCGCACTCTCCACTAGACTTTTCATTGATTGATTTTTTGAAACAGTAAAGGAGCACAAAAACACAACTGCTCACTTTTTGATAGAATAAAACAGCAAAAGAACGCTCTGTTGTTGCTCCTCATAGGAGCGATCGCATGTTTTTTTACTGGGTATCTTACTGTTACTATAATGATTTTGGTTCTTTGTATTGTTTTGATTAGTACTGAAGTAATAACTCTGCACAGTGGGTTATCTCATGTGAGTTGCGGTCTTTGTGTTAATGTATGCAATTGTAAACGAACTCGATACAATTGAATTAAAGTGGATTGCGTTTTAAGTACATAAATATTTATTAAAGATAAAGACAAAAACAAACTTTAAGATATCAAAGAAAATGTTGTTCTTATTCTATTGGGGGTTGGAATTAATTTTAAAGGTTTTTTTTCGGTTTTTGAGCATTTATTTAGAAACAACGGTACAATGTATATTATTCAAAGTATTGTCCATCGTTAGCTACAACATTTTCCCATTTTTCTGGCAGCATATGGATTCCGCGCCGGAAGAACGATTCGTCTTTTGAGGCAATCCACGAATCGACCCATTTTATGGTATCCTCGTAAGAAGTGAAGCGCTGCTCAGCCAAGCCATGCGTCATCGATCTGAATAGGTGGTAGTCGGAAGGGGCTATGTCTGGGCTATAAGGCGGGTGGGGTAGCACATCCCAATTCAGCGCCTCCAACGTTTCCTTGACGGTTCTTGCAACATGTGGCCGTGCGTTGTCATGTTGAAAAACCACTTTGTCGTGTCTTTTGGCATATTCCGGCCGTTTAACCTTTAATGCTCGGCTCAATTGCATCAATTGTTGTTGGTAGCGTTCCCCAGTGATGGTTTCGTTAGGTTTTAGCAGCTCATAGTATACGACACCCTTCTGATCCCACCAAATACACAGCATAAGCTTGGCGCCATGAATATTCGGCTTGGCCCTCGATGTTGATGCATGGCCGGGTGGTCCCCACGATTTTTTTCGCTTAGGATTATCGTAATGGATCCACTTTTCATCGCCAGTGACAATACGATGCAAAAAACTCTTCCTTTTATGCCGTTGAAGCAGTTGTTCGCACATGCAAAATCGCCGTTCAACGTCTCTCGGCTTCAACTGGTACGGCACCCAATTTCCTTGCTTTTGAAGCATTCCCATGGCCTTCAAGCGTTTGCCGACCGTTGATAAGTCGACTCCCAATGATTCTGACAAATCTTGAAGGGTTTGACACGGGTCTTCATCGAGCAAAGCCTCCAGTTCCTCATCTTCAAACTTTTTCGGCTGGCCCGGACGCTCTTTGTCTTCCGTATCAAAATCACCACTTTTAAACCGACGGAACCAGTACTCACAAGTAGAAATCGATGGAGCATAGTCCCCGTAAGCCTCAGTAAGCGTGCGTTATGCTTCAACCGCTTTTTTCTTCAAATGGAAGCACAAAAGTAAACCTTCCCGTAAATTGCGTTTTGTTGGAACGAAAGTCGACATGTTCACAGAGAAAAAAATATATGTTGTTTACACTTCAGTGGAATGACACATACTGAAAAATGAAGCTTAGACAATGTGCTTTGAAATGAATAAAGTCACAGGTATGCCCGATGCGATCTATTGATAGTTACGCCATCTCTTAGAAAACCTTTAAAACTAATTCCAACCCCCAATAGCACAACTATTCTATCCCTATGCATATATATCTTTTTTTTGCTTTTCTTTTTTTTTCACATTAGTTCGTAGCATACTATTTGGTATAATATTATTTTTTATTTGGTATTTATAGTATTTTATTTTTATTTTTATAGTATTTGGTACACTCGCATAAATAAGCGACTTTTCATACAATAAGCAGTCGTTTTTTACAACTCGCTTTGAAAAAAACACAGCTAATATGATTATATTTTGAATTCGTATCTCTACTAAGTAAAGCAAAACATTCTGGGCTTGAATTAATTAAGAAAAAAGCCTTTATTTTTATTTTTTTTTTTTTGGATTCGCCCGGAGGTATGAAATCTTCCAAAGATATGTATGTATACCCGTCTTATACGCATGCACGATTCACATTCTAAAATCTGCCCGAATCAGCCGGGACAGACAGAATGCACCTACGTACTAAAACATACCCCCTATTGGCAATTAATTGGCACATTAATTGGCTTTTCAGCGGAATTTAAAAATTGAATATATATAAACGCGTATTTAAGTATACTTGATTCTATATAAATAAGCAACATCGAATTAAATAATAGTAATTATCAATTTAAGGTACCCGAAAAAAAATCAAAAACACTAAACTCATTCTAACTGGTTTGCGGCCATTGTCCAACCCAAGGACCTACGTGGAAATGAGATAAATCTCATATCCGCCAAATCAAAATCCCAATTAGTTGGATATGCATTTGGGCCAACGCAGGCATAAACTTGTATGGAAAAGAGATATACTCTGGCACACCAATCCAGGTGGTAGTGTGAGTTCAGTCTAATTTCAAATCAGGAAACCACGTGAGCACGTAAATCCCAATTCGATTAAAAATTAAATTATTGAATAATTAAAAATTAAGTTTTAAAAACGATTCATATTTGATGGTGCTTACTTTATAAAACATAATATCGAGACAAAAAAGAGAAACAGAACAATCTCAATTACCAATATTATATTGTTATAAAACTGCGTTAGGTATAATAGGATGAAGTTAAATTGATTTAATTATTTAAATGTAATATAATTTTCCGTTTTAAGACGTCTACCGAATCAGAAAAATTAATCATGTTGAAGTTATCATTGAAATCACTGCACATGCATCGTAAAGGTTCATGAAGAGCGTAATTAGAACTGCACTGACTCAACTTGAAAAACAGAAAATGTCTAGTTCCTCTCATTGGAATGTTAAAATTTAGAGCTGAGATGAGATATTCCGAATTAATCTCGCCACGAAGTAATTTATACAGAAACATGACATTAAGCATCATTCTTCTGCTTCTTAGGGAAGGTAGAAAAATAATTTTAAGGCGTATTTCATACGATGGAAGCATAATATTGGGGTTCCAACGACTATGACGTAAAGCAAAAAGTAAAAACTGTTTTTGAACGGATTCTATGGCGTCGATGTAGACATTATATTGTGGGTTCCATACAACTGATGCATATTCAAGAATTGGCCTTACGAGAGAGGTATATAATAATTTAGTAGTAAAGGGATCACTGAATTCTTTAGCCCATATTTTAATGAAACCAAGGACTCCTCTTGCCTTATTTATCACCATATTAACGTGGAGATTGAAGCGAAGTTTTGAATCCATAATAACACCAAGATCGAGAAAACTGGAAACTATTTCTAAGTTAGTGTTATTTATAGTGTAATTTATGTTACTAGCAGATCTTCGCGAGAATGTCATTTGCTTACATTTTTTTAAGCTGATATTTAATATATTTAAGCTACACCAGTCCACAAGTCTATTTAGATCAGATTGTAAAATATGTCGTTCTTCGGGTGATTTGTAACAAAGAAAAAGTTTCACGTCGTCAGTGTACATTAAGACGTTACAGTGCTTTATAACCGAAGGAAGATCATTAATGAATAGTTAAAACAAAACCGGTCCAAGACGACTGCCCTGAGGAACGCCAGAAGTGACCGAAAAATTTTTTGAAAGAGAATTCTTATATAAAACCTTTTTAGTACGTCTAGATAAATACGAATTTATCCAATTTAATAATGTGACAGGAAATCCAATAAGGTGGAGTTTTTTCAAAAGAAGATTATGATTAACACTGTCGAAAGCTTTGCTAAAGTCCGTATAAATAACATCAGTCTGCAGTCCCAAAGTAAAACCATTTATAACACGCGTAGTAAACTCTAAGAGATTTGTTGTAGTGGACTTACCCTTCAGAAAACCATGTTGAAAGACAGAAATGGTGGAAGACACGGAGTGGGTTAATTGATCAGTTATGATTTTCTCAAATAACTTAGGGATTGCACTTAATTTTGCAATTCCTCGATAGTTAGAAACATCTATCTTGGAGCCAGATTTATGAAGGGGTATAATATAAGAATCCTTCCATATAATAGAAAAATAACCACTATGCAAGGAAATATTAAAAATTTTTGCTAGAGGAGTACACAGGTTTGTAGCACACTGCATTAAAATACAGCTTGGAATTTTATCAGGGCCGGTCGTAAAAGAAGATTTTACTTGTCGAAGATAACACATGACAATATTTGGGTCTATTACAGGAGTTTCAAAAGAGTTAACTGGCGGGAGAAAAAGATACACCGTGCTAGTATTAAATGGTATATCGGAGTAAGTTCATTTAAAGAAGTTTGCAAACATGTTAGAAATCACATTGTCACAAGAAGATTCTTCCTGAGTGAATTTCATAAGGGGTGGAAAACTGGAGGCTTTACGTTTTGAGTTAACAAAACAATAGAAAAGTTTTGGATCATCTTTAAATTGAGATTTTATGTTATTTATATAAGCAGAATAGCATTGTTTATTTAATAGTGGATATCTATAATGACAAGAAGAATAGGAAGCAAAGTCTAAACTAGAACCAGATATTTTATATTTTTTAAATAAACGATTTTTTAAATTTTTAAGTGCCTTCAGATCATTTGTTAGCCAGGTTGGATTTAAAGGATTGGAGAAACACCTTTTTTTTTGGGACGGACAATAAGAAACACCTTTGCAGAGTATCATTGAAAAACTGTACAGAAGATTCGACGTCATAATATGAGTATGATGTTCCGCTAGTTAAAATTATATTCGAAATTTGATTATTTTAGTTAAAGGCAAGTATTATCAGTTTCAGGCTGTTATGGCATTGAATTGTAGTGTATTTTCTGTAGAAAAACAAATGTTGTTAATAAAAGAAGAATTATTTGAGTAAACCTATATTTTTTATCGACCTCAAGTCATGAATTCTTAAATCTCTAAATTTTTTGATGGTATGGTAGAGTGAGAGGGTAAAGTAAATACTGGAATTCGTAATAAACTACCCTACGAAACATGGAGGGAGGGTATCAGAAGACATTTTGAACCACACCTTATGATATTGTCTTGGTTTCCCGCACCTAATTTCCATCCTGTCTACGACCTTGCTCTGTAAAAATTTTACTTGCAATTCCCCACTTTACGTACATATTGGTTTTAAAATGCTGATATACAGGAAGACTTTATATTCCAGGCTCAGTGCAGAACGATGATTGATCAGCTAGTGTAAGCTGAAGGCTTTCAGTCTAAGATGTGTTCTCTTCGCTTCGATTTGCTTATGTTTGTAGGTATATCCGATGTGAAAATGAGGTAAAGAATCGGGCCGAGAACGCTACCTTGGGGGACACCAGCCATAATTGAGAAATCATCGGTGGTGCATACTTTGTATCTTACGTTGAACAACCTATTCGTCAGGTATGATTCTAATATCCTGTGAGAGTTAGGAGGAAGTAAATACTTTATTTTATGAACGAGACCCTCATTCCATACTCCATACAAAGGGCCTGAGGAACATAGAGAAATATGGCAGAGTAATATTAGCGGAGCTCGAAGGCCTTTCATATCTCCTTACACGGTTAAAAATCTTGGACTAAATTTTAAACTTTTTTAACTTACATATATGACATATGACCAAAAAAGATTACTTTTTCAAGATTACTGTTGTAATTATGAAAAGACAAAAGTGTGTGGACAAATGTGTATTGTCATCTTTAAAATGTCGTATTCTTCTGTTGGCGACCGTAGCCTAGTGGGTAGAGTGCGTGGCCCCTAAGCTTAAGAACCGCGGAAGCCCGGGTTCAATACCAGCTCAGACAGAAAGTTTTTTCAATTGAATTAATATTTCTGTTCGGTCGTCGCCTCTCTGCAGACAATGGCAAACCTCAGAGAGTAAAAATTGCCATGTAAAGCTACTTGAGAACATAAGCCGTTCGGAGTCGGCATAAAACACGTAGGTCCAGTTCTCGGTCATTTGTGATCAAACCTTTAATAACACGCACAACACAATTGATCAATAGAAAGCTAGGTCAAAGTCCTTCCAAGGGCTGAAATGGCCAGTTTTTTTTTTTATTCTCCTGATACAAGATCATCAGGTTAAATGAAAATTTTTCATGTTAATATGAAAATAGAACGTTTTAACATTTGAAAATATCAATGTTGATGTAAAAATCCTTGTTGTAAATATAAACTTAACCATTGTTACTTAAAATACACTTATGGTTAAAGTAACAAACATATGGTTTCGATTTAAAGACAGTTTTCTTTAGAATAAGAAGAACTTATATACAGATGTGTGAAAAAAATCGTCCTCTAAAATAAAACGTACAAAATTTGTTGATCAGTGAGAAAAAGAGTTTGTTTATTACAAGTAAGTACATTGATTTTATTTCATGACTTTGTAACAATTGTTTTTGTTAAGGTATAAATAATTTTTCTTTTATTAATGCTAACTTAGTAAAAAAATTGTTATTTGAAAAACAAATGTAAGGTATAAAGTAATATGACGTTTCTTTTCCTATAAACTGAATTAACGAAAAAGGATTAAATGAAAAAAGAAACTGGAATAATTAAAGAAGAAATTATATATAGAAGAATATTTTCAGATTTTCGCGGCTTCAACACTTTCTTGTGACCCTGTGAGTACACTGTGTAAATCTCAATAAAATTGGCAAAGGGTAATCAAGAAGATAAAAACAGTAAAGATGTTTTTTTTAATATTAAATTTTTTTATATTTAGGGCTTCTATTTTCCATGAACCCTTGAAATAGTTTTTTCCCCATACAAGGTGAAAACTTAAAATAAAAAAACTTAAATAAAAAACAGCACCTCTAAGCCTAAGCCGATTTTTTTAAGACTTATAGAGTTGGGTCCTAAGGAAAAGTTCATGCTGCAATAATGAAACTGGGTTCTTAAAAAACCACCCTAATATATAGACATATAAATATACATATTCTTAACTTAATTATTAATTATGTGTGCTAATAATTTAATTCTTGCACTTCCGCACTGTTAAGCCATTTTCCACGTCCCATTTTTATTTAATTTGAAGTACTTTTACTTATTTAACGTTGCAACTTTACTTTTAAAACTACACTTGTTTTTTATCGGATTATTAAAACTTACTGAACTCAAGCCATCATAATGTGGTATCATTTTATGGCAGCAATTTTTGATAATTTGTAAACTAACGGTATTTCTCTCAGAATGTTTAATCATTGTGTACTTAAAAAACCTAAAGAGCACAACCACATGATTTATTACACCTAGAGAACTAGCTTAAACATTCAAAGTAAATTACATATTTGGGGAAATGTTCAAGTGCTAACTTTTTGTCGCGGACTGTACTTCTTATTGAAACTAAAACATAGAAAAAGTTGGCACAATTTTTGAATTTTTTGCATATCAAATATTAATAATTACAACAGACGAACAATATAATTTCATAAGTCAAAAGGTATTACAATTTATAATATATAATTTGAAGTACTAAAGGCTTTTTATACAGTACAAGATGAAATTTAATTATCATTATTGAAAAGAAAACAACTTTAATCAAATGGTAGAGCACGATCAAATAGAAACAAGCTGAAAATATATCAGCAAAAATCTAAAAACAACTTCAGTAACCATGCTTTGTTAGTGGAAGACTTCCAGCAGACTGTTGGACTCCATAATAATAACATAAGCATAAAGACTAAAGTAAAGCAAAAATACAACAACAAATGTGAGAATGTGAAATGGGAGAAAAACTGAAAAATTGACACTTCAAATCTCATCGCCTCTGTGGTGCAGTGCGCTAGTGGGCGCTTGCACGGGTATCACAAAGATTTCTGATGAAACCTTTAGCAGGGCCGAAATTGCAATGAAATCAGCTAGTCATTTTTTTCTATTTCATATTGAAAAAACGTTGCTGTTGTTGTTTCTTTGGAAAGATTCGTTGGAACAATTAATTGTTCTAACTTTGACCTTAAGCTCAATAAACGATTTTAAACTATCAAAGAACTAGAATTTGTATTTAAAATCAAGTATGAGATAAACTATCAAGCACTTAGAATTTGTATTTAAATCATATAAAATCAACATAATTATTGAAAATTTTAATTAAAATTGGCTTATGATAGGAAAAGTAGGAAATGTATTTGTGACAGTTTATATTGTCAATATATTTTGCAAATATTATGTCGATACAGGAACTTCCCAATGTTTTTCAAGATATTTCAGATAAGAGGTTAGAGTTGTAGTTTCAATTCATAAAACTTAAAAACTTCTCATTTTCCGGTTGTGATATATCTAAGTTTAAATTTCCTGTTAGAATGATCGGTATAGAGTCAAAACCACTCTTTGCCAGTGGTTTAAAAAAAACATTTAAAAAGAATAATAAAGCAAAGACAAAGCTTTTCCAAAAAGAAACAATGACATACCTTTTCAGTTATTTCGTTAAGTTTCAAAGTTTGTGTTCATTAACTTGACGATTACAGTAATTTTTTTTAGCTGGCAATGCCCCATTGCGTTAAAAATTAATACTCAGTACATTGACTGTATCATATACAAGAACCAATGCAGTCAATAGATTTTGTTACCTTAAGCTTAGTATGCTGTAGGAACGAAAATTTTTATGCATTTAACTCTACTCAACACTAGACTTGTGACTCAGCACTAACACATACTTACCATACCGTGTTTGTTGAATGTGTTAGTTCAACATTATTGTTGAATGTCAAATTTCCACGCCAAATAAATGTACGGACATATAAAAGACAGCAAAATTTTTACATTTTAACTCTCCAATCATGTTTGTGAACTTACCTGCATTGAACAATTTTTCGGTTCAACAGCGTACAAACCAAAGAAAAAAAAATTTCGCTTACTTTTCGCTGTCAAAAACGCAATGCATTTCTTACGGAAGATTTCTTTTCGCTTCTACAGCATACTAAGCTTTAAACAAAAACCATACAAAAAAAAACAGCATACAAATGTTGACTTTATATTTCATATAATTATGTAAAATTTATACAAGTTAGAGAGTTCAAACATAAATTTTTCTCCCAGTGAGGATCAACCAGACCAACAAGTGCTTACATCAACATTGTACGTACAGTACTTTAAGCCCACCAAAGGCTCAAAGTGTGTCATAAAAATTGATTTCTGGTCGCAATCAACCATCCTACTAACCTCCGAGAAAGACGTTATTCTACGTCAAAAAATATCAATAATGTTTTTTGGTGGAAATTTGGGCCAACCAACATTTATTTTTTATGAAGGCGAAAAAATATTTTAAAAAAAGCAGTTGGGAAATATATCTAGGAAGATAAGTCTTTTACTCTTCATCTTTACATTTTATCTTAATTAATTGCTGAATTCGGTGTAAATAAAATACTAATATAAGAATATCTGAGATGTAACTTTCAAAATGGCTTTACACCTAAATTCCCCTTTGCCCTGCTACCAGAACCAGTTAATCGAAATCTGTATATTTTTTGAAACAGTTAAAAATTTTCGCACATTGTTATTAAAGACTTAACTTTGTGTTTTATCACAATCACTTGAGATACATTTGCATAACATCTACTTGCAAGCTAAAACTGTTTGACATGCTGACAAGACGAAGATATTTTCTAAGCAAATAAAACCAATTTGAAACTTTTATTTAAATGGCACAATTTCAAAACAATTGAAACTACTTCAAGTGGAAAAACTTTTACAAACTTCTACAAATGTAAATAAAAACAATAAAAATTTAACTGCATTGCAACTTTTTAGATACTTTCGGCAGATAAAAAGTAGTTTGAAACCATGATTCTCTTTTGAAACACAACAAACAAACACATTTATATCACAAAAGAACAAATATGAAGCATTTTTGTTAAACAAATAAGCAGCAAACTTTTATGTGAACTAAGAAAATATGACTTCTATTTAAAACTGTTAAAATTTTAAAAGAAAAATTAAAAAACAAATATTGTAAACTTTTAAAAATAAATAATATAGTGCTTCAACTTTTGTAATTAACTTTTGTAATTTTTGTGTTTTTTCTTCTTCTTCTTCTTCTTCTAATGTGATCCAACAGCTGTCGTTCTGTTCGTAGTTTGCCTTAATAGAGTTCATAGAATTCAATTTCTTAAGCCTCTAAGGTATTTAAATAAATTTCATTTATTCAATCCTCCACGTTGACTTGGCATTTTTTGTTTCCCACCCTGCATTTGCATACATTCATCTTTTGTTGTGAGTTTTCATTAAGGTTGTCATAAGTTAGTCCGACTCCTGAACTCATCCTTAAAATACTACCTACCTGAGTTACATTTCCGAGCTGCAGCAGCTGTTTTAGTTCTCATGGTCAGCGGAAGCGATGCTATATACATATATATATATTTATATATATATATATATCAGTGGCGACAAGAGAACAAGTAAAACTTTTATTATCCTTGATGTGATGATGTTGGTAAGAAAAAGTTGCCAACATAAACTATCGAGAGTGTAAAATATTTTGATAAAAACAAAATTTTCTTCAAGAATACAAAAACTTTTACTAAAATTTAATTTTAATGATATTTTTGATTGGTTATGAAGAGTAGCGCTGCCAGATTTTTATTTTAACAAAACGGGAAAAAAGTAAAATTTAACATTTTTTGATTTTGAGTAAAAGTAATGAATATTTATTATTTTCAACAAAAAACGTTTGAAAATTTAAAATTTTTTATTTAAAAAATGATTTTTATAAAGGAAAGCATTTCGATTTGAACTTTTTATAGTACTTCAGTGAGGTTCAAAATTATAATAAGGTTCAAACAAGGATCAATATTATAATAATTATTGAAATAAAAAAGTAAACTGTTAGTAATTATTATATTGTTTAATTTTGGTTCAAGAAACCAATTGCTTTTGTTAGTTACGGTAACTCTTCGAATTGTATCCGTAAACTTTTGAACTTTTTTAAACGATAAGTTTTACATTAAATTTTGTTAGATATTGTGTAAAATTATGTACCTATACATGAAGAACATTATATATGATTGTAAATTTAAAAAAAAAATTGTATTTTAATTTTTGGAATATAATGGGATTATGGATAAAAAAAGGAGCTTGGACTGTTCAAGAACTCATTTCAGAGACTTGAGATATATGAAGAAAAAATTGTTGAACTTGGCTAGTTTTGCTCTTGTAAATGTTAAATTGATCCATTTTGAAATTGAATAATTTTTTATAATGCTTTTTAAAATTTACATATTTAAGCTAAGCACTTAAACTTAATCAGTTTGTACTAAAATGGTAAAAGTTTTAAACGCAGTTACGCAACTTATTTCTATTTGATCTGAGAATTATATCATAAAATGTATAATGATAAAATTGATACAATGACACACATTATTTGAATAACAATATTTTTTAGAAATAATTTCCTAACTATAATAAATATCACTCATTACAAAAAGTTTTTTGCCTCTAACCTCAACGCCAGCGTTTTTGTACATTCAGTCTTTTTCATGCTGTCGATAAACGATGTTCATCATTAATTATGCAAAGTAACACACTTTCTACATTTCGAAATTTCGACAGAACTGTTTTTAAATTATTGAAGCAGAACTTTTGCTGTAATGCATAAACGAACAATATGCATGGCATAAGGACAGGCTCAACGAAGCATATCGTGTGATAAAATATAGCTAAAAACGTGCTTGCATTTTTAATAAAGCAATATAAAAACAACGAACAGAAAGCAAGGATTAGTACTTTTTAATTTTGGCTTGCAACTCGAAAACAGATGCTATGTTACTTTGTTCTAAGAAGAGAAATTAAGTTATTAATTATATCTGAAATTAAGAAAAATATATTAAAAAATAGCAACATGTTAGAAAAGTACTTTGAAATTAATGTACATGTAATGCAGATAAATGTAATGCAGATTCAAATTTACAAAAGAGTGAATTTGTTTAAGGAATTTTTTAGTAATACCAAAGTATTGTAGATCTGTAACAAATTGAATTAGTTGCTAAGCAACAATTTCGTGATTCAGTTACATCAAATACATAATTTTCGCATAAATGCCACAAAATATGGAATATGGTTTTCCTCACAGTAAACAGTCAAACAGTTAAAAAAGCAGCAGCTTTTTTTAGTTAATTATATGAATTTAAAATTTTTATTCATCTTTCATAATTTTAAAGAAACATATTTTTGACGTTATGAAAAATCGCCCAATTAAAAACCGCCCAAATGAAAAATGGCCCAAAATAAAATGAAAAATGGCCTAAGAAATAAAATGAAAAATCGCCCAAAAAATTGAAAAATCACCCAAAACTTTTTAAAGAAAATGAAAAATCTCCCAAGTGAAATATGCCCAAAAAATGAAAAAACACCGAAAAAATAAAAAAAGGACCCAATTTTAAAATAATGTTTCAATGTTTTATTATTAACAAGAATAATTAAACAATAATTAATCTACATATCTATGGAGTTTTGAAAAATTAACTTAAGTCTATCTGAAATTCATAGGCAAAACAACTCAAGTCTATATGAATTTCATATCAACCTAAAGGGTTTTGTCTATGAATTTCAGATAGACTTAAGTTGTATTGTCAAAACTCCACAGATATATATTCATGTAAGGGTCCCTTTATTGCAGCAAATCTACAAACGTTACAGGAACTTGATATATCATAAGTAAGGTCTTGAGCTGTACACTCAAAAATATTTGTGTGTAAATATTACTAATAACTGCGCCCATTCTACGAATTTTATTCGTAGCTTTCAACCACGAATAGAATTCGTAGAATCGATGCCTATTATTAGTACATATTACGAATATTTTATTTGTAAAAACCAGTCAAGAAAAAAAATTTGTTTGAGGGTTTGAACCTCGGCTCTTTAGTTTACGGGCCACGCACTCTACCAGTAGGCTACAGTCACTTGACAATCATGCAGTTCCTTATGTTCTGTAGATGTTCTACAAACAAGGCTGAACTATTCCGGTTTTCAATTTTTTAAACTCTACTAATACTTCGTACATTCTACTAATAATTCGTTCGATCAGCCTACGAATGAATTGTTTCTACTAATATTATTTTTCATTCGTAAATAGTACAAAAGCATTAGTAAATAATACGAATGTAATGAAAAAAATTACGAAGTTATTCGTACGACAAATTTATGAATATTATTATTTATAGGTACTCAATCATTTCTACAATGCACAATATCTTTGGTACATAAAACAAATATATTCGTAGATACTACATCAGGCATTAGAAAGATTTTACGAATGTATTCGTAAAGATATCACAATAAAAATACTTTGTATATTGTACGCATATTTGTAGAATGAAGGAATATTTTGTTTACTAATATCATTCGTAAAAATTTTACTAATAAATTTTTTGAATGTAGGTTTGCACAAAATTGTTAGATTTTTGATAGGTGATACCATTTAGCAGATATGAGCATTAAAATTTGAAAAAATGGCAAAAGGACTTAAGACATAAACTAGCTTGAATGTGAAGGAGAAAGCGTTATTCCTAAAGCGAATATTTTAGCCAATTCTTTATCGTTTTTTGTGTTTCTTTGCTTTTATTTTACTTTGGTAAACGTTCTTAAAAAATAGTTTCAAAGTTTAAAGTGTATTTTTAATAAATATTTTAAATATTTAAATTAAAAGAATCTCTGTGGTGTCTTGTCCTAAGCGCAAGTTGTCTTCATTTAGGAAAAATTAATGGAATCATAACAAATCCTGAAACAGTATATCTTATTTAAAGAACTCATATTGCTCATAAACTGATGTAAAATTTTTTAAACAATAAGGTATTTATTAATATGAAACATTACTGAACAAATACCATATTTTTAGCATTCATTAAAAATAAACCAATTTTATACTTCAAGCATGCAGTCAAACTGTATTCCGTTCAATGATAATGAAAGCAATCACACAGATATATAAACACATTTCTGGTACGCAAGACAAGTTGTGTGCTACTTTAATTTTATGTATTTAGAAAGCATGCAAATCAAAAGAAAAAATAAGCATAAAAAAATATATTTTGATGCGGTTTTGCGTTACTGCGTTACTTTTAACTATTAACGCAATATTCATCTTCAACACGAAAACAAATAGTTTATTTAAACGCATGCGAACACGTTTAAATATTGTTATACATATTGAAAGAAAAATGGCAAAGCATCATAACAATTAAACGCTCTCCAAACACTCATGCTAAACAGCATCATTCCCGCAACTCTTTTTCCATATTTAAATGAGCTCATAATGCTCGCTTCGAACATTCTATCGCTATGTTTGAAGCGTCGTAAAATTTGAGCAATTTTTGCTCTTTGAATACATATTTTCTCATTTTGCTATAAGCGTGTTAATTGTATTACTGCGCTATTGCTTTTAAACTTATTTTTAAAACAAGTGTATTAGCCCAGTAACGCATTTAAGAGCTCCAACTCAAAAGCGCAACGCAGCGAAGCGTTACCCATGTCTAGTAAGGATTGGCAGGGTCTAGAATGGTAAATGAGGTATCTTATGAAAGTGCTGGATGTGAAAGCGTGCACAATTTGGTTGGTTTTTCGATTAGTGACCTTTGACATGAAATATGAGCGTTTAAAGAGAATTTTTTAAATAAAATCTAAACAAAAAGAGCTGAAGGAACATAAGAAGACATTTAAGACATTGCTAAGATGTAAAACAAACACTCCAGACATTGTTCGCTATCTCTTACGGATACCCTACAATAAGCATCTTTTTATGTAACATGTGTGTAATATATATTGTGATGGTGAAATTTCTTTCAAATAATGAATTTAAAAAAATTCCCGTTATTTCGGCATTAAATTTTTGGCGAGAACGTATAACGCTCAGTATAACGTATTTTTGTATGAGAAGTCGTTGGTTGCGAAAAATAATGGTATATGAAACATTTTTTGTCTATATTTTCCACGAATAGTATGTGAAAAAATTTCCGTTATTATGACATCAAAAGTATTGCGATATCTCGAAAACAGTTTCTCAGTACAATACATTTCCTTGAAGCGGGGCCATCGCCTCAGAAAAACTTAATACAAACTAGGAGCCAGCATTTAAAGAAGTTAGAACTGATAAAATAGATGATGCATCAAATTTAGAATAAAGAGATAAAATAGTAGATGTCTGTGCTTCCTGTCCAGTGTCATAAAATTCATATTGTTAATGGTCTTAATGATAATTCATGGGCTTTAATTTTATGGCATTTTTAAAATTTTTTTATACTGTAGAAACTGAGATAAAATGGGTGAAAAATTAGCCGACAAAAAAATCTGGGGCCGAATTACAGCATCCGTGATCGAGCAAAATTACAAACGACGAGACAAGTGCTGATAAGTTTTGACGATTTTGCTCGATCACGGATGCTGTAATTCGGCCCCAGAGGCATAAAAAAACTCAAGAAAAAATAAAAAAAACCAAAGACACAAGTATACAGTGGCTCACAGCTTATTTTATGCAGTGCATACTTTAAACTTTAGGGCTTTATAAAAACAAACATTAAAAGGAATACAAAAGATAATATGGTGTCATTTAAAAGAGTAAAAAGTCTACTTAAATAAAGGTTTTTCATTAATTATGAATACATATATTTAGTTGTTTAAAAAATAAGAGAACAGAAAATTCTGCTTAATTTCATCTCACAGCTTATTTTATGCAGTCACTTCTCTCTGTTACGGTACTCTAGTGCTGCGCTGTCTAACGGTACTTTTGTTAGCTATGCCTTCGTTCTGTTTCTATAATTGCTTTGTGTTAGCTTTTTAGTCTGATTTTTTTGCTTCAAGTGTCTGCTTCTATGATTATTTAAAACAGGAGCGAGCACAAGGCTAAAACAATAAGAATTGGTCATATGCTATTTTAAAAATTGCAGCTCGCAGCAAAAAATGGCTGAAATGGTTAACATCAATTCCTCTAAAGTGCAAAAGATCATCTAGCGCTTCGTCCATAAGAATCGACTGCACAATAAGAGCAAAGAAGCACCAAACACAATTTTTAATGCAACCGACGAGCGGCATATTGTACGGAAGATAAAGGCTAACCCGAGACCCTCAGCTCCGAAAATGGCTTTTGAAGTTCAAACTGACCTGAGCAAACAGTGTAGTGCTGAAACTATTCGATGTGTCTTGCGCAAAAATAACTTTCATGGCCGAGTAACACGAAACAAGCCGTTTATTAGCCCCAAAAACAGTATATGCAGACTCAACTACGACAAAGAACATATGTTCAAGGCCCCAGAGTACTGGAGTTCAGTTATTTTTGCAGATAAATCGAAGATCAATTTATTCGGTTCAGATGGTATGTGCTATATGTGGCGAAAACCGAATACCGAGGTCAACAAAAAAAACTTGAAACAAACCGTGAAAAATGGACGTGGCAGCGTCATGGTTTGTGCCTGAATGACAGCTGCTGGTACTGGGAAGTTGCCGTTTGTTGAATTAACAATTTACAAATTTAATTAATTGTGTCAAAAAAAGGTTAGTTTTGGTAATACGCTCAATTCCACACACATGTACAAAAAAATTTTTCTTGTTGTTTCCTATGTAGGAGGGCCGGTCTAGTCATTTTCCAGATCAAATTCAAAGCCCCAGTCCGGCACTGCTTTGAATCCTATTACTTCTACACCAGTTGAAAGCAACCCGAAATTTTTCTGAAATTGGACCAAGAAGACCTAAATACATACGCTTCAAAAAACATATGAGTTTTTTTTCATCTTCGTTCTTCTTCAATAGTTTCATATCTTATTAATAACAAGAACAATTGAACAAAAATTAATATATAAATCAATACATACAGAAAAAAACTATGCATAAAACTGAAAAATTATGAAAAAAATGAAAAATTACCCAAAAGTAAATCGAAAAATCGCCAAAAAAAAAAAAAAAAAATTGACTCAATTTTGTATGAAGAAAGTTTGGATGATTTTTCATAAAGCCTATTTTTTGATAATATTACCATAATATTTTATTTAAATTGAAAAATTATTTAAAAATAAATTCTCTAAAAAAGTTCAGGTTTTGTTAAAAAAAAATATTTTAGCTTGAGCGCCTTTACGATATGTTCAATCGCTCTTATTTTTAAATTAAAAACAGAATAAAAAAAAAAAAGAATAGTTAGTACTTTTGTAGTTATACAAAATCAATGATGTGGTCATTAAATCAAAAGTCTTTTATTTACATTTGTGTATAGTAAAAAATTGTTGCAGCCACGGCCACCATTAATTTTCACATTTTAAAAAATTTTTAAAAACACTTTTAAAAATTTCAACATTAAGCCTAAAAATGGTTAAATCTATGGCGTATATAGTATTTACTCAGTGGTTTATATTATTCAAAGATAAATTTTGTTTAGTTTTTACAAAAACAAAAAAAAATCATAAAAAAACGCTGCCCTTTTTTTATAAAAAAAGATGGAGTCCCTTATGCATGCCTTATTCATACCTTATCCATATATTATATCCATGGCTTTTTCAACAAGGAGGTTCTGTTTATGGGAATGATACTAACAACATGTGATAAATTGTTGAGCATACATTTTGGCAGAGTGATAAAGCGAGCGTGAGTCGGCCCTTCACATTCAAGTTATATAAACTGCTGGCTAATTAGTTTTTTTAACTAATTTTTTTATTGTTAAGACAACAGCTGATACTTTCTTTGTCTGTGAAGCTACATCATGTTTTCTAAAAGGCAGTTTTGTAGCAAAGTGCTTTGTCAAAATTATTTATCTTTATGCTTGAAATTTTCATATATAAAATAACTAAGGTTTATTAATAAATAATTCTGATATGCTACTGAGGTAAACTGAGGTAAGCTCCGTTCATGATACAATGAACTACAGATAAAGTATTGCACATGTCTGCCATCTTTGCTGTGACGTAAGTGGATCTCGTTAATGCAACCGTAGTCACAATTTCTTCATAGGGTGTAAAGATTTTAAAATGTCGAAATTTTCTTATGAAAACTTTTTTTACTGTAATGAAATAAATATCGTTAAATAAAACACATGTCCAAAATAAAGAATATATATATTTAAGTACTGTTTGTGAAAAAAATTGCATATTTTGTAGGGGTGTTTTCTACCCTTTCCACCCTTTTACACAAAAAGCAGCTACGTTGCTTTATGTGTTTGACAGAATTTTTATCTCGTCTCCTTTGTTGTTTAATTTTCTCTTTTTGACATTTTCTTTTGTATGTATTCATTAAGTGTCACATTTGATGAGCCCCGATGACGAGGTACGCACTAAATATTTTTCGTTGCGCTGGGAATGAGCTCCGTTCATTAAATCTTAAATATTTTTTGAAAAAATTTTTTCTTTTCGGTGTGCTTTCTTTTGGTTCCTTTTCTTTTTGGAGTAGAAAGCATTTTCGTTCAAGTGTGCTTGCGCTCTCTTATCATGTGCGTCATTAGCAGCATCCCTACTTCTATCGTCGCTTACTGTGTAATGTAGAAGTCATAAGTCTTTAAGACGTCATGTACGAAAAAATTCAATTGAGAACTGTAAGCAGACTTTGAGGCCTCGCAACTATATTTTATATAAAAAAAATCGGTTACGTATTGCGTTCATTTACCAATGAAAATGAACCAATTTGTTGTCTTTTTCGGTAGCATTGTGAAAGTAATGATTGATAAAACTGTAAATATAGTTTTACTTTAAATATATTTAATGATAATTATTAATTATATAAAGATTACAATAATAATTAAGAGAAAAACACTACACACCAAGAGTTTCTGCTACACTCAAAAAATCTGCTTCCTTAAAATTAAAAAACTGTGGCATCAAATCATAAGCATGGGTTTTTCTATATTCCATAGAGGTTTCTCCTTAAAGTAGAGAATTTTTTCATGATTTAACGATCTCACTTCTTAAATTCGTTGCAACGTTATCAAAATAGCTTCTTAGTTTTGAAGACAAGTTTTTACTTAAATATAAGAAATAAAGGTATGATAAAAGATTAATTTCCAAAAATTGTATAAAAGCAGAAATAATTTTAAGAAAAACTATATTGATATCAAGTCCGCTTGCAACATTCTACAGCATGATTTCTTAAATTTGGAGAAATATGAATTTCAATACTGGGATTTTTTATAGAAATTTATTTTTTTTTTATTTTTTTTATTTACTTGATTGCTAAACCTTAACAGGTTTTATAGCAAATTTAAAATTATAAAATAAGATATTTAATACAATTAAAAAATATAAAGTAGGATTTTGAATGAAATAATGTATTATTAACAAACTAAAAAGTTTTAGTAAATTGCTTAATGTATATAATTTTATTAAAGTATAAAAAATAATAGAAAAAAAGTTAAGTTAAAATCGATAAAATCAGACAGCATAGCAGGGTTGCATTTTCAAGACAAAGTTAAGTTAGTCAAGTCAAGGTCAAGTTAGCAACAATTTTTGTATTCGGCGGAGTCGTGTGACAAACAAGGTCTCATACCCAATAAAACACCACTCCAATACGTATATATATATAATATATATCGTTCTGTCTCCCTGAAACCGGTGAAATCCTGGCTTGACAGGGTGGTTACTTGACAAACTAGGTCAACTTCACCAAACCAATTTTCATAAAATAAAGAAAACCAGTTGCGAACGCAGGCACCAAGACAAACTAGGTCTTATCGGCCACTCATATTAATATATTACAAATCGATCTAACGTAGTGTTTCAAGAGGTAAAAAGACACCAAGATACCACGGTACCGTCAACAAATGTAGTCACAACCATCAGGAAGATATGAGGCAATTGAAGATCCCAGGTTTAGGTCCATTCAGGTTATTTAGATGTATTATACACCAAAATTTTCCATTTTACGCTTAGGTCCATTTATCCATTTAGATTGTTATATTAATGTGTTTACAAATCACCAGATGCATCAGATATAAATTTGAAAGAACTTTACATAATCAACGACAGTACTGCAGGTAATTTATAATTTTATGTTTGATTGAGTCCATGGATTCGCTTAAGGATATAACATCAGATACAAAATTAAAATCACCGCAAGCGCTTCTAAGAGGTTCATTTTGCAAATAATTAGTTCTACAAAAGTTCATGTGGAGTAACTCAAAAGATCTTCTAGGACGAAGAGGAATATTAAAATATATTTTACTCAATTAATATGGACTGTTTACATAGCCATGTAAAAGTTTTATAATCCAACAAGCATTTATCATAATTCTCCGATTTTTTAAAGTAGGAAGATTTAAGAGTTGTAACCGATATTCATAAGGTGGTAAGTGAAAATCAGTATTACAATAAAGATAGCTTAAGCAAAACAAAAGAAATTGTTTCTGCACTGATTCAATGTCGTCTATGTAACAACCGTATCGTGGGCACCAAACAACTGAAGCGTATTCTAAGATAGGCCGCACTAGGGAAGTGAATAAGGTTTTCGTTATGAAAGGATCATTAAACTCTTTTGCCCAACGTTTAATAAATCCTAAAGTATTATTTGCTCTATTTATTATTTTATTTACATGAATATTAAAGCGTAGTTTAGGATCCATTGTAACTCCAAGATCATTGAAACTATCTAAGGACTCCAATGGATAACCACAAATTTTGAAGGTACATTTAATTGGTGGTTTGCGCGAGAAAGACATATGCTTGCATTTCTTCATGTTGAGGTTCATACGGTTCGTTTTGCACCAGTTATGAAGATGATCTATGTCGGCTTCCAAAAATACAGCGTCATTATCATTTTTAAAAGAAAGGAAGAGTTTGACGTCGTCAGCAAACATTAAGATGCTGGAATGCATTATGACAGATGGCAAATCGTTTATAAAAAGTAGAAACAGAAGAGGCCCAAGATGACTTCCTTGAGGTACTCCTGAAGTAACAGAAAACTCGTGTGATTTCTTGAGCTTAAAAAGAACAGATTGTGTTCTATTGCTTAAGTAAGATTCAATCCACTTTACCAACGGTATAGGAAATCCAACAAGATGTAATTTTAAGATCAGTAGTTTGTGATTTACAACGTCAAAAGCTTTGCTAAAATCCGTGTAAATAACATCAGTCTGCATGCCTTTTCCAAAGTTTTCTATAGTTTTTGATGTGAATTCGAGAAGGTTAGTAACAGTGGATTTTCCAGAAAGGAATCCATGTTGGAAAGGAGACATTAAAGATTTAACGCTATGCGATAGTCGTGATGTAACAATTGCCTCTAAAAGTTTAGGCAAAGCGCTCAATTTTGCGATGCCACGGTAGTTATCAATTAAAGACCTATTTCCGGATTTATGCAGCGGAATAATAAATGAATGCTTCCAGGCTGCAGGAAAATAGCAGGATTTTAATGATGAAGTAAATAGTAAAGATATTGGAGTTACTAATTCTTCACAGCAGTATTTTAATATACATGAAGGTATGTTATCAGGACCACTTTTATATGATGTTTTAATATTTTTTAAAAATGATAAGACTGTGTTTGTGTCAATTATTGGGAAATAAATATCCCCAGATTGAATATTGAAAGGATAACTTAAATAATCATAGGACGATGATGAATAAGTCGTCTTGAAAAAGTCAGCAAAAAGATTGCAACTACTATTATCATTATTAGACTCAACCGAATTATATTTCATAAAAGAAGGATAGGAATCAATCTTGCGTTTTGTGTTAACAAAGTTCCAGAAGGATTTAGCATCAGATTTGATGTTTAATTTTACTTTTGTTAAGTAGGTTTTATAGGATTGTTTGCATAACTGTTGATAACTGTATTTAATCGAGGTATAGCATCCAAAATCGCATATGCTATGTGTTTTTTGATATTTTTTATAGTATTTAGATTTCAAGTTCCTCATTTTTCTTAATTCATTTGTATACCATACCGGACCCGATGTCAAAGAGGCTTTCCTTTGCGGAACAGCTTTAAGAAAACAATCATTGAGCGTTCTATTAAACGTATATACCGCATCATCAAGACTCTGAGAAGATAAACTTTTTGTATTAATATTTAGAATAGAATTCCAGTTTATGTTAGACAAGTTATTCTTTAAAATCACGTAGTTTGTTTTTTTAAAGTTAAACTCAATAGCTGGTTGAGAATCATAATACTGTACAGATGGTTTATGAAAATTTAAAATAATTTCTAATGTTGGCTGATGAGAATCTTCGGGTGTAACCAGAGGATCTGATTTAGACACAGATGCGATATTGCTGTCATCAAAAAACACCAGATCAAGCAAACGATTATTTTTGTTAAAAATGCAGTTAAGTTGGAATAGCCCTTGGATTGAGAGCTCGTTTAAAAAGTAATTATCGGATGAACTTTCAGACGAAGGTAAAAATATTTCAGGAATTTCAGAACAACAGTTCCAAGAAACGTTTGGCAGGTTAAAATCTCCAGTTATTAAAATATGATCATTAGATTGCAGTTTTGAGCAAACTTTATTAATAGAAGCCTTTTGAGAACTTTACTAATAAAATGTTTGCTATAAACTTCTAAGGTAGAAAGGGGAGGAATATATGAGCATGTAATAAAAAGGCTCAAGGAACCAAACTTAACATGAACACAACAGAATTCAATGTCCAAGGATTCTGGAATTAATAACTCTTCAGAGAAATGTGTCGCTTTGACTGCAATCAACACACCCCCACCTTTAGAGCAAATACCAGGAATGGAGTTTCTATCTTTGCGGTATATGTTAAATTTGTTGCACAGAATTTCAGTGTTTAAAGTGTTAGGTTTCAGCCAAGTCTCACTAAAAGCAATTATATTAAAATGAAGGTTGTGACTCAAAATTAATAAATTATTTAGTTTTGTGTTAATGCCACGAAAGTTTTGGTAAAGGATAAGGAACTGAAAGCAACAATCTAGTTTTTTTTGATTCTTGTTAAAAACCGAAAAAGTAGCCAAGGAAGTTGTAGGCCGAGGTCTAGAAATAAATTCATGCACCATCGTATTGTCATTCATGCACCAGGCTGTGCGTCGGGTTTGAAGCCCACCCGTAAAAACCCATTTCAATGAAAACACAAAAGAATAGAAGAAAACTGATCCCCAAATCTGATGACGACTACCGCAAACGAAAAACTGATAATGATTTACGGATATGCACCTGGAATGTCCGAACCCTTAATTGGGAAGGTGCATCTATCCAACTGACTGATGTCTTGGGAAGATACAAAGCTGATATCACTGCTATCCAAGAAATGCGATGGAAGGGACAGGGTTGCATTCGGCATGCACCCTGTGATATCTACTACAGCGGCCATGCGGAGAAGCACGAGTTTGGATGCGGATTTGTAGTTGGCAAGAGACTACGGCCCCACGTCCTGCGATTCACACCTGTGAACGAACGACTTGCCATAATCCGCATCAAGGTTAGATTTTTCAATATAAGCCTAATATGTGCGCACGCTCCGACAGAAGACAAGGACGATGAGATCAAGGAAATTTTCTACGAGCGCCTTGAAAATGCTTACGAGCGCTGCCCCCGCCACGACGTTAAAATCGTGCTTGGTGACTTCAACGCTAAGGTGGGCAAGGAAAATATTTTTGGTCCAACAGTCGGAAAGTTCAGCCTCCACGACAACACCTCCGATAACGGAATGAGGCTGATTGACTTCGCCGCAGCACGAAACATGGTCGTAAGTAGCACTAGATTCAAGCATCTCAATATTCATAAAGCCACCTGGATGTCCCCTGATCAAAAAACAAAAAATCAAATTGATCACGTTTTGATCGACGGAAGGCACTCTTCCAGTGTATTGGATGTACGCACGATCCGTGGTGCAAACATTGACTCGGATCACTATCTTGTTGCAGCCAAGATCCGTACACGTCTGTGCGCAGCTAAGAATACACGCAACCCTACACAGAGAAAGCTAGACGTCGACAAGCTGCAATCGAAACAGACAGCCGATGCTTTCGCCACTCGACTCTCACTCCTGCTTCAAAACACTCCTCCAATCGATGATATATGCGCGCAGTGGACACACATTTCCAACTCCATGCGTGCGGCTGCTGAAGAGGTGATTGGCTACCAACGCCCTCGCCGAAACCAGTGGTACGACCAGGAGTGTCGCGACGCCACTGCAGAGAAAGACGCCGCCTACAAAGCCACCCTGCAGTCGGTTGTAACGCGCGCTGCTAAGGAGCGATACAAAGAAAAGAGGAGGGAAGAGAGACATATTTTCAGGCGGAAAAAAAGAGAGGCAGAAAAGCACGAGCAGGAGAAGATTGAGATGTATGGTGACAAGAATGAGGCCCGAAAATTTTTCGAAAAAATAAGACGCCTTGCCGATGGTTTTAAAACCGGGGCCTCTTCCTGCAAGGATGAAAACGGGAATCTAGTGACAGATGTCCAGAGTACACTGACGTTATGGAGGGAACACTTCTCTAAACTTCTAAATGGCGACGCTGACAACAATCCCGCCAATAGAGATGATATTCCGGAAACCCCAATTGCGGATGACAGCGTCGAGGTTCCGCTGCCCGACTATGATGAAGTTCTGACAGCTATAGCTCGGCTTAAAAATAACAAAGCCGCGGGAGCTGATGGCTTACCTGCTGAGCTGTTTAAGAACGGAGGCGAAGCTCTACTTAAATGCATTCACGAGCTTCTATGTAGAATATGGTCGGAAGAATGCATTCCGAACGATTGGAATCTCAGTGTGCTCTGCCCAATCCACAAGAAAGGCGATCCCACTATCTGTGCCAATTACCGTGGGATAAGCCTTCTTAATATCGCATATAAGGTCCTGTCGAGCATTTTATGTGAAAGATTGAAGCCCATTGTAAACGAACTGATCGGACCTTATCAGTGTGGCTTCAGACCTGGAAAGTCCACCATCGACCAGATTTTCACGCTACGACAAATCTTGGAGAAGACTCAAGAAAAACAAGTCGACACCCACCATCTTTTTGTCGACTACAAAGCCGCCTTCGACAGCCCAATAAGGAAGCATCTGTACTCCACCATGTCTGAATTTGGTATTCCTGCAAAACTAATACGACTTTGCAGGATGACACTGAGCAACACCAGCAGCGCAGTTAAAATCGGGAAGGACTTCTCCCCACCATTTATTACCAAACGAGGTTTCAGACAAGGTGATTCCTTATCGTACGACTTTTTCAACCTAATGATGGAAAAGATCATCCGAGCTGCTGATCTGAGACGTAGTGGCACAATATTCTACAAGAGTGTTATGCTGCTTGCGTATGCTGATGACATAGATATCATTGGCCATAATACGCGCGAAGTCAGTGCAGCATTTTCCAGATTAGAAAGAGAGTCAAGTCGAATGGGTCTGTCAGTGAATGCAGATAAGACGAAATACTTAGTGTCAACAAACAAACAGTCCCAGCGTCTTGGAACCCACGTTACCGTTGACAATACCTCATTCGAGGTTGTGAAGAACTTCGTTTATCTGGGATCCAGCATTAATTCAACCAACGACATCAGCATTGAGATCAAACGAAGAATAACTCTTGCCAACAGGTGTTACTTTGGGCTCAGTAGGCAATTGAGAAGCAGAGCCCTCTCTCGACGAACGAAAATCACGCTCTATAAATCGCTCATCATGCCCGTCCTACTTTACGCATCACAAACCTGGACGCTGAGCAGTTTAGATGAAAAGACTTTAGGAGCATTCGAGAGAAAGATTCTTCGTAAGATCTATGGACCAATCTGCGTCAATGGCGAGTACCGAATACGGTGGAATGATGAACTGTATGAGCTGTACGCTGACATCGACATAGTCAAGCGCATTAAAACCGAGCGGCTTCGCTGGCTTGGTCATGTTCAGCGCATGAAAGACGATGCTCCAGTGAAGAAAACATTCGATTCGGTACCCAGCGGCGGTCAACGCAGAAGAGGACGACCGCATCTTCGTTGGAAAGACCAAGTGGAGGACAACCTGACGAAGCTTGGAATTTCCAACTGGCGCCAGCAAGCGAAAGACAGAAATGGCTGGCGCAAATTCTTAGATGAGGCCAAGACCGACATACGGTTGTAGCGCCAACTAAGTAAGTAAGTAACCATCGTATTGTCAGGCCAAAACTTTTGATCCAATACCTTGTGAAAAAGATCACCAGGCAAAGATATTTTAAAAGAGGACGTAATTCGCTCGTATGAAAAATTGAATTTGTAAACAGAGATATTTTTATTTACAACATTCAGCTTAGAGTTTATATAGAATAACACGTCTTCACCGGATGTATCAGCTGCAAAACGAGAAACAAATATAGATTCAGCAGGCTCATGAAATACATGTAAATTTTTTTTTCGCCACAAGTTTTTATATTTCTAGAAAAAATGCTTTAAAATTACTTACGAAGCGAACAATTGTAAATGAAGCAAATTTAGCGACGATTGTTTAACAACTGCGATGGTCGAATGGATAAGCTGATGGACTTACACTCACGCGGCCGAGGTTCAAGTCTTCGGATAGTGGAAATTTTTCAATTTAATTAAATGTTTATAATAATAATGTTTGCAGTTTTTCATCAGTATAAAAATAACAATTTTCACAGGATGCAGTTTAAAATCTTAAAAATGGTCTTTTTTTGCAAAAATTCCAAAATTTTTTGATGGATTCGATGAAAATTTTCAAAGAAAAAGTTATAGCCGATGATTAATAAATAGTAGAAATTTCTTATTTTCAAAAAAATGTTTCTCTTAGTTATAGCCAATGATTAATAAACGGTATAAAATTACTTATTTTAAGAGAAAATGTTTCTCTTAGTTATAGCCGATGATAAATAAACGGTAGAAAAACTTACTCAAATGCTATAAGATTTCAACATAATTCGACTAAGTTTCTTCAATTTAGCGAAATAGTTCGTAAATGTTTGGATATTTTTCCTAAACTGTTTTACACCTCTGGTATCAATTTAACGAAAAATGTATACTTCATTTTTAGAAAATCGGCAATAGCGCTAAATGAAGCCCGATTGTCTAACAATGGGGTGCTTTTCATCCAGATTTTCTGGATATTTTTTCTGAGTGTAGAAATACGCTATATAACTACACAGTCAAATAAAGTCAAACAATTGCGTTGATAATAAATAGACACAATCGACCTTTAACAGCGCAAAACAATTTTTGTCACGCAGTACAATTTAATTACCGAAAAATCGCAGTACAATTTAATTACCTGGTCAGTTCATTTAAGGAGGGCAATTTGTGAACGAAAACTAATCAAAGGGTATGAATTTTGAGGAAATGTTCAAAATGAAAACCGTATGAAACCTTGAGGATCAATAATAATACTACATGAAAACAATCTTATTATATCATTTGTTAGGGTTTAGCAACGAACCTTGAGTTAACATTTTTGTTCCAATTTTCCTTTCGCTAAATTGTGAATATAAAAAGTCATATCCACAAAAAAAAAAAAAAACCAAAAGGAAAATTTATGACGATTTTTTTTTCTAAATCAAACGTACAAATTGAAAAATTTAAACTTACATAAAAATAGTAAAATCTCACTAAATTCAAAATTTATTTGCCTTCAATAAAGCACCAATTTAAAGAAAATAGATATATTTTCTCAAATTGCATTTTTTCTAAGGCTGCCAATACAAAAGGCTTACTTTACCTTGCTTATGCCTGCAATTGACATCCTTCAAAGCACTATAAAAAAACATAGCAAATGTAGGTATGTCTTTATAGTTTAATTTTCATTTTTTCCACTTCCTTGACTATTGTTTGCGTGTCATAAAAACGTGTTTGAGTTGAAGTTCCATATTTTTTCGCGCACACCAGCAAACAATGAAACCAACACACCACTATCACCAACATAACTGCCATCACCACCACCACCTTTAGGCCGTTTTAAAGTGCTGCCGAACAAACACACATGTGCCATGAAAATGATTTTGATTTTATTCCAATTTTTTTTGGTTCTACAATTTTCTTTTACTTCCATGCATGTACTTTATATTCTATTTATGCAATTGTCTTTCCTTTTTTTTTTTTGTAAGAAAATATTTTAAGAAAATTTTTTGAGGGAATATTTTTTTTTTAAATTTTAATAAAATACCATAACGGTGTATAAACACGCTACTTTTCTGCTTATTTCAATCATATTTGTTTTTTCTTCTTCTTATTATTTGTCAGCTACACCCGCCCACTCAGAGCTATTCACTTGGTTAACAACAAAAGAGTACACCACATGTGGTCTCAGGGTTTTGTTCCGGTTAAATGATGACGTTGTTGCTTTCCTGCTTAGAGATGCTGCTCTGCTGTTTCGGTTGCATAAAAATATTGTGTTGCCTGCTTTTAGGCTTGGTTGTTCAGAATTGCATTGAATTAAATAGACATGTTTTGTTTACAGACATGTTGGGTCTCTGTGGGTGGTCGAAGTGAGTGTGTGTGTGTGTGTGTGTGCCCTTGTTTTATACTCCAGTCACAATTTTAAAGTATGTACGTACGTTTCGCTCTTTGTGCGTGTGTTTTTACCAACTTTTATTATTTTTATTGCATACTTTTGCGCGTTTGTTTTTTAAAACACTTCTAAATGGCGACAAATTGTTTCGACGTTTCCGCAGCTTTTGCTTGCGACTGTTTTTCATCAAAACTTGTCTTGTTTTTCACATCCTTTAATATCCTTTATTGTTGTTAAAATTGACATTACGTTGGCAAAACATTTGGGACCCGTGGCAAGTGGAAGAAAAATATAAAAAAGTGGAACATTTTTTGTATGCGTTTTGTTTTATCACTAAAATGAAATGCAAGATTTTATGCGAATATTTTTATTGTTGCTTAAGAATGAGTGTAGGTGAAATGAACTTGCATATGCATGACTTATTCGTATTTATTTTTTTTTGTATTTTGCATTCTCGGAATTATGCAAGTCGAATTATCAACAGTCGTAGAATAACTTTAAAACAATATATGGTTAAGAAATGCTATTAAATTTTTTATTTTTTTGTACCCATGAACTCTCGTTATATTGGCACTGAAAAACCTTCCTTCATGTAAAATTTGCAAGCCCATAGTTATAATTGTAAAAGATTTAACCCTTTCAGTAGATTTACCCAATATATTGGACACGTCAGGAAGTAATTTTTATATTTATTTTGCAACGCTCTTTTTAAATCAAATCGGTTGTTGCTATGAAAAAAGATGAACCAATATGATAAAAATAAATTTAGATAGATATTCGACAATAAATTCAGTTGGATTTTCAATTTTGTGCCGAAGAAAAATAAAAAAAATTTGTTTTGCCTATTCGATTAGAAAAAATCAACCGAACAAAAATCAAATTTTTGTTTTTTTATCTTTTTATGTTTTTAATAAAAATAATTCTAAATGGGTTTAAAAAACAAATATCTAAAAGGTTGAAAACACTTCAAGGGATTAAAAAAATTTTTATTCCGAACAGGAGCAAAACACCTTTTTTTAAAGCTTACAAAACGTGAACAGCGCAGGTAAAAATCTACCTTAGAACTTAAATTTTAGGACCTAAATAATAGGAATATTACCTCAAAAAATTGTTTTTATTTTTAGTTTAGCCTAGCCATTGAAAGGATTAATTTCATGGCTTCGTTTTCTACCAAAAGTATATTTTTAACCACGCAATGCACGAAATTAAAGTTTTTGAAAGCACGTATTTCAAATTTTTATTTTAATTAAAAAAGAAATTGGGGCTATGCCCTTATGTTTTTAAAATATTTAAACTTGAAATTTTAGGCAATATTAAAAGCTTAAACTAGGGAATATAAGTTGAAGCAAGAAAAGTTAGGTTAGGTTAAAGTGCGGCCGGTCAAAGACCGGCCCACAAATACCAAATATTTGGTCCGTTGTGGTACCACAGGGAATCTACTCCTCCTCTCCTAAGTACTGTCGTGAAACCACCCTGAACTAATAATAAAAAACAGTAGAAGCATAACGTCTACCTCCTTAAGATCCCTAAGATTATCAAAAAAGAGGCTTCCTAGTTGCTTTTGTCTTCTACGGCTAAAGCGGGGCATAAAAAGAGGAGATGCGATACCGATTCCTCCGCTTACTCATCCCTGCAACTCCTGAAGAAGTCATTTGCGTGAACCTTCATTCTAAGGGCATGCCTACCTATAATACAGTGTCCTGTTATAACGCCTATCAGCATTGAGAGATCTTTCCTCGCCATTTGAGTGAGCTTCATCGTTCGTTTTTCAGTAGAACTAGGCCACATCCGTCCAGCTGTGTTAGAGATGGTGCTATGCTTCCACCTGAAATTAGCCATTTCTGTGACATGTTGCCCTAGATCCAGCTTGCAAGACGCAAGTGGTATGCCCAATGTTTCCATGTCCAGCAGCAGCGTTGCCGATGTACCTTCCTTAGTGATCCTAGTCATCCGCTCAACAATTTCCAGAAATGTCCCTATACCCTGGTACCGAAACCAGATTAATTTCAAACTTATCAGAAATCTCATTAAGAGACGAGCGACATTGAAAGGCTGTTGGTGATGTTAGGAACACACCTGCAAGGGATTTAATCCCTGCGTGGCTGTCTGTCAATATTTAGATATCTTTAGTTGATATCTCACTATACCTCAGACATTCCGCAGCTCTATAGATAGCCATTATTTAAGCCTAGAAGACGCTGCAATGATCTGGAAGTCTAAAAAAGGTTCTGATGTCCAGATCTGTTGAAAAGACGCCTCCCCCAACTTTGCTGTCAAGTTTTGAGCCGTCAGTAAAAATATGCGGGCCAAATTGGCTTAGCGGCAGTAACCCGTCCCATTCTACTCTGGTTGGGATAACTCTGTGAAATCCGTTCTCGAATGAGGGAGTGGCAATAGTGTAATTGATGTTGCTGGGATCTGCTCCTGCAAGATCGATAATGGAGTAATGACCTGTATGAGTGTAAGTCCACTGCGAGGTTGCTCTCGAGCGAATGGCGCCATCATTTTTCCCATAATATCAAGGGGTATTAAGCAAAGAACCGCATTTAGCGCATCCGATGAAGTGTGTGAGGGATAAATTTAAAATTTCAATTAACAATGGCAACCATCGTTCACATTAAAATAGCCACAGTAAACAAAATCAACCGATGGCAATGCTGCAAGACTACGAGTCTACACAAAGTAGAACGTCGTATCAAAGTAAAATGGTCATAGAATCTACAACGTGTCTCTTAAACTGTCCAAGCCATTTTCAACATCCGCTAATGTCGGTCTTTTCATTTTGGATACTGAACACGTTGGTCAGAAAAATCTGCAACGTTAGAAAAACTAAATCAATAAAATTATTGATCGAAAGCCATCTAAAACATCAGCCTTAAATACCCTGCGCTCAGTAATCCAAGTATTCTCGTTTAAAGCTAAATAATTAATTAACGCGATAATTAAAAGATTATTTGCGATTTAATTTATATATAACTACCTAGTTCGAGACAGAGGTAAATATTACAAAATTAAAACGAAGAGCATTAAAAGCCTATAATCGCATTACTATTTCAGCAAATAATTGCTAAAGTTTTTAATTTCGCCTGGACGAAGCTCCCGTCGCGGATGTCTCGCTCGTTCAGAGCACGTGATTCAACAATATAACCACAAAGTTGACATTGTCATACCGTCATCCAGAAGTGGTGATCCGGCGACAATCTCAGCTTCAGCATCTCGTCAGCTTTTTGGGTGCTTCCGACTTTTAATTAAAGTTGTGCCTTGGGCCTTAGAGCAAGCCCTTTGTGACGTATGTCCGTCCCTGTTAAGAAGAGCGCCGCAACAAAACACCACTTAAGCAAATCATCAATACATCGCCGCATTAAACATCTACATTTTCAACAAAACACTGGACGAAGCTCCCGTCGTGGATGTCTCGCTCGTCCAGTGGTCTCTTGATAGGTCTAGCAGCCGGTAGCAGACCTGCTAACATATCGTCAGCTAAAATCTGTAAAAGTCAATAACTATTTTTTTTATCTAATTTAATTAATTTACTTAAAAATTAAACAAGAAAAAGAAAACAATTGCATAAGAAAAAAAAAAAAATAAACTCTTGAAAAAAAATAAGTTGCTTAAGGTTAACCATAAAAATAGAAAAAAGAAAACAGTACAAAACGTAATCATTTATAGTGAAGCGTAGAAAGCAGAAGAAAAACCAAAAACAGTTGCAATAAGCCTGCATAATTTATCAATTTTTTTTTTCATCATATTACATCATAAATAAACAAGAAATATTTAATTTACTATTTAACAAAAAAATAAAAAAATAAAAATAAAAAAGGAGCAAGAAGGCGACATCAACATCGTGTCAACAGGCCTGCTGACAGCGAGGGAGATGCATGTAAGTCAGGTAAATTATTTCATAATTTTTAGTAGCTTAATTTAAAACAAAAAATTCATTTAAATTACAACAAAATCTTAAAATTTCTATACCTAGTGCCTAAAACTTTTTTTTACAATATTTACTTCTTGATTCTTTTGCAATCTCAGATGCATACGAAAAAAAAAAAATTAAAATCAATGATCATAGACTTATTGTTGTTGTAAACTCTGCTTAAGCTAACATTTCTTTTATATTCACCACGAAAGTGAGCGCTCCGTATATAGTCTCCCCAGACTTACAAAAGAGAAAGTGCGTATATGTATGTAAGCATGTAACGAGATTTGACAATTAAAGTTAAGTTTTTTTGTGTTTGTTTTGTTTACGCATTAATAAAATCTGAAGAGGAAAAATGCTTGAGCAAAACAAACGAACTGATATAAAACAAATTGTGCTAAACTTCAATTGGTTGGTGTTGCCAACTACTTAGGGTTTATTCTGCTGCTTCATTGTATGTAATTTGTTTGAATTTAATTAAAAATGGTTATTTTTGTATTATATTAAAATAACTCTTGTTCGGCGAGTTACGTAAATTCAGTTTGATTAAATAAAAAAATAATCTAATATATAAAATTCTTCTGTCACGGGGTACGTAATCGAACTCCTTCGAAACGGCTCGACCGATTTTCATGAAATTTTGTGTGTATATTTTGTAGGTATGAGAATAGGTCGTAAAGTATATTTTAACCTCCTACTAACAGTGGGCGTGGCACCTCCCATACAACCCAAATTTGCGATATCGAATATCTTTGGAGTTATGAGCCGCTTAGCCTCGGAATTCGGTATTCGACAATTTACACGTGCCGCTTCGCAGATAAAATTTTGTGAGAGTTGGACAAGGGGGCGTGGCACCTCCCATACAACCCAAATTTGCGATATCGAATAGCTTTGGAGTTATAGGCCGCACATCATTGGAATTCGAAATTCGACCACAATTTACACGTGGCGTTTTACTGATAAAATTTTATGGGAGTTGGACAAAGGGGCGTGGCACCTCTTATATAACCCAAATTTGCGATATCGAATAGCTTTTGAGTCAATCAAACAAAGCAAACAAAGCCTCGGAATTCAGCATTCGAACTCAATTTACACATGCAGTTTTACTGATATCTTTGTATGGCGTTGGACAAGGGGGCGTGTCACCTCCCATGCAACCAAAATTTGAGAAATTCTACAGCTTTTGAGTTATAGGTCGCACAGCCATGGAATTGAGTATTCAACCACAATTTACATATACAGTTTCACTGATAACATTTTATTCGCGTTTGGCAACGGGGCCGCGGCAGCAACGCGCCGGGTTTAAGCTATCTATATATATAAAATGGAATGTGTGTTTGTTTATTTGTTTGTTTGTACCTTATAGGAGACCAAACCTCTGGATCGATCTTCCTGAAAATTTCACAGCATTTAACTGGGACTCTGGCATGATTAATAGGGTACTTTTTCGACCGCGCCCACTTTTACGCCCACTTTTTCAATTCAGATACTTACTTATACCACTAACAATGTTTGCTATACAAAATACTTTTTTGTAATATGTATTTACCTAAAGTTTTATATAGTTTTTATCTACAGGTAAGGTAGCCATAGATTTTTTATTACCAAATCCCCCTTTTTCGCCCCATTTTACTTTAATTATAATAAATCTGCTTTCAATCTATATATATAAAAATGAATGTCTGTCTGTTTGTTTGTTTGTTTGTGCTTTATAGGAGGCCAAACCCTTTGACAGATCTTCCTGAAACTTTCACAGCATTTTACTATGAATCTGGAAAGAATAAAAGGCTATATGAAGTTTTTATTTGACAAAGGGGCGTGGCACTGCCCATATAACCTAACAATTTAAATCGCCATATTTTGGGCATTTTTTGACCTACGTTGATGCTATTTGGTACATATGGTATTGGCATAGTTAGGAATACGTACCAGGAGAAAAGTGGGTGGGACCACGCCCCTTTTTAGGAAAATTAAAAATCGCAAAATAGTCTTAACTACTGTACCGATCATCATTAAATTTTCACAATGGGATATTCTTACGAAATAATAAATTCTTGACTATATAAAGTTGTGAGTGGACGAAGGGGCGTGGCCTCGCCCATATAACCCAAATTTTAAAATCGTCATATCTTGGGCATTTTTTGACCAACGGCGGCAGTATTTGCTATATATGGTATTAGCATGAATAGAAATACGTACCAAAAGAAAAGTGGGCGGAGCACGCCCCTTTGTTTGCGATATATTGGAGGCTGGACCTGATAACCGATCTTAAATTTTCACAGCGTTCAGCTTTGACTCAGGAATACTTATTACATGATAATATTTTTCGACCATGCACACTTCTGCACCTACTTTTTTACTACGTTTATTAACGGCTATACCACAAATCATGTCATTAAAATCATTAAAATACATATTAATTAAAATAGTGGGGTAGCTCAATTCTCTTTCTTCTACCACTGTCTTCAAAACAGCTGATTTAATAATACGTGTTAATTAAAATAGAGAGTGGGGTAACCCCATTCTCATTCTCCCACAACAGACTGCGAAACAGCTTATTGTGTAATTGCTGCTTTTTGATTGGTCTAAAAATAAAAAGGGGGAGCATGAAGCAAATTACATGCGATTCAGCGCTGAATTCTAATTGGTTTACAACAAAAAAAGAGGCGAAGCATTGCAATAATTAAATTAAATAAATAAATTTTTGTAAATACATAAATACTTTTAATTTTATTTTAAACGAGGGGGTAGCGAAGCACACCGGGTTCAGCTAGTTAACTATACATTTAAGCCTAAAGAAAATTTTTTTTTTTTAAAAGAGAAAGAAAGAGATGATTATCTAGAGAGTCTCATAAATTGTTTATGTTGTAATTATAAATATTACAAAATTTTTCTAACTAATCATGTTTTAATAAAACCAGAATTGCTTATAATTCAACCATGAACTAATTCAATTCATTCACACAGTTTAAGGCCAGGTGAATAAGGCAACAATGAGGGCGAAAAAAATAGTATCTTTTTTTTTGCAGGATGGGTGGGTTAAGACAAGGGGTCCAATACTATCTAGGATACCCTATTTCATTTTTCGGGTATTTCTTCTGAGAACAGATATTTTAAAGTTTAGTTTACTTTTTACCGGTTAGTTTCAATAGAATTTTTTAAGATTAAACCTCTGCATAAAATTATTTTTATGTACCCGACGAAACATATTTACAGGAGCAAGGCCCACCCCATTTTCCCTGAGCACGGCCGGCCACCAGAATGCAAAGTAAGCTCCTTAAAATTCTTTTAGTCGCAGTCGGTTTGTTACAAGTGGACCTAAGCACTCCGCTGATACATAGGTATGTATCCGCTGTATTTTTAGTGCTATCCACCACACACTTACACCATATAACAAGATTGGCCCCACTATAGCTGTGTAAATCCAACGTGCAATATTCGAGGTAAGCCCCCACGTTTTACCTATAGCTTTCTTACAAACATATAAAGCAACATTTGCCTGCCTAGTTTGTTCAAGAATATTCGGTTTCCAGCTTAACTTTCTATCCAAAATAGCCCCTAAGTACTTTGCCTCTTCCACGAAGTTTAGCAGAGTGCCATCCAGACGTGGAGGAATTTTATATTTCCTCGTAAAAAGGACTCAGTTTTTTGGGGATTTACCCTCAGCCAAAACTTTTTGGCCCAAGTATTGAGATCGGAGAGCGCTGCCCCAAAAGGTCCGACAGAGTATTAGGAAACTTTCCCTGTGCAGCAATAGCTTGGTGATCCGCACAGGCAATCCCTTGCAACTAACCTTTTCTATTTGCCTCAGAAGTTCATTGACTACCAAGCTCCACAATAAAGGTGATAGAACACCCCCTTGAGGAGTGCCTCTGCTCAAAAATCTCCTGGCCTTTGAGTCTCCTAGAGATGCACTGACGACTCTGCTGATCAGCAGGTTTTTTATCAGTACACAGAGTGACTCATCCACCCGAAGCTTCATGAGCGTGCCAATGATTGCCTCCGGAAGAACTTTGCTAAAGGCACCTTCGATATCCATAAAAGCTACCATTGTGTACTTCTTATGGAGAAAGCAATTTTCTATAAAGGGAGTGCAGGGCCGTTTCTACAGGCCTACCTTTCCTGTAAGCGTGAGGCTGAAAGCAATTATGTGTCTGTGCTACAACGAATATGAGCGTCAATCAGTCTTTCGAGTGTTTTCAGCAGGAAAGATGATAGACTAATGAATCTAAGGTTGAGCAACGAAACTTAGCTTAAAATTTGAATATTCCAAAAAGATGCTCCGTGTAAAAACTCCGCAACAAAAGAAAATGTTTGGTGGTAGAAAACTGATATTGAATTAAAAAAAATTTGCTCAAATGCTTCTAAATTAAATTCATGGAACAAAATTTGGAAATTTCAAACTGAAATCCTAGGTCTTGACCTCCTTATTCAATAATGCAACTTTTTCAAACTTTTGCGTCTTTTTTTTTAAATGTTAAAATAAATTAAATAACCTTGTTCTTATAAAATGTATTTGGTTTCAACTTAAGTGCGATAATAAAACTTTACATAAGTTATTTTTGCAAGTCAAAGATTAAATATAAAAATAATAGTTCCAGGTTTGGATTTAGGTAATTTTTAAAATATTCCCTTTGAACGATTGACTCTTTTGTTTTGAATAATACAATATATAATTGTAAAAGTATTTTATTTAAACGTTATTTTGCGTATTTACCCGAAACACCCTGCCGTTGCCATATGGCAACGAAAACACAAACACTTAAAATGTGCTTATTTTAGTTTAAACCATTTTATATTTGCGTTATATTCTGAAAATTTAAAAAAAAATTTACTCAGGGTGATTCGGGTTAAAATAGTCAAGTATGTACTCAGTTTCAAATTAAGGATTTGAATTTGAAAATTATTAAATTGGCTTTTCCAAATCCAAGATGAAATATTAAAGATTTTAAAGAAATTCAAATCCCAAACCTGACTTTTATGACGTGAATTATATATTTTGGGCTGGTAGTCAAAAAATTTCGTGAAAATCTCGTGAAAAAATTTTGCTAAAATTTTAACCAGTGATGTTTCTTAGACTGATTAAAATAAGTTTGAGTTTTTATGTAATGTTTTTTTTTCAGATATGAGCTGGTAATTTGAAGTAGCCGATAGGTATAGTGATTTTGTACAAACATAATTTGGTTAATCAGTAAGACACCATGGTTTGCAGGAAAGTTTTTGTTAAAATTATAGATATTTATAGATTCGTATCGGATATATTTTTAAAAATATTTTTATAAAAATAATATATACTTATAATGAAAGCGTCTCCAAATTTTTTCGTGTCGCCAGGGTATCGCAAAGGGTATATCTGGCGCTGGCGGGATATGTTCCATTAATATGCTTGTATCTTAAATTACGTGTTGGGCCTAAATTGTTAAAATTTCAATGCCAATATTTTAATTTCAAATTGGACTGCGAGTATAAATAATCGGCTGCCTGATAACCGAAGGCTCGAACATCGCATGAAAAAAATTCTTTAAAATAATGAGCTTTTGCTGAACATATTGACGACCTTAAGAGTTTAGTTTTAGCGCGCTTGACTGCTATTTTCCTACGCTTTAACCTTTCTTTCCTTACTTCTAATCAAAATAACTTTACAAACCGAAAATTTTGTAGTTGGTGTTGGTACGAAAGTTTGTGGAGAGAATCGCATAGTAACTTGATTTTAATATAACATCTAAATATTGCATTTTGTCACTCTAAGAACATTCTACACATAAAGTTCCACTTGATTACTTTCCACACTCAAACTAATCATCACCAATTTCCGAATAAACACAATGTTTAAACATTTATAGGGGGCATCCCTTAAGCGTTGATTTAATAAATATATAAAAGATTTTGGCCAAAGACTAGCCAAACATTGGCCGAATAGCGGCCGAACATTGACCAAAAAAAAAACAGTCTCCATCTCTAAAATATATAATTTTATCTATATATTTTATATTAAAAATAATAAGCTTATCTTTATAATATATAATTATATATCTTATAGTTATATAATTATTTTAATTTAAAATTGGACTGTCATTAAAAATAATCGGCTGCCCAATTACCGAAGGCTCAAAACTGGCCAAGAAAAATTCAAAAATAAGATTTTTAAGGACATATTGGCCAAAAAAAGGGAAACATCGACCCAAAAACGGTGGTCAGAGGGCGATTTAATTTTATTCGAGATGTCTCAGGTCTACCTCGTTTGTGGTAAAGTAGATTAATATTAAAACTTTATGCCATTAATAAACGTTCTGGAAATTGGTCTTGTCATATTCAAGGTGAAAGTTTGAATATCAAAAATGTGTATTCTGAGCATAAAAAGATACACTAAAAAAGTTTTCTATATTTTTCTTTGCATTTAGACAAGTTTGTAGCAGTCTTTTTTTTAACCCTATTTACATTTGTAAATATCCCAATTTTGAATTTGCCATAACTCCTTTATTTTTAATTCGATTTGGTTATGGCTTCACTCAGTAACTATTTTTTCGTTTTCTTTCTGAAAATATCAAGAGTTGTTGTTAATTTCAAAATTTTCTGATACTCTTTTAAAAATTTTAATTGTTATTCCCAACTTTGACACTATTTACACATGTAAATATTTTTCAATTCAAACGCTTTGATGGCATTTTAATGCATTTTTTGTATTTAGTATTTAAAAAATTAAAAGAAAAAATTCATGAAATTTTTTTTACATATTACATATTTTACAAAAAGTACAAATGAATATATATTTTTGATACGTTGAAAAATATTTTAAAATTTTAGTTTTTGAAGCAGCCTTTACATTTTGTCTGGACGTTACTAAGTTCAACACATGCAGGTTTCATACATAGGATGCATATTTTTCGTTTTGACCGAAAACTTGCCTTGCCCAGCACATGTAGAAAGTACCTTTCACTTTTGAATGACCACGATCATCTCTATTTGGTATAAACTTCTGTGTTGTAGACAATGATTGTATACTTACTCCCATGAAGCACTCAATAGCATTTCTAGTTGGGTAATACGATACAACCCGAGGAATTTGGACGGTTTCGTCTTCGAATTCCATTTTTTCTTCTAAGTCACCTCCGTGCCCCATTTCAACAGGATATATCTCGTGTTCAGCATCAGAAGCCTTCTCATCAATTTCCTGAGCTTGAGGTACCATTTCACGGTCTTCGAAATCATCACCTATTGTGGCATCTGTTGGCATTTCGTTTTCATCGGATTCCACCACATTGGCAACTAATTCTTCGAAGTACCTTTCCTGCATATCAGAGGATAGCCTCTAAAATATACAAATGTTAATTCAATTTCTTGAAAACCGATGCATGCTCAATATTTAAAACTCTTGCTTTTTGTCTGCCATTATCTCTGTTCTGATCAATAAGAACTCTTTCTTTGCTATGTTTACACTACAACGTTTTACAGCTTAGTAAGCAACGACAATTTGAATTCTGCATTTCTTGAGAAAAATAAAATACGCAGAAACGAAACCGCGTAAAAACAGGTGCCAACGCAATGTGCTTTGGAAATGCAAAACAAGTTCCAAAATGCAAAAACCCCCATATAGAATCCGTAGGAAAAAATGGTGCCAAAGTGAGGGTTAAAACGAAGTTCAAAATTTCTAAATTATAAAGGAGAGTCTCAGGGTCAAGACTTGTTTCTAATAAAATGTATTATCTTTGAATATGTTAGCTCTCTATCTCTCGAGCTGTTTTTCCGGAGCTCTGGAAAAATTCTTTTATTATACTTTTGCATAAAAAGGGCCAAAAATATTATTAAAAATTATGAAACCATAGCAAAACTGTCCATAACACTCCAAAAATTATACTCTTTGACTTTATGTTTATTCATAGTAAATCCATCTTGTCCATTAATTAAAATAGCTTTCGCAGGTATAGATGGACTACGACCATCTTAACAGAATTCTGATTTCCTTCTTTGCTATATTCCTTGGAAAATGGTTACGGTTATGAAGTTAACATTGTCTCTACTAACTTTAGTAATACATTCGACAACATTTTTCACGCTATCATTCCTTTTAGGCTAAAAGCTTTTGGCTTGTTTGCCATGGTCCTTTGCAAGTCATATTAACAAAAACCGATGATAATATCAACAAATACTTAAATATTTATATCTTTGCTGATGATATAAACATCTATCGAAAAATACATACCATACTGCCATATTCAATATTACTTTATTAATTTTTCAGTTTATGCCAAAAAACTTCATGGAACTAAAGATCAGCAAATTTCAGGAAATTATATTTTTGCGAAAGAGACCACAATTGGCTCAATACTGCGTGGCGGCCGTAGCCTAGTAGGTAGAGTGCGTGGCCCTTCAGCTAAAGAACCTCGGTAGCCCGGGTTCAATTCCAGCTCAGACAGAAAGTTTTTCCAATTGAATTAATTTTTCTGTTCGGTCGTCACCTCTCTGCAGACAATGGCAAACCTCAGAGAGTAAAAATTGGCATGTAAAAGCTTCATGAGAACATAAGCCTTTCGGAGTCGGCATAAAACAAGTAGGTCCAGTTCTCGATTTTTTGTGATCAAAAATTTGAAACACGCACAACCACAATTGAACAATAAAAGCTCGATCAAAGTCCTTCCAAGGGCTGAAATGGCTAGTTTATTTTTTTTTATTTTCCTTTTTTTATTATTCGTCAAGGAACTAAAGCTTCAGTCTCACATAGATAACAGCTAACAGCTAACAGTAGAGCTAACATCACTTGGTTTTGCGAAACATTGGTCCAAGGGATCATCTTATACTTCTTTGCTCTAATAGGCTAGACAGGTTTGAATCTTCCCACTATGCCTCTCATTCGATGGGTATTAAAACCGTTAAAGGAAGATTCACTCGATTCGCACTACGCGACCTTCCCGGTTTCAACGGCTTGAACTTACCTTCTTACGCTGATAGTCTTATGTTGATTAATTTGCAAACTCTAGAAAAATGTTGGGTCGTTGCTTTATACATCAACTACTAGGTGGCACCATAAACTGCATACTATGTTCCAATTGATATCCCTTAATACCAACCTGGAGAAGGCGCGCTATGAGCATTTTACTCACACAATTTTTAAATCGATGGAATTTCTATTTTCTATGAATTTTTTGCACTTATTATGTTGAGCATCTTGGGCTTTCATGAGCATTTTGCTACGCGTCTTAGCAAACTTTTGCTGAAGTGAGTGCAAGATTGGAGATGTAGGCAAAAGGTTTAAGTTTAACACCGGCATTTTGCTCACTGCGCGGCAAACGACGTAAGTATTTTTCATCAGCACTTGCTATATAAAGCTATATAAAGCTATGTAAAGCTATATATTTTTAATCGGTAAGCCATAAAAACCTTAAAAGCTCTATTTTTTTAATCGGTAAGCCACAAAAACCTTATATGATGCATTTAAGAAAAGCGTGCCGCGTATTACACCATCTATCGATCTACCTAAACTGAATGAAAATAATGGGTTTTGTGGATTGTGCCAAGAAGCCAAAGCTTATCACTATATCTGTCAAATTACTCAGTAATGAACACGTAAAGTATATGTGTCCAACTTGCTTCGAAACACACATCAATAATGATCTCATCGAAAACTTGTTTCTCGTATTAACATATTAACTTATGTTGTTATAAATATTCAACTTTATTCTTGAATCCGCGTCGAGTAAATTTCGTCGTCGAGAGCTCACTTTCACCAATGAAGATCATTTCGACGATCAAAAATTCTAATATTTATTTGACGACGTTTGCTCAATAATTGACATGAACAATCACTGCAGATCTCAACGTCAAAACTGAAAATTCCAAGAATGTAACCATTTTGTTTCGCGGGTTCAAAAATAAGGGCTATTATTTTTGTTACTAAACTGTAGTACGAATATGAATTACTTTGATTTTTTTTTTTTTCAATGAATCAATATTTTGTTTTAACTTTAATTCGCGAAATAATTTATTTACACCATATGTTTGTGTGGAATGTTTCTCTATATGTTAGGTGCTGGGGTCGAAAACTCCCAGTAGTCCAAGTCTGAAAGAAATCTTAAATGAATCATGCACGATTTTTCTTCCTCTCTGACGAAACATGCTGATTTGTTTATACATTTCATTGACGAAAATCCCATACAAAAGTTCCAAATTCGTGCACTGTTTTAAAGCTTTCTGTTTTCGATGAACGAAAGCAAGACAGATTTGTTTAAGAATTGTCGACAAATGTAACTCACGCAGTAAGTTTCTTTAAGAAATCATCATGACATATTCGTGCACGATGACTTTGACTGCAGGGCTCTTATTTATGGACATATTTAGCCGAAATTCACACCATATATTGTTTAAATAAAAAATAAGTCTTTTTCTAAGCACGTTGGCAGAACTACTGAAGCAATCTAACTACCTAATATTCACACCATTTGTTCGTGTGGTGCTCCTTAGTTTTTCTATATGTGATAGACTCTCTCCTAGGTGGACTTGCTGGGGTCGCTTTTTCGTGTGGAGATATTTAAGAAAACATAGTTATCCCTATTTGAAATGTTTTTATCAACAGCATACAATTAAAATGTAATAATATAGTTTTGTGTAATCACAAAACTTCCGATAGGTGGTGTTGGCTGTCTTATAGGTGCATTAGTACTGCCTATAACACATTTGTAAAAGTCAGCAAATTAATAAAAGGAACATCGTTTAACAAACTTACAAATTTGATATTTAATTTTTCTCTAAAATTGTTTAAAACTAAATTTCACGAAATTTTTTTTATTTTGAACTATTTTTCAATCAATTTCAGAAAGGTAAAGAAATATTAATGTTATAATAAAATTTGTATACAAAAAAATAACCAACTAATACGTTCTTTTTAAGCATACATACAAGTACAAATTGAAGGAGTATAACATAGCGAAAAATGCCTACACGCCGACGTTCAAACATTGGTCGTAGTGACCGAGAAAATCAAAATAGGCAACAATTCAGAACAAATTGACACAATAAAATTAAGAATTACAACTCAAACATCACGCAATCGTGCTACGGATTCAAACAGAAGTGTGTTGAAATTGAATAATCGAGTACGCATGCAAGCAACAAGAGCACTAATACTGTCATAATTCAATCGCATTGCATTTGAATATGATCCATACATCAAATATTTCGCACATACGAAAATTGCAATTGGTGACATGGGTAAAGAATGCAGTTAATGACACGCTATGAAATTCAAATATGAAACCGCAGGGATGTGTTTTTCATCAGGCAAATTTGTTTTACCAACATTGAACCTACCATCAGAGCCACTGAAAATGTTATGAATGGCAACACCGCAGAGTCCAAAATATTTTTCAAAAAAATAAGGCAATTTAATAGTTGTTTTCAAATGACTTCCATCGCACATATAATTCAACATTAAAGATACAGGGCCAGGACTATAATAAAAAGGCTCTTTACTTTCCCTACCCACAGAAACACCAAAATGTCTACAAATATACTTTAAGGGAGATGAAGAAGAGCAGACCAACATCCGTTGCGCGTACAATCAAATTCAACTAATAAGGAACGCGCTATCATTTAAAGTTTTAAATCATAAGTTAAAAGATTTGAAAGCCAACGAAAAACTCTTTGACGGTACTCCCATTTCGTTATCAGAAGATTTTCGACAGAGACTTCCAGTTATTTCACGTTCCACATATGCAGATAAAATAAATACCTGTTTCAAGGCTTTATCACTGTGAAGCAGTGTTCAACTTAAAAATTATCCATCTGCGCTATTCTCAAAGCAATTGCTTGATATTGGAGAATGCAAAATTAATGTAAATTCAATGAGCCACACAATAAAGTTAATAGATAATTTTTGCATCATTGTGCTATCTAGACATTCATTTCAAAATGTGTTTCCAGACATTCGAGATAATAGGTCTTTTTCCGTACTAATTGCAAGTAATTGTAAAAGATTAGATAGTGACATTTTGCCTGCTATTCTCTCTCGAGCTTAAAAAATTTGTAAAACAACTCTTTCCAGCAACTTAAAGCTACTTGAATCGAGTACATAAACAGACCTAATACCAACAATTATCGATGGCAAAGCGAAAGAGCAATTTTAGCTGCAAAAAATATTGATGACGATACCATAAATATCCTCATTCAAACATGTTGGAATCTCCGTCATTTTCTTTCAAGTCAATTGGTACTGCTGTAGAAGAAGATGAAGAAGTGAATTTTTAAATTCGCTTAATTTGCCAGGTCTTCCACCACATAATTTATTTTTGAAAGTTGGATCACCAATCATACTGTTATGAAACATAAATGCATCAAAACTATGCACCTGAACTCGGTTAACTGTAAAGAAAATTTTAGGTAGCATAATTGAATCGAAATTATCAATGGAAGGTTTAAAGGAGACTATGTTTTATTGCCAAGAATACCGATGATCCCAACATATTCTCCAATTGCATTTAAACGCTTACAATACCCAAATCGTATGGCATATGCAATGACTATCCAAAAATCTCAAGGCCAGTCAATGCAAGTCTGTGGCTTAGATTTAGAAAATTAATGTTTCGCTCATGGTCAATTATATGTGGCCTGCTTAGGAGTTGATAAGCCCAATGATTTGTTTGCGAAAATAGAGAAACAAAAAACATTGCGCACACGTTCGCTTTACAATAAAGTAATATTTACTAAGATCAGACGAACATTGTATTAGGTGAAAGAAAAGAATGAAATTGAATTTAATTACATAATTTTAATTCCATCAATATATAATGTATTTTAAATTTTAATACATTTCGAAAGGATTTTTGGAATAAAAAAAATTTTAATTAATGCTATTCATACGCCCCGATGTACAATAGATTATGCTTGACTAACAAAAATAGAAGGGTTTGTTTTTTTATTATTTAAAAAATTACACTATTTTTTAACCAAAACTGTTGCTTGATGATTAATTTTGAGAAAAACGGCATTTGATTTAGAACAAAAAAAAAAAAACACTATCTTAAAATATATATACCAATTTGCTTAATCATTTGTGTATAGCAGAAAAGCGGTCTTTGGCAGACAACGTCTGCACGGGAATACTAGTTAATACATAAAAAATAAAATTTGCAACAATTTCAATAAACTTAAAATGTATATAGTTCATCATGTAAGCAAAATGCTCACGTGCGACAATTCATGCTACTCTGCGAAGCGCGCCTTCTGCAGGGTTAAGTCTGCACCTCTCGCCCATCTAAACTCTTATCTCACCGACTACCGATGCGATGAGCCTTTGTTTAGGATGCGTCGCCTGGCAAATAAAATTACCAATGAACTCGATTTCTATCTCAGAAGATCTGAACTTTGCAATATCCTTCTTAGCTCCACTAAGGACCAATTTTTCAGTGCGGGTCTAAGCTCTAGCCAAATTAAACCGAGCTTAACTCACCAAAATTGGACGTTTAAGCTCAGTTTAACTAAATATTTTAGCATTTGTTGAAGTTTCATTTACTTAAATTATCATATAATGTGTTTCTTTTTAGTCTAAACCGAGTGTCAATGTCCAATTTTGGTGAGTTAAGCTCAGTTTAAATTGACCAAAGCTTAAACTCGCACTGAAAAATTTGCCCTTAATCTAGTTTAGTTTAGCTTAGTTTATTTAACAAAAATTGTTGATGTATAAGAAAAAATATTGTGTATGCCGCTTTGAAAATGGAAATAACATCATCAATTTATAAATATAATTTAGCTTGTATTAAGCTTATCTTAACCCATATCCGGCGGCTCCTTAACTACCGGGTCAAAATCGATGAAACTTCGTCTAGATTCTTTATATGGCCCTAAACTTTATCTGGCAAAATTTAAAATTTTTACCTCCACAGGTAAGGGCTGGACGGACTGATGCATTTTTGCACCACTAGCTGCATCACATACCTTCACAGCCATACCTGCCCATTTTAAAAGAGCAAACGGTCTCTAAATTTATTTTAACATAAAATTAAAAACTTATAATAGTTAATATTGAAAAGCAATTTTCAATATTGCGATTTGAAATTTTTCCGGAATTTACAAAAATAAAAAAAAAAAATAAAAAACCAATACTGCGACGCGCCGTGGGCGTAAAGTCCAAGTAAATGACTGAATCGACTCAAACCAAAAATAATGTATATAGTCAAAGGTCCATATTAACACAATACCTACAGTGCCAGGTTATATCACTTTCGCGCTCACCTGGAGAAAATTCTAAAGTTACTGGTGCAAAAATGCACCAATAGCTGGAAATGGGTTAATAAATAGATACATTAACTAGTTTTGCTTTATTCTTATTCGATAAAGTACTAAGTTCGAGTCTTAAGTCAAATTTGAATATATAATTTTCAACAATAGTGATACTAAAACAATATTTAGAAATTTATGCTTTTAAGGGGTTTCTACACGATGCAACAGCTGTACAATTGCTTGTTGTACAGCAGTTGGCAGTTTCAACCATTCGACCGTGCAATATTGCAACCAATTCGTCGCATGCTTGCATCTAAAAAATACAATAGACAGAAAGCATCCGATGTTGGTACAACCATTGTATCGTGTAGAAGCTCCTTTAGTTTAAAACTTATTATGCTGTAGAAGTTAAAAGAAATCTTCTGTAAGAAATGCATTGCGTTTTTGACAGCGAAAAGGTAGCGAATTTTTTTTTAGTTGGTTAGTACGCTCTTGAACCAAAAAATTTGTTCAATGCAGCTAAGTTTACAGCCATGATTGGAGAGTTAAGATGTTAAAATTTCGCTGTCTTTTATATGTCCGTTCATTTAATTAGCGTGGAAATTTGACATTCCACAATAATGTTCAACCATACAAACACGTTATGGTAAGTATGTGTTAGTGTTGAGCTTACACTAAAATTTCGCGTGTAGGATTAAATGCCTTAAAATTTTCGCTCCTACAGCATACTAAGCTTAAGTTGGTTTTGAGCAATAAATTTTTTCTTAAATTTTTTGTTTCGACTTTGAACAAAATTTTTTGACTTAAAGCGTTCTTGTTATTAAAGCGATTGAAACATTAAATATTTTGTTTGTTTGAAATGTATGAATTATGAATGTATGAATTATGAGCTAAAAATTGTATTTGTCCTCTAAAATAGAGTTATTTCTGGAACTGTTTTTGATATCGTAAGTAAGTAAGTAAAATAAGCAGCATTTTTGTTTTATTTAATCATATAAAAATTAAATTCATGAAAGATCCTTTTTTTCGTAGGTATGAGTAAAAATTCCTTCCGCCAAACTATGTACTTTAATCAAATTTAGCGAAAAACCAAACCATTCGTAAAAACATACCCACATAAATCATTCAACACCTTAACTACCATGTTATTGTAATTTTATTAAAAAAATACACATACTTTTTCCATCCCCATTGCCTTGACAGTTATGATATCCTACATATTATGTTTTTTACCACTCAAAATATTAACCTAATAAATGTATAGAGTAGCAAAAGTACATATTTGCCAAAACAATATAAATGTATTCCGAACCATTATCCTTTGTCAAATGTGGCAAGGATAAAACAAATTGAACAACAAGCTCAATCGCACAAAATTGCTATCCGTTTGTTTCTTATTTCTTTTACCTCTTTTATTCGCATTTTGGGCTGTTCTGCTTGGTTGGCTGATTGTTGGCTGTAAAGTTTGACGCGCTTCATTGATTTAAGTGATTTTAAGCACTCACAGTTGTAGTTATTGTTGTTGTCGATATGGCTTTTTGTTAGTGGTTGTTGTTGATATGGCTTTTTGTTTGCGGCTGCTTTTGGCAGTGGAAGCAGTCGTTATTCACCCCAAAACACACTCTCCCACGCACATACACACACTCAAATATACACATTGATACACATGTTGTTTAAGATTTTCTGCTGTCTCGTGTGCTTGTGTGTTTAATTTAATAGTATCAATTTAACAGTTGATTAATTGCGGTCAATAACTTCGACTGGTAGGCTCAATTAGCAGTAGCTAGCGGCTAGAGTTTTAATATCATTATCATTTCAATCATTTTGATTATAAAGATATACAGTTAAATAATGGTGTCTTACTATCTAGAACTGCTAATGACATTTGATATTGCCACAAGATTATCGTCTCCAAGACCAGACAGAAATTATTTTTCGATATGAATATTGTGAACTTATTTGAGCAAAAGAAGGTATGTTATGCTATGTTATATTAGGTTATGTTATGTTATGTTATGATATGTTATGTTATGTTATGATATGTTATTTTATGTTATGTTATGTTATGTTATGTTATGTTATGTTATTTTATGTTATGTTATGTTATGTTATGTTATGTTATGTTATGTTATGTTATGTTATGTTATGTTATGTTATGTTATGTTATGTTATGTTATGTTATGTTATGTTATGTTATGTTATGTTATGTTATGTTATGTTATGTTATGTTATGTTATGTTATGTTATGTTATGTTATGTTATGTTATGTTATGTTATGTTATGTTATGTTATGTTATGTTATGTTATGTTATGTTATGTTATGTTATGTTATGTTATGTTATGTTATGTTATGTTATGTTATGTTATGTTATGTTATGTTATGTTATGTTATGTTATGTTATGTTATGTTATGTTATGTTATGTTATGTTATGTTATGTTATGTTATGTTATGTTATGTTATGTTATGTTATGTTATGTTATGTTATGTTATGTTATGTTATGTTATGTTATGTTATGTTATGTTATGTTATGTTATGTTATGTTATGTTATGTTATGTTATGTTATGTTATGTTATGTTATGTTATGTTATGTTATGTTATGTTATGTTATGTTATGTTATGTTATGTTATGTTATGTTATGTTATGTTATGTTATGTTATGTTATGTTATGTTATGTTATGTTATGTTATGTTATGTTATGTTATGTTATGTTATGTTATGTTATGTTATGTTATGTTATGTTATGTTATGTTATGTTATGTTATGTTATGTTATGTTTTTCTATTAAAATTACCACAAAATAAATATATTAGCTCTTAAGTGAATCCAACACATATTCTGTGTTTTTTAACTCAGACTTTGATTATGTTAAATTATTTTTTTTATGTTTTTATTTTTATTCGGACGGAAAACAAAAATTTATATGATTTTTTTAATTTTAAAACAATTTTCCTTTATAAAGGATATATTTATAAATATATTAGCAATCTTAAAACGGAAAACATTGTTTAACAAACTATAATGCTTGACCTTAGTGAACGTTTGACAACACGTTGACATTTTTTTAGTCTTTCTTAACACTATAACTAACTCAGTTATTGCACTGAGCTTTGCAAAAAATTTGCAATAATATTATTTGAAAAATTATTTATGAAATTATTTGTCATAAAACTTACCTAGTTAAAATATAAGCATAAGTCAATTATTAACAAAAACGCGTATGTGTATTACTTTTACACATACATATTTATATTAACGTAAAAGTAGGTGAACACGTTACGTTCAATTAAAATGTTTCTACATGAATGCAAGTAGATTGGCAAGCTGTGAGCAAATTCCTCAAAGTAAATTTTTATAAAATATCTTATATTAAAATAAACTTATTGAATGAGCTCAAGAATCTTGCAAAAATATTTAAATTTTTAATAAATACGGAATTCAAAAAGTTATTTCCTACTTTCAAGATTTTCAATTAATTTTGAAGACACATCTTTCAAAATTTTATTAAGTAGATTTTTTAACAGCTTTAAAATATTATTATTTTTTTTAAGCTTGTCGTAAGAAAATGATCGCAAAAATCATTTAAAATTTAATGTTTGCAATTAGTCAACATTTAAATATGAATCTTAATAAATGCACTACATTAAAACTTGTTCCCTTAAGTAATCTATACGAAAGTTTTTCTTATCTTTTGTGTATACTACACAAAAAATTATCCTCTTACGCTTTCGTACGAAAATCGTTCGGTTTTGACTAAGCGGAAGTGCATTGTATTCAAATAATTTGCCAATTAAAAGCATTTTTCTTAAGATGAGTCCTTGCAGACGGAAGTTACAATATTTCCCTACTCAAACGAACAAGCAAACAAATATTTATTCATGTAATCAATAATTTAATTTATATTGTTGTTGCTGTTGCAGTCGAGCCAACTGCAAACAACAAATTTGCTATGTTGGCAACAATGGAAACTCACTTGAGAAAGGTCGATAAAGTATGCAATGAAATCTTAATAACATTACATTGAATAATAATAATATATGTATATGTAATTTTGTTCATTATTTTTCTTGATAAAGTAGATCAAGCGATTAAAGTAAAATATAAAAAAAATTTTTGATAAATAATATTGTTAAATTAAGAGATTTTGCAGTAAGGTAAAATTGTTAACACAAAGTCTGCAAGTTAAAGTTTTCTTTTGTTTTTCCCCACATACTGGCAAAAAAAAATAAAGACAGGGAGAGGTTTTTGAATAAAACCAAAAACCAAACAAATCACTTCCGTTTCCTGTTGCTCAAACGTGATCAGCGATTTTCACTGTAACTTCCGCCCTAGCATACATTCCCACGTTAACACGTTCGTATTATTAACGTGTCACATTTGCAATTCGAACGTACGCGGAGTTTGTTTGTGTGTGCTTGAGTGAGTGTGTATGTGTGTGGTTTAGTGTGACGAAGCATGTTTTGTTTGCAGTAAGATTTGCTTTTTTTGTTGATGCTGTCACTTTTTTGTGTCGAATGTCCTCTAGGCCCTCAGCAGGATGATTCTATTATTGTAGTAGTTGCTATGTTGTCATTTTTTGTTTAGTGTTGACTTTATTTTATGCTGCTCTTCTTTTAACTTGCATTGGTTTGTATCAACATATTTTGGCAAAATGTTTTTAGTCTACTGTTAAAAGCTGCCCTGGTTGTTTTTTTGTTCTTTTTTTTAATAGTTTTCTTTGGTTTTGCTTTGCTTTTTATGAGGCAACAAAAGTCGGCAGGACAATTGTAAGAACTAGTATTTGTAAAGATTTTTTTTTGTTTGGTAGTTTTTTCATTACCGTTTGCAGAAGATGATTGTTTTCCAATAATGTTTGATTTTAGAAGTCCCTGTGACTTTTAAGAGAACGATGAACTGCAGCAGAAATAAATGTTTGAGTGGGAAAGGGCGAAAGACAGGCAGAAAAACTACAATAGGAATTGGTTTTGAGAAATGCTTTTTATACATATTGTCGAAATAATTTAAAGTTAACAGAACCAACAGAATTTTTGTCAGATATTTGGTAATGAGTCAAAAAGAGATAAAAACATGTGGATTTTGCAAAGCGAGCAGCAGTACGACAGTAGGGTCTGACTTAAAGTTAGAAAGAGAGTGAAAGTGACAGTAATAGTGATAGTTGTAGTGATAGTGATAGTGAAAGTGTTGGAAAGTCAAATATTTTATGGTCTATAGATGGTCATTAGCATAGAAAGTAGTGATAGTCGATCATGTTTCTTGTTTTGTCACTTTTACCTCTTAAATACATATTTCAAAAACCGTTAATATTTAAATCCGAGTTTAAGTGAATTCAACTGTCAGTTCATAAGCAACAACAAATATTTGTAGAGTTTCCATTAAAATAAAATGAAAGTTTCATAAAATGAGTATCTAAAAGCCACTTCTAAAATGTCTTCTTGTCACGTCAGTTCTCTTCACAACTTTTAAGTAGCAACAAATTTGAACTCAGTTGTCAAAAGAACAAAAACTACATGTTGAAAAATAAAAACAAAAATAAAAGCAGAAATATAAAAGCAAAAAAAAAAAATAAATGCAACCGCCACTCAGCGTCATGACAATCACCGCTATTGTTGCAAGCGAACAAACATTACGTTTCCTGTTTTGGTTTTCAATTTAAAATTCGATTTCCCATTGTAATAGTTTCAATTAGTTTCGATTGTTTTTCATTAGAATTTATGTGATTTGCGAGTGAAATGAAGTTTGCGGCAAGTTTTGCGAAGTTAAATTAGAATTTCATGTTTGGAATCAAAGCACAAAACAATTGTGAAAAAAGAAAATTTGCAGCAAGAAACAAGTATTATTTAATCAAAACCAAACGAGGTCAAAAAGTCGTTAGAGCAAATATAAAAAAAGAAATAATAGCCCAAATCTAACTAACTTCACATTCCTCGACACAAAGTAAAGATTATCTTGCTTAGCATGCCTTAAAATATGCCACAATTTAAAACAATTTTACGCTGTAAATTACTACGAAGACGCCAAAAACAAATGCCTGCCATTTGCATGTGTCGTCGTCCAATGAATGTCTCAAGGAAACCATAAAAATTCCAAAAAGTGAAATAATGTCGTCGTTGATTTAGAGCGCCATTCAACGGGAAGCAACACAATGACACAGCCCAGCGACAGTGTTGACAACTCAACGCGGTTTGAGGCGCACCATGAGTTTAAGCGTCTTTGACTGCTGAATGCGAACTTTTAGTTTTTGACGCGCGAAACTTGGTGCGCATACCAATTTTTTGTTTTGTTTGTTTAGATAGCTTGCATATAGTCGTGTGAGGACAGCTCACGGAAATGGCATGTCTGGGCGTGCATTAAAAAAAAAGTTGTAGTCAGCGTTTTAGAGGGAAGTTCAGAGAAAACCTTCGAGGAAAAGGAAAACTATTTAAAATTTTTAATTTGGTATTCAGTAAGGCTTCCAATCCTGGGATTCCGGGATCCCGGGATTCCAAAATTTTTCCAGTCCTGACAGTCTCCGGATTATAAGGCATAAAACTCCGAGATTTTCGGGATCAACTCTGTTCTTCAAAATCAGTCAGCTTAACTTCTGAAGACTTCAGTGGTTTCAAAAAATGTACCTTTTAATGTTAGTAGCATGTAATAAAAAATGAATTTAATGAAATTTATTTAATGTTTTGTTTGTTATATAAACTTATGTATATAACAAACTGATAAAATTAATTAACTTTTTATAATAAAAATTTAAGTAAGCTGTGTTTTTTAATGCCTTTGGATAATTTTTTATTAAAAATCATATTCTAACTTTCATACCTTGCATTCGAATTTAATTTTTCTTGAAACAAATTGGTTTTGCTCTGTTTTTATTATCCCGGGATTTTGAACTATCAATTCCAAAATTTCTTATGAGTCCCGAAATTGGAAGCCCTAGTATTAACGTTGCGTTGATAAAAGCATTTTAAATGTGCCCTTATATGTTATCATTTCTCAACCCATTAATATGCAGTAGTAACTCGATTCTTACAAGTAATGAAAACCGGGCTCGGTGCAAGTTTTGAGGTCTTACACACATCTGTATAGAATATAATTTTAATTATTTTTGTTGCCTAGGATTAATACACTTGTAAATATAATTATTTTATCAAGTAAAGACATATTTCATGTGGAATGAAAGAAATTACTTATTTTGATTTGTAGTAATTACAAGCAGCCTCGCTTGTTTTGAAATATGTAAACCTATGTTGACATCACAACAGCTCTACATGCAAGTTGTTACCTGAAAGTTTTAGAACCCCACGTGTACTGCCTAAGGGCCAGTTTTTCAGTACGAGTTAAATGTCTGGTCAAATTAAATCTAGCTTAACTCACCAAAATTGGACGTTTAAACTCGGTTTAAGCAAAAAAGAAACACATTATATGATAATTATATGATAACTAAAGTTAATTGAATTCATTTTCAACGCCTACTAATCAATAGAACTTATATAATCAGACATGGGCGTCCACAAGGGGCTGATATTAAATCAAAGAGCTGTAAACTACAACTAAAAAATTTTACGAGAATGTCAAAAAGTTTCTAAATTTTAATTTTAATTAATAAGTTGCGCTCAAACTTAGGGATTTAAGAACTTTTTAATAAAAACATCGTTTTTAGCTGTAGTAGTGTAAAATTTAGCAGGAACATGTATTTTGATAAGGGGCATCAATAATCAATCAAAAAGTCGACTTTGAATTTATTGTAACTTACGGCTTTTTTGATTTTATATGACAATATTTTCATTATATATGTTAATATGTTTTGAAGAGAACTGAGAAATACTTTTTTTAAGATATATTTTCAAATAAAGCTGAGGCAAACCATGCATGCATTTTAAAAAAGTATGTTGTACCCGTCGCAGTGATAAGTTACGATACTATTTTATCTATCCGTATTTCACAGGCTCTTTTCAATACGTTTTCTTACACTCAAAAAATTTTGTGTGTAACTACTAATGTAATGTGTAATTACTTATAACTGCATTCATTCTTTATATTTTATTCATAGTTTTCAGTCACGAATAGGATTCGTAGATTGAACGTATGTTGAAAACAAATGTATATTTTACGAATACATTTGTTACATTTACTTATAACGAAAAAAAATAATTTTATCTGAGCTGGGGTTTCGGTAGTAAATTTTTTAAACTCAAATTATACTTCGTACATTTGATGAATAATGCTTATGGTCAACCTACAAATGAATTTTTCCTTTTAATATTAATTTTAATTCGTAAAAAGTACGAAGTCATTAGTAAATACTACGACTGTAATGGAAGAATTTACGAAGTTATTCTTTCTAGAAATTGAGGAATGATAAGGAATGATACCCCTATTAGTCGAAGATCATTCTTCAGAACAACAGATGGTAAGGGGCATTTAAGCGAATAACGCTTATAAACTTGGACGATAAGAAAATTTATGTTTTAAAGCGATTAAGCACGCGAAGAAAACAAAGTAAAATAGATTTAAAAACTTAATGTTTTCCGAAAAGTCGGCTTAAAAAAATCGTTTTTCTGTCATAAAGATTTGGATAATTTTTGAATTTTTCGTAAACTTAATAAAATTTGAGAAAATTGAAACGATCTAGGTGAGGGCACGCTTCTCATTCAAAAGCGAAAAAAATGAGGAAATTCTGAATAAACTAGGCTAATGTAAGATCAAGAACTAATTTTTCTTTTTTTGTTCTTGTTTTCTTCTTTTCAAATTCTTTTTAAGAAAACTTTTCTGCATTAGAATATCTTACGGTCAAAAATTTTTTTATGACTAATATTTAAATTGGAAATTCGATTTGAAACATGTATTTTATACTTCTTCAAGTTCACGTTTTTTAACAGGCGTCCCATTTTGAGAATTTTCTGGATGTTTTCGCGTCACGTGCTTATATTACATCCAGACTTTAGAATCAAGCCTTGCAGAGAGGTTCTGGAATATGTGTCGAAAATTAATGGATCCCAAGACCCATCTATACATGTACCTCTTTTTATATTTATTTATGCGTTTTGAATTAAAAATAATAAATTTTTTAAATAATTTATATAATAGGCAACACGATTTTAGTAACTTGCATTCTGCTAGGACTGATGCATGTTGAAAAAAGAAAAAAGTCAGCTGATGTCCATGCGGGAAACATTTCAAGAATAGCGACATCTCTAATTCTTAATGTTTGCGCATTCCATGGATTTTTACCTCCTAAATCAAAATCTGATAAATTTCAGGCCGCTCGCAATTATTTTAATGAGTTATTGGCCTCCAAAACTGGAAAGGAAGGTCTAAAAATCTTGCTGGTTGTATTCATTTAAAAATATATTATATATTTATAAATATATTATATATTTTTTAATTCTTATTTGAACAGAGAAAAACTTGGGGGCCAAATAGTAATTAATGGTATTTTATTTAAAGATAAAGGAGACCTTACATTATTTAATTTACTAAATTACTAAGAATATTTATTGAAAATTTTTTTTGAAATTACATGAAAAAAATTAAATTTGAAAATGCATGATGCGAGAAAGATTTTTACCCCATCTTTTAAAATATATATAATTTTTTTATATGTACAAGCGTGTGTCAACCGGAGTATCACGATAACAAAATTAGAACAAAAAATCTTAGAACATAGAATTATATAGGTTACGTTTTCTTTATGTGCACTCTTTGCCCACCCCCCTACAACAAATCCTGCGGACGCCCTTGTAATCAGACGATTTTAATCGTATCGTATTGAATAGCTATAGAATTATATACTGCACAGTCTTGAAATTCGGTATTCGACCACAATTTACACGTTCCCTTTTATTGGTAACATTTTATGGATGTTAAACAAGGGGAAAATAAAGGGCGTTAAATAAAGGGGGAAAATTGCCAAATGTCGAATTTCAAATAGTTTCCGAACCAAAGTTAAGCTAATAAAAAATAAAGCACTACGGCTTTAACTCATAAACAGCGGCTCCCGTACGATTTTTTAAAAATTTCATGTGCTCTCTTATATTGATCACAGGAACTGCCACATAAAATTTCAACTTTGAATCTTTCACCGTAGTCGAGATATGAGTTGGGCATAAAAATACCCAATCGTCGTTAATGTGTTCTAAATGGGCCCAAATTCCTTCTGCAACGACAGCACAGTTTTATATCAGGAATTTTCTATCAATCAATACATTTTTTAAAATATAAAATTTTTTACAAATGATTAAAACACAAATTGTTCTGATTTTTAATGTAAGTCACTTTTGACTTTGAAAATGTAGTGGTTAACGTAAAAATTTCTTGACACACTCCAAAAACAATTTGTAGCTCTATGTTTTCTTAAAGCAACAAACAAAAATGAAGCACTTAGCTGTTACCAATCCTGAGATATGATCGATTCTGCAAAAATACCCAACAGCGGTTAATGGGTTAAGTATAAGATACCTCTGTATATGATTCTCAAATTTTTTTATCAAAATCGGAATCTATGCAGCTCATCCATTAGATGTTTATATGGAATGACTCATATGTATTTACATGTAAAAAATAAAAAATATGTTGAAATTGCTTATGTTTAAGTGAAAAATTAGAGTAAAGTAAACAAAAGTAACATAAAAAAATATATTATTATTATATAATTATTATTATATTATTAATATTATATTATTATATAATTATTATAATATTATATAATATTTGATTCAGCCTTGCATGCTTATGCTGATGATATTCAGCAACAACTTTCTCGTAGATCTAGTCTCATGGAAGATTTGGTATGCAGGTTAAATGAAGATATTGCAAGTATAGAGAAGTGGGCTACTAGTAATGGGCTTTAGATCAATGCGTCTAATTCATATGTGTTACCCATCAGTAAAGATAGTGTTTTTTGAAGATATACTGGATCTGATTTTAAATAGCAAAATACTCAGTCTCGTTAGCTTAAAAATCTTAAAAATCTTGGTTTTTATATCAATTCTACATTAACCTGTACCTATCACATTAACCCGAATCACCCTGAATAAATTTTTTTTTAAATTTTTAGAATGACCTTTTAACGCAAATATAAAATGGTTTAAACTAAAATAAGCACATTTTAAGTGTTTGTGTTTGCGTGTCCATATGGTAACGGCAGGGTGTTTCGGGTTAACAGCGCAGTACGAAAAATTTATTTCATCTTAAGTAACCTCAGAGTTTCAGTGGAATTTACGCCTGTTGAAATGAGTCGTATGTCGTGCAGCTTATCTTACCTGTAAAAACCTACACAGAATGCGTTTATTGTAAATTAGACTCGCGATCTCAATTAAAATTATGTTTAGAATGTAACCAAGTTACTAGATATGTCCTTGGGCTACGCAGATTTGATAATATTTCACAATAAAAAAAATGTGTTCTTGGGCGTGATATAAGTAATTATTTAAAGCCCAAAATTGCATTTATTTTAGTTACATGCTAACTCCACTCAGCTTTAACTATCGAAATTCTATAAGAATTTTTTTATTAATGCCACTCGGTTGTGGAGTGCTCCACCTGAGTAAGAGCTATAAAGGAAGCAACAAAATTTAGACGTGCTGTATTTCAATACTTTTTAATAACTAAACACTTCCCAGCAAGTTTTCTTCAACTCTACTTCTTTAAATTTATTCTCCTCGCTATCTCTTCGAACTTAATTTATCGCTATTTAATATAAGGTTAAGCTCTTTAATATGTTTAATTATTATTGATAAGTTCAAAAATTTTATTGCAATAAATATATGATAATCTTTGTGCATGAAAATATCTAAGTTCTTATTCTACCCTCCTAAGTAAAAAAGTCATATCTCGATTTGAGTAGTTTTGAGATATTTACCTTTTACGTTTTTTATCTTTCTAAGAAACACACTAGAAGTGACCATTTTACTTAAATTTTTCAGCCCTTAAGAGTTGAAAATAGGTAATCTTAGCTTAACACAAAAATCAGAAACTTAATCACTGTTCCGAATGTGCCTTTTTCTACATTTTGGAATTTTGGCGTTTATGACTTTCTTTCTAAAGACGGCAGTATATCACTATGAATAAATAAATCTATACATATAAGAAAACTAAAAAAAAAATCTGTACATTGAATATTTTTTCGAAATTCTTTTTGCACTGAAAAACAATCTGAAAAATTTAGATTCCAAAAAAGTAATTTTTAAAAATATTGTCGGCCTGTCTGTATGAAGGCGCATGTGAACAACTGGATGAATTTTCTTCAAACTTCACATGTAGGCTCCAAACGTCCCTAGTTGGGACATTGGTTACTTTTTATAAGCGCAAAAAGGACTCTCTTCAAAATAACGGTTCTTTTGTAAAATAATGATAATTAAAAGCGCTGAAAGGTGAGTTAAAAATTAGAGATACGTTTGAATGACCTATCAAAGAGTTTTTGGTAAATAATAGGGCTACAAACACCACCCGGACAGTTTTCATTTATCTCTAAAGAGTACCCTACAATATGCATTTTTTTATCCAATATATGTTAATAAATACAAACTTTTTCAATTTTCCTAAGGATAATAAAGAAAAAAAAATTTCCACTTGCTTGACACCAATAACATTCTCATAACTTGAAAACTACAGAAAATCTTAGTACAATGAATTTTTGTACATAACATCATTACCTACAGCCAAAAAAATTATTCCAAATTTAAAGTTTTGATTTTCGACGCGAATAGCTTCTTTGTGTTTTAATATATTTCTTCAATCTTCTTTTGTCTAAAAGTTCAATTAAATTACTTACAAAAAATTTCTCCAAAAGTTCCGTTAGCTTAGGACTTATATTTTTAATCTTTTTTAAAGTAATAGAAAAATACCATTGATTTTTGTGACGAAATCAATTTTTTTTTAAATGTTGTTTTATAATTTTAGAAAAATGCTTTGCCCTTAAGAGAAACTTCTTGAAAATTTCGTTTACGCAATTAAACGCTATTAATTATATACTGTCATCATAGCGAAAATGCTTAATCTAAACTTTGGATGAAAGAAATTTTTAATCAAAAAAGTACACACAAAAAACTATATCTGTAAAGTCTCATATAAATTTCATACAAAATGTAATGTTTTTTCCTGTAATTGTGCTACAGGAGAGCCAAAAATGAACATTTTCCTAATAAAAGTACCACATTTTACTGTGTTTATGAAAGCATTTTCTGATTCACTCCTATGTACATTTTTGTGCATTAAATGTTAAATTTTTCTGTGTTCAAACGTAATTTTACCGTTTGCGGAAATGTGTAAAATACTAACCTACCGTCGTCGCTTTTACTGTGTTGACCATGAAATTTTGTTTTGATAAAACATTAATGGGGTCGTCCATAAACTACGTTACCAATTTAGGGGGGGGGGAGGGGTTTTGAAATGCACTACGATAAGTAACGGAAGGGGGGGGGGGAGGTTAAAATTAAAAAAATCGACGAAAAACCTCTAATTAATAACACAATCATTTCAAAAATTTTTAATCTTACATATTTATGTTTGATCGTTTAAATTGATGGTTAACTTTTGTTTCAACGATTTCTTCCACCACCTTTTCCCTCGACACAGGAACCTTTTGGAATTCCTTCACCATCTCAGCACACGTCTGAAAAATTTGGGTCTTTGCTTTTGCGACAGGCTTTGACGTTAAGGCCTGAATGTTCTTGATCAAAGGAGATAAGGTATGACATGTACTGTCCTGCTCAGAAAGAAGAAATCGGTTAAAGGTCGTGTCCTACCTGCGGCTTGTATTTCGTTTTTAAAACTTCTATGAATTGCCATAAGTTTGTATTATATCGTTTACAATAAATCGGAATAAAAAATACTATTTAAATAAATCAATTTTCAGAAAGCATTTACACAAAAACACAGAACTTGGTGCAGCTCGGGTGCAGCTTTTAAGGGTACTCTGTCAAAGACCAGGTGAATTTCTTTGCGTTAGAAATGAGGATTCACCTGAATGGGTCGACATAGAATCCGATGAAAAAATCTATTTTGAAGAATCCTCAACAAAGCTACCAGCTTCTTCTATCCCAGTGATTGAGAGCATCGAATCTTGGAACGCAGATGGAATAGCTTTTACAGATGATATTAATTATTGATTTTTTTCCAATTGTTCCTTTAATGTATCTAGTCATACTAGTCACTAATACTAATGAAAATTGTCAGAGCTAGTCAAAATAGATATTCGAATGAATTAATTTCATATGTCACGTTACTTTATGGGGGGGGGGAGGGGTTTTGAAAAGCACTACGAAAAGTAACGCAGGGGAGGGGGTGTAAAAAACCGGAAAATCAGTAACGTAGTTTATGGACGACCCCTAATAAGAGATTCATTAAATTCATTACTTTTTAGACTAACAATCAAATATATTACCATACTTATTTTTGAAATACTCATTTAATTTTTTTAATGAAATAAAACAATTATTTGTATTAAAGTTTGTTTTTATTTTATCTAAACACTAAAAATACATTTTATAAATTATATTGAAAGTCTTTTGTCCCAAAAATTTTTCTATTTCAAGCACCTTAGCGTTTATTTTTTTCTAACTCGTAACCTCTAAGAGTTTTTTGTTCGGGATCAACACGGTAAGCTTGGTAGTGTGAATCAAAATAAAGTATTTTTATTTCGTTTACAATTATTTTATTAAATTAAATTATTTTATTTCTTGAAACTTTACTGCAATGATAACTGTGCTTTACTTAACGAATTTAACGCGAAAATAAAATGAAGGCAAACTGAACGCTTAAGAATAGTGTAGCCATTGCAGGTTGCAGCAGCTGTCATTTAAAAGTACTGTGTGGCTCAAGCAAAAATAAAAGGAAATAATGTACTTTTTACTGTGCACACAAAAAATTTTTAAGTTCTCGTACAGAAACTTTTGCTTTCACATTTTGATTAGTGGTGCATATGGAATATTTTACTATTTTCCACCGCAAAATAAAATACCTAGAACATTATTTTGCGGTGTGATTTCATTAAAATAACTAAAGTACTGTGTTCATGTGTAGTTTTTCTTGTAAATAAAGTAATATCTACGGACCATTTTTTCCGTGTACCTACTATTTTTAATCCATACTTAATTTTAATTTATATCAATTTAAAAAAATTTTAAATCTTAGACTATTTTAAAGCTACGAATTAACATTAAGCTTTTACATCATTTACATGAAGAAATTTTTAAAAAGGTGTTAACATTGAAGTTAAGTTTATAAAAAAGTCTAAATTTAAATAAATAAAATATAATGTTTTTTTTGTACGAGTTAGGTCTCGAACCCACGTTTCCGACAGCTCATTTGTATTCGTAATGATGCAAAATAAGCGCAACTTTATGTACAACTGAGTTGGAGGAATGGATAAGACTTTGGTCTAAGGTTTTGTATGAAGAATTTATTAAAAAACGTTTAAAATATTTTTTAAATGATCAGACAATTTTTTAAAAAATCTTCATATAAAAATAGTATAAAAGAAATAATTTGTTATCAACTGCGATAGGCCAATGTGTAAGATATCGGACCGGCAGATGAGAGGACTGGGGTTCAAATTAGGAAGTGGTCATTGACAAGTTTTATTTTAAGTTAAGAGTTTATATTTTTTATTTTTTTTTTTTGCAAACAGGCATTGTTAAAATTTTAAACTTTTTTCGGATTAAAAAGTAATCCTTTTTTGATTAGAAAATTTTAAACTTTTCCTTAAATTACTATTACAGTGTGTAGCTATGAAAAACACATTTTTTATTAAGTTTTTTACCTAGTATTATTAATTTTAATGCTTAAAATTTTTTACATAATGAAGAATTATTCATGAGGAAATAAAAATAATTTTTTTGTCTATATAGTTGTTGTTAATTTTCTACAGGGCGTTGAAGTTAGTGTGTTTAAAAAATTGTTGCGATTGGCTTCTCGTCTACAGCATTTACAACGCGTCTGAAAGTAAAAAATCAAAGTGCATTCTTGAGTTAAGGGTTGTAGTTGAGCACTCAACCTACGCAAAAAAAATTAAAAATTCCATGCTTTGAAAAAAAATTTGACAAAAAACCCTCTTTTTATGCCGAAACTTTCAGCCATACAAAAAAAAAAATATAAAAGTTTTTTATAGCCCTAGTGCTTAACAGAGTCTGTAAGGATCACAATGAATCAAGATTCATTGAAATAGATCAAGTAGAACTCCAGGTATCTTAGAAGCCGATTCGAAAAACCTTGTTTCGAGAAAAACGCTATTAAAGATTTAAAGGTTCTTGAATATCTACTAATTATATACGAATATATGTTATAACTTTTTTCTGTTCGATATGTTTTTCTAAAAGTTTGTATACCTATTCTTTAAACCTTAAAAAAACATATTCTAACGAAAAAAAATTGATTTTGAATTTTTTACACACTATAATAGTTAATCCAAGATTTTCAACCGTGCACATCTATAATGAACTGATACCAACTGAAGAAGACAAGATCTAATTCAAGCACTGATATTATTTTTCCAAAAGTATATTATAAGAAATTTTTAAATCTAAAATTGTTTAAAATTTTTAAATGGTGATTTATAAATGGTGAATAAACTAATATATGCAATTATTTCAAAAGATTTACTTTTATCTTTTTGTTTAATAAAAAATCAATAAATTAAAAGTTGATATAGGATAATAATAATTGTTTATACGAACTACGAAGTAACACTATACCCAGCTAGTAAATACAAAAAAAATTGATGAAGTATTTTTTTTATTAACTTAAAACTTAAAAATAATGAATATATTTAAAATTTGCTCGTTTGACCACCAAATATTTATATTTGTAAAACAAATCTCTAAAAGTGTTGCATATTGTTGGAAATGTCATGAAGGTATCTTTCTAAAACGCCTTTGCAGAAAGCTTTACTTAAAAAAATTTTGTTGCAAAAAAAAATTATACCATAATACCCCAAGTGGGTCAATATAGATCCCCACTGGCGACACCCTTCACTTTTTTATTTTGCATTCTCTATAGTTTAAAATAATTTTCTCGTCTACGGTTTTATGGTACGGTTCACTGTGAGATGTAAGGAACCTGCATGTCAAATTTTAAAATTCATATAGTAGTTTTTGCGTGATGCGCTTACAAACTGACAGACTGACAAAACTTTTAAAAATTACAGTTTTGGAATCCGCATAATTTAAAATGTTCTTTCCAAAAAGAATTTGGAAAAAGTATTTAATGTAGATATTTTTTACAGTTTTATTATACTTATCTTTAGATGAAAAAGCTCCTAAGCACATGCATTTATTTTTTTTAAGTTTGCTTGAGTGTAAATTAACACCATTTTTTATTATACAAATGCAATCAATTAATTGGCAGCACTCAAAAGCATGCAAAGACAACACTTGACACTTCAAGCCCCGTAACTTGTTGAGGCGTATGCTTGATCAGGTAAAAATGTAGGCTCGATTATACACACATTGAATGAGTTGCGGTTGTTTCTCTATAACGAAGCATTTCACACACGTTGTGTGTTTGGATTGAAAACATTACATTAAAAATAAAAATGTATTTTTTATTATTTTTATTAATAAAATTCAATGCACATTGTTGAGTGCGATGAGTATGAGTGTTTTGTAGGCTTGTTAATATGTGTATTTGTTCAAACATACATACGAGTATACGTTTTTTTTTTCTATATTTTTGATGCGTGCGTTGATGCCACTTATACATATACCGCTCACACTCATGCCTCATCAATGAATGCAATGGTTCCAATTTTCTGATCAAAAGAATTTTTTGGCGCCAATATGTTTGCTTATTTGAGCATGCATACTGAAAGTGTGTGGGTGCACACATATACATGTGTATGTGTGTTTATGTGTGTGGATGTGTGAATGTGGCTTTGCATGTGTTAAAAAGCGCGTGCAGGTTTTAATTTGATTTTCATTTAATTTGGTTTTACAGCTCAGTGACGGCATGGAAAGGCACTACAAATTGCATCTTTTGCAGCGCATACAAATATTATTTTTACAAAAATATATAAAACAAATAATAATAATAATAATAAAAGAGCACTGAAAAATTCTGAATAAAATAAGTGTAGGTATACATTTAATGAAATGAAATTCGAGCAACGAGGTTGAGTTATTTTAATTGTTGCTTTGTTTGAGGATGGAGAAATTTTTAAATGATACGACAAATGAAGTATATTATTATTTAATTCGAATATGAATCTGAAGCGCTTTAAAATGGATGACGTATTAAAAAGTCTGTTTTGAGGTGAGTGACTTATAATATAGAAAAATAGCAGCTTGAAATCAGTTTATTGACGTAGTGTAAGGATAATAATTTAATATTTTATCCAAAATTTACGATATATATAACTTAAGTTTACCATATTTGAAATGCAATCGATAAATGTAATAAATTATTCATTAGTATTTCTAAAACATAAAAACAGAAAACACACAATTGAATGAATTAACTTTTAAATAACTTTTTTTTCATTTTAAATTTTATTTTCGCTGCTTTATAATTTTCCGCATAACGATATGTAACCATAAAATAACCCTTGCATTGAAGTTGTTCCTAAATGACTATGTATGAATTTCCTTCCTTGCCAATGCCAAACCACCACAAACCACAAACATTCGGCTTGGGCACCATTAAAAAGTGCACACGTGCGAGGCAGGTTTATATATATGCATACTCTAGCCACTTATTAGAAGCATGCAAAGCATTTTAACTCTTCATCACTGTAATTGAAATGAAAAATAGGCTTTTAAGAATTTTCAGCATTATGCGGATATGTTTAGCGTCTTGCATTCTTTGGTTTTTCCCACTTATATATTTTTAAGAATAAATAGTTGATCTTGTGCAAACAGATTTATGCTTTTTTTTTCTTAATTTATTTGCTATTTATATTCAAAGTTATAAATTAAGTTCGAGGCATTTACATTTGCTGTACATTGTCTGCTGCTGCATGAATATTATGTGAACCATTTATATCCAAGTTGAAGTTAATCAGGTTTTAACTGAAATCTGTATATTGTTTGCATCTTTCGCGCTGCGTTAATATTATAATAAAATAGTTTCATCTTCTAAGAACTTTTGCTATAAATTATATGCTTAAAAATGCAAATACTAGATTTTGTTCATTTCCTTACAAGTTATTAAGGCTTAAAAATTAACTAAGAACTGAGAGTTTTGCTGAAAATTTCTTAAATATTTCAATAATGAAAAAATTTGATCAGAATTTATATCTATAGTTTGACAACTTGCTTTTAGTTTTGGCATCTGCTCGTGTTAAGCAGATACAGAAAAAATTTGTTAATAGCACTGTTCTACAAAAAAATTTGTTTGAATATACAAGAGCTCCCACCAATATTTTATTTTTTGCCGATTGATATAATTTTTTCGTCAAAGGCCTTTTCAAGAAGTCACTTCGGATTTTCGTACCTTGCCAGAATTACTTATCATAACTTTTCTTTTGATCAACTGATTTTAAAAATCTTCATATTATAACAAAGGTAAGACTTCCATGGTTGCTTACTTATTTTAATTTGTTAAACTTTTTTAAGGTTATAGGCGCTTACATGAACACAAACCAATTTCTTTTTTAAAATTTTCTTTTTGCTATTAAAAATAATCATAAATTTCTTCTGACGTGATTGGTTTGACTTATTGCGTGTAAGGTATTAGATTTTTAATGATTGTAAGAGAACTAAAATTGATCCACAAATAATTAAGTTATGGACAACATTGAACATATAATATAACATTGAACATCGAACATTGAAAATATAACAATATTGAACATATATATTTTTTTGAAGAAATTGTTATTTTTTTAATTTTTATTTTCAGAACAGCAGCACAATCATGATGATTCAATTATTATAGGTTTATTTTTCTTTATTATTTTTTTCATTGGTAGCCAAGCCACTATTTTTTTGAAGCGAAGCTTTTTACGCCTCGTTTTGAGATTTGCTTGAGTGAAATCTGAAAAACGACACTTTTTTCCATACACCTTTTTCTTAGAATCTGTTGTTGCTTTTTTTGTCGACTGTAACAAGAGAATATAAAATTAATAAAAATACTTCTTTGTAGCAATGAGGATTGAACTCGTGTGCTCTTCCGATTGATAATCCTATACACTACCAACTGATCCAAAAACCTTCGTTGACTATGAGACTTTTTTTAATATTAAGTATTAACTGAAGCTATGTTGCATAGATGACAAGAATCTATTAAAGGATTGTGCATTAGCTATCTTTCATTTGAATGCGTGAAGCTATGGTGCAGATCAAAAGGATCGTGTATTGGCTATCAAAACAACAAAATCAGCAAAAAATATAACAAAACAAATGTTGATTCTACTTACCACCATTGTCGTTAACATCGCTAAGTACGTGTTTTCTTTTGTTGATGAGAATAGTCTGTTCCCTAACTTTAAGAACTGCTGGAACTTAAATATTTTTGAATTGACACAAGTTATGCGGCAAAGTAATAAACAGTTTTCGTCATTGTTAACGAAGATTGGTGATGGTAAAAAACTTGAGCAAAACGAGTTACAATAGAGAGTCGATTTTTTACGAAGGAATCTGCCAGCCGCCTGTGTCCAAATGGAATAAGATTATTTTTTAATAATGCTTCTGTAGATTTATTTCATAATGCTATCTTACGCGCAATAGAACGCAATAAAAATAATGAACAATTACAAGCATTTAAACAAAAATTTCATAATTTCAAAGTCATCGGTACAGGTGGTTTACCTTCTGAAATTGTTTTTGTCATCAATAAACATTATCTAATAACAACAAATATAAATGTTAGCGATAGTTTGGCAAATAGGGCTATGGGTAAACTAGTGCACATTGAAATTGACCAGAATGACAAGTTTACAAAAGTTTGGCAGGAATTCGATGAGTCTAAAATTGGTCAGAAAGCAAGAATTAAAGCTTCTGCTGATGCTCAATCGATTCAAGTTGGAAAAAGAGCTGTGCCAATTCTAAGAAATCATTTTCCATTAATTCCTGCAATGGCTGTAACTATTCATAAGTCACAGGGTGGATCATTCGCAGATTGTTTACGAATATGACAAAAAGCATTCCTAGCAATTACTCTACGTCGCTTTATCTCGTGTTACTAGCATTGACGGACTTTTTATCACAACCCCTGATGACAACCCTCAACAATTTATATTTCATCATGGAAGGCGAAATGATTTTTCTAATGTTGATTTAGTTCGAGAATTTTAAAGATTTTCTCTTACCAAATTGGAAACTAAATGTATTACTATAAAAAATTTGATAGAGAGCAAATAATTTTTTCTGCAATAACTTTAAATTGTCAGAGTCTCCATGCGCATACTCAAAATCTTACCGATTCTATAACTCAAATCTGTGACATTATATTGCTATCAGAAACAAAAATGCAAAATGATGAAAGTATCGATATCACTAATTTCGCTTGTATATCTCAATTTCAGAGAAAAGCTGTCGTTCTGGAGGAGTTGCAATATATCGTAATTATAATTAAGATAAGTACAATACAGTCACTGGGGATATTTCAATATATTTAAACAAACTTCAGCAACAAAATTTTTCCGCTGATAGTTCAAAAATTGGAGAAGTATGTTCTGCAGAAGCAGGCTCAAGTGAACTGGGTAAAAATTATCAAAAAATGACAATTGTTTTTGGTGGAGATTTTAATTGCGATTTTAGACATGAATCCTCAAAGGCACATAAAAAATTCCTTTTTGATAAATTTAATATACAAATAAGCGATCCAAATATTTGTACAACACGATTAGGAACAACTTTTGATGCAGTTTTTTCTAGATATATCGCCGACATATTAGCCATACCAAACGTTTGCTATTTCAGTTATCATAAAATCCTAAAATTTTATTAATAAAATTCGATAAAAATAAAAAACATTTACAAAAATAATTCAAAATGGATGTATTATGTAATTCAATAAAATAATAATGATATGTAATAAAATTTACTGGTGTGATTATAACTTGTGTTTTTTTAATTAATTTGATGTTATTTAAAATTTTTGAATTGAAAAAATATTTTATTAAAAAACTAATAAATTAACAAACCTATGAAACTGTGAAAAAGCTTCGCTTCTCTCGTGTGTCCAACGATTTTTTTTTAAAAGTAGTTATTCTATATTTTGCTGTTAGCAGGAAAAAAAAAATGTGTGCATTGCGTTTATAATAATTATTGTTTTGATAATTATTATGGAAAATTGTTTTCAAATTTTGTTGCGGGCCGTTTTTTTAATTCATATATAAATCGCGACTATTTAGTTGTAATTACTAAAATACTCTTCAACGTGCGGTATTGGCAAAATAGTTTATTTTGGTGATGAAATTCAAAAATATAATGTGCCAGTGATCCAATAAGTCGATAAGTGAATAGATTTGCCCAACAGAATATTGAAACTAGTTTTGTAAAAACTCACTTAAATTTTCTATTAAAACAAACAAGCAGTGCAGAACGTAGTAGAAAAGCAGCAGTGAAATGTATCCTAGGGTATTTAGTACTGCAAAAAAGTATGAAATTCCTGCAACTGATTACTTTGATGGCGTTAAAAAATTACTCTTTTGCTCTCCTCTTCAATTTTACGGGTGTATATCTTCATTCTTGTGAGTAAATGTCAAATGAATGGACAACCTTTAGTAATTGAATCATGAGTACAATATTCTAGCCTTAGAATAGCAATTGCTTTTTTTTTAAATTTTTGTGTAAGCTATCAAGGAGTTTCATATCCCTTAATTTATTCACATTGCGTGCGTACAAAAATTGAACAAAAACAGAAGGAATAGTGATAGTTATATTTATTAAAGTAGTATAATAAAATCGTTAAAATGAAATTTGCGATTGCTCAATGGCCTTAGCCTTAATTCTTAAACATTATCTTAAATGAATAATTTTTTTTTTGATTTGATATTTACAGAAAAAATTTGCGAAGGAAAAACTAAAGGGTGATCTTTTAAGAGCTTGATCATTTTTTTTTTTTAAAAAACGCATAAAATTTGCAAAATCTCATCGGTTCTTTATTTGAAACGTTAGATTGGTCCATGACATTTACTTTTTGAAGATAATTTCATTTAAATGTTGACCGCGGCTGCGTCTTAGGTGGTCCATTCGGAAAGTCCAATTTTGGGCAACTTTTTCGAGCATTTCGGCCGGAATAGCCCGAATTTCTTCGGAAATGTTGTCTTCCAAAGCTGGAATAGTTGCTGGCTTATTTCTGTAGACTTTAGACTTGACGTAGCCCCACAAAAAATAGTCTAAAGGCGTCAAATCGCATGATCTTGGTGGCCAACTTACCGGTCCATTTCTTGAGATTAATTGTTCTCCGAAGTTTTCCCTCAAAATGGCCATAGAATCGCGAGCTGTGTGGCATGTAGCGCCATCTTGTTGAAACCACATGTCAACCAAGTTCAGTTCTTCCATTTTTGGCAACAAAAAGTTTGTTAGCATCGAACGATAGCGATCGCCATTCACCGTAACGTTGCGTCCAACAGCATCTTTGAAAAAATACGGTCCAATGATTCCACCAGCGTACAAACCACACCAAACAGTGCATTTTTCGGGATGCATGGCCAGTTCTTGAACGGCTTCTGGTTGCTCTTCACTCCAAATGCGGCAATTTTGCTTATTTACGTAGCCATTCAACCAGAAATGAGCCTCATCGCTGAACAAAATTTGTCGATAAAAAAGCGGATTTTCTGCCAACTTTTCTAGGGCCCATTCACTGAAAATTCGACGTTGTGGCAGATCGTTCGGCTTCAGTTCTTGCACGAGCTGTATTTTATACGGTTTTACACCAAGATCTTTGCGTAAAACCTTCCATGTGGTCGAATAACACAAACCCAATTGCTGCGAACGGCGACGAATCGACATTTCACGGTCTTCAGCAACACTCTCAGAAACAGACGCAATATTCTCTTCTGTACGCACTGTACGCATTCGTGTGGTTGGTTTAATGTCCAATAAAGTAAACTGAGTGCGAAACTTGGTCACAATCGCATTAATTGTTTGCTCACTTGGTCGATTATGTAGACCATAAATCGGACGTAAAGCGCGAAACACATTTCGAACCGAACACTGATTTTGGTAATAAAATTCAATGATTTGCAAGCGTTGCTCGTTAGTAAGTCTATTCATGATGAAATGTCAAAGCATACTGAGCATCTTTCTCTTTGACACCATGTCTGAAATCCCACGTGATCTGTCAAATACTAATGCATGAAAATCATAACCTCAAAAAAATCACCCTTTACTAAGAAAAAACTTAAGCATATGAAACTTAAAAACTTAAAGTGACTAGATGCAGAGGATCAAACAAACAGAAGGAATGCTCCTATTTTAATGCAATTCTGTATGCTTGGTTAATTTAAGCCAATTAAAAAAATTTAAAAAATGGTCGAAATCGGTTAGACCCTTTTGGTACCTCCCTTGGACCGGACCTATATATATTTTTTACTTGATTTTGTATGGGGGTTACATACAAAGGTTGGTCGATCTTAACAAAAACTCGTTAGAAGCGTGACTGCAGACTGGACTGCAGATCCGTAAACTGGTTAAAAGTGCAGAATTTTCAAATCAGATGACAGCTGTAGAAAAAAGAGGGTGATTAAGATTTGTTGTAGTTTGTGAAAATTTTCTAGGAAATCAACGAAGCAATAACTATGTAGAAATTGTGAAGGAATTGGTTACAGCATTTCAGGCTAGGGGCTGCAATATGTCAACCAAACTTCACTATTTGCATTCACATTTTTATTTTTTCCCACCAAACTAAGGGCAATTCAGTGACGAGAATGGTAAAAGATTCCACCAGAAAATTTTTTTAAAAAAAAGAAACACGTTATACAGAAAAAAAGCCACATTCAAATGCTATAGGATTATTGTTGGTCTCTTTAGCGCGAAACCAGCAATTCAAAATATAAGAGGAAAAGGTCTTCAAACGATATTTAAGAAGGAAACCAGCAAGTTAAAATAAATGTACAAAATATATTCATAAAATGTAAAAAAAAGGAAAAATTTTAATTCATAAAATTAACTCCAATATTTTAAATCCGATACTTTTAATTGAGAAAAAACAGAATATATGTTATAACATACTTTTGTTAATAACTTCATTTTTTCTTTACCGAGTCTAATTTTGTATAATGAGCTCGAAAATTAATACCCTTGTCTTCTGAATAAAAAAATAGACACAATTATGTCAGTAGATTTTTTGATTTCTCACCGTTAGAAAATGTAAAAAAAACAATATGCGTTCATTGTTTTAACGTCTGTTATTTTAAAACGTATTGGCGTATTTATTTTTTCAAATAAGAGTTCAAAACTGCAAGTCTTAGCTATCTATAAAGGTTTTTAAAATCAGTTGATCAGAAGCAAAGTTATGATATACCAAGTAATGCAAGGTACGAAAATATTAAGTGAATCATTTATGAGGCCCTTGAGGAAAAATTTGAAGTGATACAAAAGTTCTGTTAATGCAGAAAGTCTTTATATATAACCACTTTATGAAATATATATATGTGGGAAGCCTTATACAGTTTTCGTGTAGAACAGATTTGACTATATATTTTTAACGTGTCACCAATTTTGATCAACTTTACTTCAAGGCATTTGTACTTATGAATATATAATTTTATTATTCTTTCTATCTTTTTCCATTTTTCCCCTGTTGTCCTTAAAGTGAAAACATATTTTTAAAATATGTCATATAATACAATAACTTGTTTATCAATAGCTATGCCCATGATAACAGTAGTAATTTTTAAACAATTTAAATTCAAAATATTTAAAACGTTAATTCGGAAAAAGAATTATCGGAAAAAACTACGTCTATCTCTCATAGAAATTGACGTCAGTAAAATGCCAAAACCTTCAAAAATTTATCGGTTTTTAAGATTTAATCAAATTCTATCCTCCATTTAATATTTCTTATATTATGAAACGCTGGGCCAAAGAATTTAATAGAATGATCACAACTACAATGCTGTATTATGCAATTGTGCGACCTCACATAGAGTATGCAAGTCAAGTTTGGTCCCCAAGTTACAATGTGCATGTTGATCGAATAGAGAGAATCCAAAAAAAGATCGGTGGTGGTGTTTTGATAGCTGTTCAAAACTCGCTTGTATCTGAAAAATTGACAATTCTTGACACCAGTGACATTGAGTTCATTTGTGTTGCAGTTAAATTAAATAATAGTATTATTTATGTTACCTGCTCTTACATTCCTCCTAAATGTGACTTAACAATGTATTTAAAACACTTACACGCCATCGAAAAAGTTCATAATTTGTTAAAAAATAAAGAAGTTCTTATTGTGCTGGGTGGTTTTAACCTACCTTTGTGACTTGGAGATCGTCTGACGATTCTTCACTTCTTACTCCTGTTTCCAATAGTGATTGGATAAATGACTTCTTAGATAAGCTGTCTGATCTGTGTCTTCAACAAGTCAATGATATTTTAAATATAAACCACAGAACCCAAGACCTTGTATTTGTAGATAGATGCACTACTGTTAATCTCCATTGTTCGAATCCCGTATCTCTTCCAGAAGATGTACATCATCCAACTCTTGAAATAACAGTTTTACTCCCCCACGAAAAAGAAGATAAAGTAACTTCTGATGCGCGAAATAAAAAAGTTTATAATTTTAAGTAAAACTTAATTCCTTACTTTCGCAGATTGATTGGTCTCCAATTTTAACTAGCGGAACTTCATATTCATATTATGACGTCGAATCTTCTGTACAGTTTTTCAATGATACTCTGCAAAGGTGTTTCTTATTATCCGTCCCAAAAAAGGTGTTTTTCCAATCCTTTAAATCCACCGTGGCTAACAAATGATCTAAAGGCACTTAAAAATTTAAAAAAATCGTTTATTTAAAAAATATAAAATATCTGGTTCTAGTTTAGACTTTGCTTCCTATTCTTCTTGTCGTTATAGATATCAACTATTAAATAAACAATGCTATTCTGCTTATATAATTAACATAAAATCTCAATTTAAAGATGATCCAAAACTTTTCTATAGTTTTGTTAACTCAAAACGTAAAGCCTCCAGTTTTCCACCCCTTATGAAATTCAATCAGGAAGAATCATCTTGTGACAATGTGATTTCTAACATGTTCGCAAACTTCTTTAAATCAACTTACTCCGATATACCATTTAATACTAGCACGGTGTATCCTTTTCTCCCGCCAGTTAACTCTTTTGAAACTCCCGTAATAGACCCAAATATTGTCATGTGTTATCTTCGACAAGTAAAATCTTCTTTTACGACCGGCCCTGATAAAATTCCAAGCTGTATTTTAAAGCAATGTGCTACAAACCTGTGTACTCCTCTAGCAAACATTTTTAATATTTCCTTGCATAGTGGTTATTTTTCTATTATATGGAAGGATTCTTATATTATACCCCTTCATAAATCTGGCTCCAAGATAGATGCTTCTAACTATCGAGGAATTGCAAAATTAAGTGCAATCCCTAAGTTATTTGAGAAAATCATAACTGATCAATTAACCCACTCCGTGTCTTCCACCATTTCTGTCTTTCAACATGGTTTTCTGAAGGGTAAGTCCACTACAACAAACCTCTAAGAGTTTACTACACGTGTTATAAATGGTTTTACTTTGGGACTGCAGACTGATGTTATTTATACGGACTTTAGCAAAGCTTTCGACAGTGTTAATCATTATCTTCTCTTGAAAAACTCCACCTTTTTGGGTTTCCTGTCACATTATTAAATTGGATAAATTCGTATTTATCTAGACGTACTCAAAAGGTTTTATATAAGAATTCTCTTTCAAAAAGTATTTCGGTCACTTCTGGCGTTCCTCAGGGCAGTCATCTTGGACCAGTTTTGTTTTTACTATTCATTAATGATCTTCCTTCGGTAATAAAACACTGTAACGTCTTAATGTACGCTGACGACGTGAAACTTTTTCTTTGTTACAAATCTCCCGTAGAACGACATCTTTTACAATCTGATCTAAATAGACTTGTGGACTGGTGTAGCTTAAATATATTAAATCTCAGCTTAAAAAAATGTAAGCAAATGACATTCTCGCGAAGATCTGCTAGTAACATAAATTACACTATAAATAACACTAACTTAGAAATAGTTTCCAGTTTTCTCAATCTTGGTGTTATTATGGATTCAAAACTTCGCTTCAATCTCCACGTTAATATGGTGATAAATAAGGCAAGAGGAGTCCTTGGTTTCATTAAAAGATGGGCTAAAGAATTCAGTAATCCCTTTACTACTAAATTATTATATATTTCTCTCGTAAGGCCAATTCTTGAATATGCATCAGTTGTATGGAACCCACAATATAATGTCTACATCGACGCCATAGAATCCGTTCAAAAACAGTTTTTACTTTTTGCTTTACGTCATAGTCGTTGGAACCCCAATATTATGCATCCATCGTATGAAATACGCCTTAAAATTATTTTACTACCTTCCCTAAGAAGCAGAAGAATGATGCTTAATGTCATGTTTCTGTATAAATTACTTCGTGGCGAGATTAATTCGGAATATCTCATCTCAGCTCTAAATTTTAACATCCCAAGGAGAGGAACTAGACATTTTCTGTTTTTCAAGTTGAGTCAGTGCAGTTCTAATTACGCTCTTCATGAACCTTTACGATGTATGTGCAGTGATTTCAATGATAACTTCAACATGATTAATTTTTCAGATTCGGTAGACGTCTTGAAACGGAAAATTATATTACATTTAAATAATTAAATCAATTTAATTCATCCTATTATACCTAACGCAGTTTTATGTAATATTGGTAATGTAATATTGGTAATTGAGATTGTTCTGTTTCTCTTTGTTGTCTCGATATTATGTTTTATAAAGTAAGCACCATCAACTATGAATCGTTTTTAAAACTTACTTTTTAATTATTCAATAATTTAATTTTTAATCGAATTGGGATTTACGTGCTCACGTGGTTTCCTGATTTGAAATTAGACTGAACTCACACTATCACCTGGATTGGTGTGCCAGAGTATATCTCTTTCCCACACAAGTTTATGCCTGCGTTGGCCCAAATGCATATCCAACTAATCGGGATTTTGATTTGGCGGATATGAGATTTATCTCATTTCCACGTAGGTCCTTGGGTTGGACAATGGCCGCAAACCAGTTAAAATTAGTTAAGTGTTTTTGATTGTTTTTCGGGTACCTTAAATTGATAATTACTATTATTTAATTCGATGTTGCTTATTTACATAGAATCAAGTATACTTAAATACGCGTTTATGTATATTCAATTTTTAAATTCCGCTGAAAAGCCAATTAATGTGCTTACATAGGGGGTATGTTTTAGTACGTAGTTGCATTCTGTCTGTCCCTGCTGATTCGGGCAGATTTTAGAATGTGAATCGTGCATGCGTATAGGACGGGTATACGTATCTTTGGAAGATTTCATACCTCCGGGCGAATCAAAAAAAAAAAAAACGTTTTGTTCGGTTTGCTCTAAGGGGCTTAAGTGCAACTGACACTTTAAACCTTGCTCCTTATGAGGATCATTTAAAACTATTAAAAATGCAATCTTTGAATGAGAGAAGGATGCAGATCTGCAGATATCGTCTATTTACATTAACTCATAACTGGTGTATTCGATTCGCCAGAACTCCTAACTCTTATAAATTTTAACACTAACCGTAGAAGCAGTAGAAATGCTAACAATTTAATTTACTTAGCTTTTAGTCGAACAAATTATATGGCTACTGCTCCTGTACATCGCATGAGTACCTTTGTTAACAACTGTAGCTTTTTTTATGTTAACTTATCGAAAGGTCAACTCAAAATTAGATTGAGAACTAATGTATGATTAGATCTATGTAAACGCATGGTTAGTTGTTATGACTTGTGTTGTCCCTGAGCCCAACCCATATTATGGTGGGTAAATTTTTCTCACTTTAGATTGTTTTGGACCACTCTTAACTATACCATTGAGATATTTTAATGTTATTTGGGCTGGTTCTTAAGATGATCTAATGCGGAGAAAGTTCAAAAAAGCTGTAGTAGCTGAACTCTATTGTTATTGCATGTTTATTTAAAAAAAAATATATGTCAGAAACTATTGAGCTAATTAAAAAACTGTGTAGACGTAACTAGAAGTTGACATAGCTGAATATTGTTGAGTTTTTTATTTAACCAAATCGGAAAAATTGCTATTGAGTTATGCTAAAATACATGGTGAAACCTCTTTCATTATTTTAGATTATTTCCAACTGTAATCAATAAGAAAATTGGAAAAAAAAGTTTAGAAGTAATTTAATTCATTAATTGAAAATTATAATTTTTATCTTTTTATTTTTTGTATTACATGTATTTCATATTATTTTTAGTAAGAATAAAACAATAAGTAATTTTAATAAATAATAATAAAAACTAGTTCTAAAATTTGTAACGTACTGTTGCAAAATTGATTGAAATTTAATTTGGTCATAAAATTTGTTTATTACATAAACTTATTTAAGAGTTGATGGGTATGATCAATCGATTGATGGAATAAAAAATTGAAGATTTTATAACATAAAAGTTAATTTTTAAGTTGTTTTTTTTTTAATAAATCAACACTAAAAAATTTGAGATTTTTTTAAAATGTTGACTTTCACCTAACTTTTATGCATTTTGACATAATCAAAAGTTAAAAGTCAACTACTTAGGCTCTCCTTTCTACCTTCATTACTTTTAAAAATAAAATTCCATTCATAGTAAATACTTACCGTGGCCTTTTCTACAGTAAGTTTTGTCAACAAAATTTTTTTTGAAAAATTACTTAATATAAAAAAATTTCGTGTATCAGTGATTCCATGTCAAAGCGCTAACGTTTCTGACATCACTACTTTTGAAAACTTTGAAACTCTCTAGGTGGACAGTTCTACTGAAAAGTATTATATTTATCTGCTTATTTTTTATTGGATTTAAAATTTTGTTTTAAAGATATACACTGTGAAAAATATCAAAAAATCTTAAAAATACAATAAGTGCATGTATTCAAATAGATATAGTTTTGAAACAGTAAGTTGTACAGAAAAAACGTTTGTATATATTTTAAAGATCTTGAACTTGTTTTTCTGGTGGTATATTTTTATTTGCAGCATTTTTTAGAACAATTATATTTTTTGAACCTAAAATTTTCAGTCACATTTTTCGTAGTCTTCGCAACAAATTTTTTATATTTTTAGTTCAGTGTTGAGTTAAGGCATTAATTTTAAAGGCTAACACACAATTTTAGGTTGGGATTTCAACGATTGCTATTTTTAACAAATTTTTTGAAAAATGTCTACAAAAGATTTCCAATTTTTATACCAAAAATTCAATTTTTTTATGTTAATACTAATGAACATCCAAAATAATATATGTTATAATTCAAATAAGCCTATTAGTATTCAAATGAATCCAAAAATTTGTAAAAACAAACATTTTTTGTATTTATTTTTATATTATGTTGATTTTATATGATTTAAATACAAATTCTAAATGTTTGTTTAAATCATACTTGATTCTACTTGATTTAAATCATACTTGACAAATTCTAGTTGTATGATAGTTTAAAATCGTTTATTGAGCTTTAGGTCAAAGTTAGAACAATTAATTGTTCTAACGAATCTTTCCAAAGTTTTTTTGATATATAGATTATGTATATATATATATCCATATATTCAATGATATTTTATTTATTTTTCGGAAATAAGCTTTTAAACACACCCAAGATTACCATTTTACATTGAACTAATCATTATATAAATAAGGCAATATTTTAGAGTGTTTCCTTTTTTGTTTCATCGAAATAAGTGTTTCCGACTTTGATCGATATAAGGGTAGTTTCCAGAAGAAATTATTAATTTAAAATTGTCCATCTCACAAAGATAGCAGGAATACTTAGTACATTGTCCTTGCATTTCCAATAGCATAGTGAGGACTTTCAGATCTGGAACGATATGCCCTCAGGAATAACCCTCAGAATCTTTGACATAGTTATGTACGTTTAAAAGGTTATTACCGAATAGGGAAATAAAAAAAGAGACATTCGCATTCAAAAAATACACTAATTTTAAAAGAATTAAAAAAAAAATATTTAATTGAATCATCAAAGTTATACATAAACGATCCCAAGACCTATGGACCAATAAAAGTGTTATTTCTTATTTATAGACAAATTTAATAACTCGGTAAATTTTCATTCGATTTTCATAAATAAACATTAATTATATTCTAAAAATTAAAAAAAAAAGTAAAAATGTTAGGTTTGACCGATTATAACACATAAAGTTCTTTTAATAGTTCTTAAAATATGTTCATATTTTGAAATCTTTATCTTTTATCTTTCAAAAACCGTTTTAAAATAGAAAATCCGTAAAAAAATTGCAAAGTTCATTTGCAGTATTTAATGTGAAAGATTGTTTAACCCTAGTTCGGCCGACGATGTGTATAGCCCTTTAAAGGCCGACGCAGTCACCCTGGTACCTGTTTTATAAAATATTATAAATTCTGCATTAAAAGAGTCAATTTTGCAAAAAAATGGAAAAAATGCAAATTAGCTATCTGGCAACACAATCAGATGATGAGTTTGACAGTTGTTATTCAGAGCAATTGTTTTTAAAGTTAATTCAGTGTACTTAGTGAGTACAAGTGAATTCTTCTAAGCATGCAAAACGAGACACATTGACAGATGCGGAGATTGTGGCGTTGCTCTATGATGATGACGATGTGGAATTCGGAGATGGCGACGATGGTGAAGATGATGAATGGCTACCAGGGGGCGAAATTTCATCGGATGCCGAGATAGATGATTGGATGGACGAAGTGAATGAGCACAATAGCGATGAAGAGATAGACGCAGCCTATGATTATGTCGATCAATTTTTGTATGATGCGCCCGATGGAAGGCAGTGGTCCAAAGATTCAGTTTCCACAGCACAAACAGCCACAGTCACCACCACTGGTGGTATGGGAAAAAACTGATAATATTGAAATGGACGCATTTTATGAAATTGTTTTGGGTTGTGGTGTTCATAAGTCCAGCATAGAAATCATCGATGAGTTTTGGGCTCTATATTCGTTTCCACTCTACCGTGTAGCAATAAGTCGAAATAGATTCAAAGCTATTCTTTGCAATATTCGTTTCGACTAACGCACAAAAAGTGAATCTCGAAAGGCTACTGACAAAGCGGCTCCAATATCAGAAATTTGGATGCTTATGAACGACAATTTGCGTAAACAATATCGGCCATACAGCAACATAACAATGGATGAGCAACTTTATCCGTTCCGTGGCCGAGAATCGTTTCGCCGATACATCCCGTCAAAGCCAGAAAAATACGGCATTAAAATATTTTGGGCCTGCGATGCGAAAACAGCTATCCGTTGCATGGCATATTATATTTGGGTCGGCAGCCTGGTCGAAAAAATTGTTGTTGAGTTGGTGTAACCATGGAAAAATAGTGGCCGTAATATTACTACGGACAATTTCTTCACTTCATTGCAGCTTGCCAATGCGTTAAAGGAGATGAATCTTAGTTTAGTAGGCACGGTGCGGAACAATAAGCGCTTTATACCAAAAGAGTTGCAGTTTGATAAGTCCTTGCCTCTGGGTGATTCGAAGTTTGCACTTTGATCCAGTCACAAACAAACCAGAAATAATTCTCGACTACAATCGTACAAAAGGTGGTGTTGATATGATGGACCAATTGCTCGGAGCATATAAAGGGTGTTTTTTTTAGAGGTTTGTTTTTCGAATAGAGATAAAACTTGCATTTTGTGGTCAAATCTGGCAACTCTAATGTCATTTATGTTCAGTTTGGTTTGCCATTTCATCATAAACAGGTTGACAAAAGAACAACGCTTGCAAATCGTGCAAATTTATTTCGAAAATAATGGTTCGGTTCGCGAAGTTTACCGCAAGTTCCGTCCATTTTATGGTCGACATAATCGTCCATCAGAGCAATAAATTCGGTTAACCATGGGTCGTTTTCACACTACGTTTACTCAATGTGATAATACGCATCCGCAGAGACGTCGAACAGTGCGCACCGAAGAAACAATTGCCGTTGTAGACCAAAATGTTGAAGAGGACCCGAATGAATCGATTCGCCACCGTGCACAGCAATTGGAGCTTTGTCCATCAACTTTATGGAAGATTTTGCGCAAAGATCTTGGCTTGCGACCTTACAAGATCCAGCTTGTGCAAGAATTAAAGCCGCAAGACCATGCAATGCGTCGTGATTTTGGTGTATGGGCCGAAAATGAGATTGATCTCGATGCTGATTTTAATCGCAAAATTTTGTTAAGTGATGAGGCTCATTTTTGGTTGAATGGCTACGTCAACAAGCAAAATTGCTGCATTTGGAGTGAAGAGAATCCACATGAGACCCTTGAGACGCCATTACATCCACAAAAACTGACTGTTTGGTGTGCTCTATGGGCTGGTGGAGTCATTGGGCCATACTTCTTCCGAAATAATGCTGGAGAGTCAGTTACCGTTAATGGAGACTGGTATAGAGCCATGATAACCGACTATTTTGTTCCCGAATTGGATGGCATGAATGTGGATGAGTTGTGGTTCCAACAAGACGGCGCTACATGCCACACAGCGCACGCCACAATCGATTTATTGAAGGAAACATTCGATGAGCGCATAATTTCGCGGAATGGACCTGTCAATTGGCCACCAAGATCGTGTGATTTGACACAATTGGATTATTTTCTTTGGGGATATGTGAAGTCGCTCGTCTACGCCAACAAACCAGAAACGTTAGGGGACTTGGAAGCCAACATCCGTGGCGTTATTGCCGACATACGGCCCCATATGCTCGAAAAAGTGTTTGAAAATTGGACCTGTAGAATTGGCTTTATTCGAGCTAGCCGTGGCGGCCACATGCCCGAAATCATATTTAAACATTAGTGGCATAAAATTGTCCTTCCAATAAAACCAAATTGATGGACATTAAAACGATTTTCTTGTGTTTTATTTCAGTTCGAAGTTCTATACCTCTAAAAAACCACCCTTTACATGCAATAGGAAGAGGCATCGTTGGCCATTGGCCTTACTTTACAATAAGTTGGATTTAATGGCGTTGGCTGGGCATATCATTTATCGAGAGAAAAATCCAAAGAGTCGTATTAATATCAGCCGCCGTACATATCTTAATGGACTTGCTCGTGAATTGGGCACTAAAGCCATCAAACGTCGAACATTAAACCATCTTGTCTTACAGCATTATCACGTGCATACGTACTGCCATGGAAGAAGCTATCTTAAATATTCGTTTGACTCCATTCTTAGCACCTGAGCCACAAATTGAGCGTCCCAATGAAACTGGCCGAATGCCAATCAAAGGCAAGTGTCATGTTTGCCAGCATGTAAACAAAAAACAGCGGAACTCACGCAAAATATGTCAAGTCTGTAAACAGCCAGTGTGCTAGGAGCACATTCAAACCATAATCAAATATATTCAATGCAAGGAATAAAAATAAAAAAAACTTAAAATGTGTCTTTTCTTATAAAATGACGTTAATACATCAATAAAAGACCACAAAAATCTTATAAAAATATAATTCTTATATATGCTTCAAACATTTTTACATAGTCACCCAGGTGACTGCATCGGCTGAAATAAGTATAAAAAGTTTCAGCATGTAACAGTTGACAAAGACAAAAATTGAAAAATTTGAATTAATGTTTTTTGTACTTCAAATTCATTACTTTAAGATGTCACGAAAGATGGGTTAACATAATTGGTTGAAAACATATTTTTTTGTGTGAAAAAGATGAAATAGTCACCCCGGTGACTCGTCGGCTGAACTAGGGTTAATGTGTCAATTACCTAAAAATTGGTTTTTTAACTGTAAAATTAGATTTTGAGGGTATGTTAACAATTTCAAGTATAGTGTAATGTTATACTCGACCAGATCTTCAACCTGTGCTTTGTCACTTCAAAAGTACATGCGGTTTTTTTTGTAGCACAGTGTTATTTTTACCGTAGCACCTATGCTCAGCTAGTAATATTTCCATGCAACAATTTTAATTATTTTAAAACATTTTTAATCGTAATCTAAATTTTATCGTAGCGCTTATATTTAACAATTTTGTATGCAACGCATCATATGAAAATTATTTTCAATTATAAATTGCTTTGTCATATCAAAAGTCCTTACAATTACTTAAGGAACTATTAGGCGCCTGTTACACGTACAATATTTATTGTGATACTTGGATCGCGATCCAAATTCATGGATTGATTGATCGCGGTTGAATGCTACACGTTCAATATTTATCACGTCAGTATTCATACAATTTTTGCTAAGAGTGTTCACGAAAACCTAACTGCACAAGTACTTAAATGCACAGGCAAGTGAATACCGTGAATACCGCTAATTTTTATTTCACCGCCTACTGCTGTATCGCGTATTGATGACACAAAATATGCTACACGTTCAATATTTATTGACAATTTTGCGATCCGCGATCTAGATTTCAAAATATTTAAATATTTTGCGATCTGGATCACGATCCGTCAATATTGCATGCTACACGTACAATAAATATCACGATACTGTATATTGATCAATATATATTGAACGTGTAACAGGCGCCTTACAGTGTGTACAAAATTAAAATCAATTTTTTTGTTAGAATATGGTTCTCTAAGGCCTTAAGAATACGTATACAAAATTTTAGAAAAAATGTCAAATAGAAAAAAAAAATATATGTCGCGTGATATTCGAGAACCTTTAAGTCTTTAATCGCGTTTTTCTCGAAACAAGGTTTTTCGAATCGGCTTCTAGGATATCTGGAGTTCTACTTGATCGATTTCGATGAATCTTGATTCATTGTGATCCTTATAGACTCTGTTAAGAACTTGACCTTTAAAAAGCCAAAACATTTTTATATTTCTTTTGTATGGCTGAAAGTTTCGGCAAAAAAAGGGGTTTTTTGTAAAAAAATTTTCAACGCATGCCATTTTTTCTTTTTTTTTTATTTGCGTAGGTTGAGTGCTCAACTAAAACTCTTAACTGAAGAATGCCTTTTGATTTATTACTTGTAGACGCCTTGTAAATGCTGGAGACGAGAAGGCAATTGCAAGAATTTCTTAAATACGCTAACTTCAACGCCCTGTAGAAAATTAACAATAATTATATAGACAAAAAAAAATTGTATTTCCTCATGAATAATTCTTCATTATGTAAAAAATTTGAATCATTAAAATTAATAATACTAGGTTAAAAATATAAATAAAAAAGGTGTTTTTTTACAGCTACACACTGTAATAGTACTTTAAATCGTATAAAGCAATGAGCCTTTGTTAATTTTTCCCAAAACAGTGGAAAAACTCTGTAACTTATATTAAAGTAGATTACCTTTGGATAAAAAAACAGAAAGAAAAACATGATAAACTTCAATTTGAATCAATTCACGTTAACCGTAATACACGAATTAAAAAATAATCATGCCTAAAAGCAGACAATAATTTGTAGCAACAAGAATATCTCCGCTTCACCTGCAAAATTAGTGAGTGAATACTAGTTCAATAAAGACCACATTCGGTTGTACTGTCCATTAAAATAACCTTTTCACTCCCAATTAAGCATACCCCCCTCTCCGCCCACAAAACAAACACACAGACACATTTTTCCAGTGCATACACAAAATCACACGCTCGCTTACTTTCCGAAACCATTGCAATCAGCTGCGATTTGCTAAAACATTGTATTTTCCACGATTACCTCGATAAACTCGAAATCAAGCAAAGGGTACGATGGCAAAACCACTGAACCAGCTAAAAGTAGGAAGGAAGGGTTGAAAAAATAAAATAGTGCAACGGCAAAAGCAACACTAGCCAGCTCAAAGTGTTGCATCGTGCTCCAAGCACATTCTTAATCGTTACAAGTGCGGTGTGTGAAAGTGCGTTGGTACGCATCACTTTGTGTTATTGTGTGTGTGTGTGTGTGTGTGTATGTGTGTGTTAGTTTAGTATGTGTGCCACTTGTGTTTGTGTAGGTGTTTGCTGTGCTCATAACTCATGCATTCAAAGCCAAAGATTGTATTTTGTAACATAAGATTTTGAGTTGATTGCTTCCGTTTTTGTTCCACTGTTACGACGAAAGAGATTTATTGCAAATTTATTCAAAAATCTTAACCATAAGAAGTTTGCAAATTATCGCCATGAGTGTGCGAAGTTATTCACAAGAACTTGTTTGCTTGAAGATTTATTAAGTTCTTATTTTTTAATTGCTTCTTTTATACAGTGGAGGGCAGGGCGCGCCAAGGCACACCTACATTATTTTATTAAGAGCACATGACAAGCTTGCGTGTGTGTATCTTGATAAAATTCTTCAGGTAAACAGATAGATATAGGATCTAAATTGGAAATAATTTTAATAAATGCCTTTATAATTAAGGAAATAACTAAGAGCGCATTTCTTTCTTCAAATTAAAAAACAAATTTATATCGTCAAAAATAAATAGCTTAGGCAAAAATAGCGACAAAAGTATTTTGATCTTCAAAAACTACACCATTTCTCGAACGAAAACAAACCGTGGCAATCAGGTTTCATCATTAGCATAATAAATAATTCAGTTCAATACAAAATACCGTCGCTGTGTTGAAAAAAGTTTTCCCACTTAATTATGACATTAACGTAGCAACAAAAACAAAAAATATCAAAAAACAGCAGTGACAGATACAAAAATAATAAAACTGACACTGTGAATGTTTTAATGAATTATGTTTATGGTAACACTTTCTCCATAAGTTTGAAAACTGTCATTTACTATTACACTGAATGACAATTTCCAATTTTTTCCAAAATTACTGACTTCTACTATCGGATTCATGTAGAAGAGGCAAAAACAAAACTGGCTTGTGTATATGAGTCTTAAAAGTTTATTTTCGCCTGAGTAATATTTAATGTACGTTTTTAATTTACTATCAAATAGAGTAAGAAAGCATTTAAATATTTTCCTTAAATATATAGAATCCCTTTTTTAAAGCTACATTTTTTTATGTGTAATTTTAAACATTTTTAAGAATTTTATTAAAACCAGTCGCAGAGGTTTTAAATATTCTTTAAAAACATCTTTGTAAAATTTTTCTAAAGGACCCTATGAACACGATTTGTCTAATAAATTATAAAGTTCACCATCTGCAAAGACATTTTCATAGCGTTCTTTTAGTGAATTATTTGTGTCCATAAAACTACGTTGAAGTCTAATCTTGTCGAAAGTGGTATTTTAGGATAGTTTACAATAAATATTTTCATGAAATAATTCAACTTTTTACGTTATTTTTTTAAAGTACTTATTTGAATTTTTTTTAAGTGCCTAAATAGACACAATATGGCTCATGAGTATAAAAAAATTCTACAAATATTGTTCTTTAATATTTTAGAAGTTTCTTACTCTTATCCATAGATGTTTAAACTTCGTTATTTTTTTCCATCTGCTGTACTGTGTTATTAGCTACAAATAATATTGAAAATTTAAGTCGGCTTGTGTGTATGAGTGCCGCTGCTGCTATTGACCAGCAGGGCATTAAGCGAGTGCTCCGCAAAAGAAGGCATGCTAGCACTGCTATTATTGGCGTCAATACACCTTCCATGATCACTGCATTGATGAGTGCTTCTGAACCTTTTGAAGGTTCTGAGTTTTTTTCATTTTATTTTATATGAAAAAATTTATAAAAAAGTTTTGAAAAAATTATAAATGATCAGAACAATTAAAAAAAAAACTGAATTTTTAAAAAAACCCAAATTTGTTTTTTTATTTTTGTCCGAGTTGGGTTTCGAGCCCTGGTCTCCAAAATCTAACACATTACATATCATATTATATGAAAATACTTATATGGAAAAATTCCAAGTTTTTTCTTATATTTTCGCATGAAAAAATTTTACAAAAAAATTAAAAAAATAATTTTAAATGAACAGGAAAATTTGTAAAAAAATGTAGATTTTAAAGAAATACAAAAAAATTTTTTTTTGTCCGAGCTGAGTCTCGAACCCGCGCTCCTGAAAGTCACTTTCATTTGGAATGATGCAAAATAAGCTAAGTTTTATTAAGAACTGCGGTGGACGAGTGTATAAGATGTCGGACCGCCACATGAGATGACCTTGGTTCAAATCTGGAAATTGTTAGTCGTTTTTTACTTCAAGTTGATATTTATATTGCTGTTATTCCTAACGTGCATTCTCAAAAAGCGCTTCTAGCAGGCCTCTTTAGAGTCGCGCGAGCGGAAGGCCTGAAAAATTTTCTCGTTTCATAGAATAAAGAAAGTATACTTGGATATGAGTTTGGAAGCACTCTGAAATCCATATGAAGGCCTGCTACTAGTGCTTCGAACTCCTGCCATTGCCAATTGGGTACTGCGTCTACTGAGTATGATGTGTGCATTAGTAGTGGTTATTTCACAAAAATGATTGCAGTCGTTTCAACTGATATTAATTAGTAAATAATTTTAAATAATAATGATAATCAAAATTCAAACAAATTTTGTGGCTGATAATTTTGCGGCTGACACTTAGTTTAGCACTTATAAAACCATTGGCTGGCGGTGAAGGAAGGTGTTGAAGGTGGAGTAAGTCAAAAAGTGGTCGAAAGTCAATTATTTTAATTATGCGGCAAAAATATTAAGTGATTTCTGGTTTATGCTGATGTTGAGTTAATTGACGTTATGGTTGAACGATTTAAGGTTCAAAAAGGCAATTAACTAAAATTTGCATTTTGGAAATTATGAATCGATTTAATTACATTATGATTAGCAATATTTTTTTAAGACAAAAAATGTGATTAACGCTTAACGGATAGAGGGTATTTTGAAGTATAAGTCTGTGTATTTGGAATAAGGGAAAAATTGCATGGCATCGTGGAAAACCAGAAATAGACCCAGTGAGAGCCATATACTAATTTCTACTCCAAAGACAGACAAAATTTTGATGACCTATTTTTCTCAAGAAAGTCTTTAAAAGTTGAGGCCACCAGTATGATAGAATAATAACAATAATCGACATACTTGCAGTTGCAAAATGTTTTATTAGAAATATATGTAATGACTAATTCGATAGTGATAAGTATAACCCAAGTTTAATTATAAATGTCGCACAAGCTTTAAAAACGAGCTCACATTGAATGTCGGGCAGATAGGGAATTCAATGTTAAAACTAAGAATTTAATATTTTGTTGCCAATCTTTTTTTCTGTTATGACTGCCTGCAGCCTTTTTGGCATTGGTGCAACCAAATTTTTACATACATCAGCTCCAATCTGATTCCACTCTTTACTTAGGATACTTTTTAATACATCTTTAGTTGCCCATCTCTGATACTGCACGCTGGGTTCAAGTTCATCCCATAGATGTTCTATAACATTTTTAACTGGGCTTTGTGAGTTTGTTTTTAAGACATTTGGACAAATATCAAGAACACAATTCTTTACCAAGAGTGTCGTATGTTTCAGGTCATTGTCTTGGTAAAACTCAAAATCGTCTGCAATTCCTTATTTATCCGCACTTTCTTTTACTTACGCCATGGGAATGTGAAGAAAAATATTTTAGTCCATTATACTAAATTATCAATAAAATTAATCCTTCCAACAACAGACGCAGCCCTAAGCCATGACTGATGCTCTACCATGCTTAACCGTATGTTTAAATTTTTTATTGCAAAATTCTCCATTCGGTTTCCGCCCTCCATTAAAGCCAAATAAATTAAATTAACTCTCATCAGTAACCAAAACTTTAAATAAATGTTTATAATTAAAATGGACTAAATATCCCAATTTATTCTGTTAACCTATTAACCTTGCTCCAGAATGAAAAGTCTTTGGTCATTTGCTCACGCACGAAATTGAGGAGTTCTTTTATATTTTTCTTACTAATACATGGCTTTTTTCATGCTACTCTTCTATTTAATAAATTTTTTTCTCAAAACTCCTCAAATTGTTTCTGAGTGTACACTCTTTTTCAAATTGAGTTTTAACATTACCTCTAGTTTTGTTGCAGATAAAAATGGGTCTTTTATTATTTCTCTTAAAACATTCCTTTCATCTTTTAAGCTAAATTTATTTTAAGCTACTATACGTTCTTTATTGCATATTCTCTTATCTTGTATATAAGGTGTGATATATCGTACACTGTTGATTTTCTTTTTAAGACTTTTTGTGAAATTTGTCGCTAGGATTTTTCTTTCAAATATTGATCTATCACGAGCTCCTTTTCTGCCGGTGTTGATTAATTCACTTTTCGAGAAATGTTTATTTTTTTAAGTTTTGCATTTGACTGAAGTTATTCTAAGAGTACTAAAAAGTTTAAAGCAGGAATAACGGTGTACGGACCATGATTTGCATTTCTTTACTTGCCGACACTCGATGTGAGCACGTTTTAAAGGTTTGCTTCGATTTAAATTTCTTTCACCGTTATGTTCTAATTTTTTAATTATGTTTGTGTTTAATTTTGTTCACCAAAAAATTATGTTTTAAAAAAATATGTATTGCAATTTTCTTCATACATTTTCATTTCTGAAACCAATGCGAAAGTGCTAAGAAATAACTGCCCGACTTTCATTGTGAGCCACTGTAGGTCCAAGGAACTGACCAATTTCAACATTTATTTAATATTTTCTTAAGTAGCTTAACTAACCAAACATGCACAATTTAATTATCATAGCAAGATTTCTTCTTTAATTGTCCAACTTTTGTATGGGATTAACGCAGTGTGCGTCGAATTGAATATTCAACATAACTTATTTTACATGTGAAATTGAAATTATAATCTGAGAGTGAGCAAACAATCGTATGCAAACAAAACTTGGATTGTGAAATAAAAAGAAATAGTGACAGAAAAGAGTCCTTTCAAAGGGTTTTTAATTGGTAATAAAGATACACGGAGATAATTTTTTTACTTGAATAAAGCAAATGTTTTGCTTTAAAGCAAATCAGCAACACTTTGCTCAATCACGGTGTGATTTAAGAAAAAGATTGCTAAATTGAAATCACTCCTCATGTGTTTAGGAAAAAGCAAAATGTTGATTAAATTTAAGCAAAATTTTGCTAAGTTATAAACTGTAAAAGCAAATTTCGACTTAATTCAAGCAAATATATGCTAAGTTATTATAAGCTCAAAAAGCAAATTTTTACTAAACTCATGCAAATATTTGCTAAGTTTTTACTAATTCAAATAGCAAATTTTTATTAAATTCAAGCAAATTTCTCAACACACGAGCAAAAGTTTATTCATAATGAAGAATTTTAGACGGCGACTGGTTAACAATTGCGATGGTCAAATGGATAAGCCCATTCACTTACACTCACGCGGCCGAGATTGAAGTTTCCGGATAGTGGTAATTTTTAATTAAATTTAATGTTAAAATTGTTTCACTTCAAAAATATGCTAGATTTCAGTAAAAACTTATCAAAATTTACTATTCCTATTTATAATAACTTAAAAAATGTTTGCTTGAATTAAGTAGAAATTTTCTTTTGAAGTTTATAATAACTAAGCAAAATTTTAATTTAATTCAAACAAATTTTAGAAAAGGCAAAAGTTTTTGCTGAAATCTAGCATAATTTTGAAGGTGCTGAGAATCAAGCGCAGGTTTTGCCACAATACAAATTTAGAAAATAATTTTCTCCGTGTAATATTAGAGCTTTTGCATCAGTGGAAAAACATCGTACAGAACTTCCAAATACCACCAAAACCGTGATTATTTTTATAAAAAAATTTAGTGACTTAGTTTCTATAATTTTCTTTATTTTAAATTATTTATTTCCTATCTTACTTTAGCAATATATAATTGAAATTTCTATATATATATATATATACAATACAATTTATATAGTATTTACAAAGTAAGATAAGAAATAAATTATTTAAAATAAAGAAAATTATAGAAACTTAGTCACTGAATTTTTTTATAAAAAAAAAATCATGAATTTGGTGGTACAGTGGGGGTCCAGTATAACGAACGCCGATATAACGAGTGCCCAGTATAACGAACGCTTTTTTCTAGTCCATTGTTTACTCTAAATAACGAACGGTTGAAAAATTAAGTATTCTATATAACGAATGCTTTAATTTTCTTTTTATATGCTTTGTTTTATTCTTTGGCATTTCTGTTTGTTTGCTTTGTGCACTTACACAAAGAAAACGTTTCGTTTCCCTTATTTTTAAAAAGGGAAGTCCCCGTTTAGTTACTGTGAGATTTGTTAACAATTGGTCGCGTTAAAGAATACATATGTAGGTTAAATCGGTCAATCTGTGTAAGTGAAAATGACGACACGTAAGCGACTTTCGCTGGCCGATAAAATAAAAATAATTGATGATTATAATGCTAAAAGAACATTACATGAGATCTGCACAAAGCATGGATTAGTAAAGTCTAGTGTGTGCACAATTATAAAAAAATCAGAAAAAAAATTCTAAAAAATGTGAGAGCTACACAGATGGGATCTTTACGCCGGCTATCTTTGAGAAAAGGTGAATACCCAAAAATGGAAGCAGCCTTATATAAATGGTTTGTTATACAACGTGAAAGCCATGTTCCCGTTAATGGCAACATACTGAAAATGAAAGCTGTAGAAATCCAAAAAAAGATTTATGGCGACCGCGGCTTTCTGTCCAGTAATGGTTGGTTAACGAAATTCAAAAAAAGGTTTGGAATTCGACTTATAAAAGAATCAGGCGAAAAACTTTCCTCACGAGTTGACCTTGTTGAGCCATTTAAGAAAAAGTTATCAGGACTCATAAAGGAGAATAACCTTAGCTTGGATGCAGTTTTCAACGCAGATTAAAGCGGCCTATATTGGAAAATGTTACCGAACAGTACGTACGTGCACGCTGGTGACACAAGTGCTCCAGGTAGAAAATTAAGTAAAGAGCGGCTCACATTCCTTGCCTGCTCCAATGCAAGTGGTTCAAAGAAAATAAGGCCGCTTGTAATTGGAAAGGCAAAGAATCCTTGATCGTTTAAAAATAAAATTATTCCGATCGACTACACATTTTCTAAATTGGCGTGGATGAATGTAAACATTTTTAAAAATTTGTACCACAGGTGGGTAAGAAGCATGAAGAAATTATACAATATGTATGCTGATAAAACATTTGTTGGTTTTGAATTTCAGGTTGAAGATTTTCTGGAATCGCAGAAACTACCAAAGCAAGCGATATTGCTTTTGGATAACGCCCCTAGCCATCCCCCTGAAGACGAGTTGGTGAAAGAAACGGCTGATGGAAAAATCTGGGTGGTTTATATGCCACCAAATGTGACTCCGTTGATCCAACCTATGGATCAAAACGCTATTCGACTGACAAAGCTATTTTATAGGCACATCCTACTTAGCAAAGTTGTAAGCTCAGGCAATCAGATCCAAAATGAACTAAAGGAGCTTAATCTTTTTGAAGCGGTTTCACTAATTGCATATGCGTGGGAAAAGGTATCCCAGACTGTTCTTCAAAAATGCTGGAAAAATATTCTACTTGAATCTGAGAAGTTTGAAGATGAAGAGGATATTCCATTGGCACTTCTACGTAAGCAAGAGGAGGTGGTGATAGTTACCAGTACCTTAAGTCTTGTCCAATCAAGTTTTCCCAATGTATGTAACACTAGTGTTCTTAAGATAAAATTTTAATGACTTTAATTTTCCATAGTAACTTCAACATACAGGACTTGGAGACTTGGAATAATGCGGACAAATGTTTAATTGAGGAAGGCACTATTTCTGATACCGAAGATAATACCGCAATCGACCTTACCGACAGTGAAGAAGATCATAACGCAGCTTTACATGAGAAAGTTAAGCATACTGATGCCATTAATGCTTTCCAAACGTGCATCAAGTGGGCAGAAGAAAATGGAATTGAGCACACCAAAGTATTTATTTTAAGGAGATTGCAAGAACAAGCTACTGACTTCAGTACAACAATTAAAAAAAAGCAAACACATATTGGAGATTTTTTTTCTAAAAATAAATAATTTTGTTCATGTATGTAAATTTTTTTTTGTGTTTTTTTTTAAATAAATGAATTAATTTTGTTTTGATTTTATTGATCTTTATTTTAAATTAGTTTTTTATTTTAATTTTTATTTCGGCTTAAGATCACATGTTTTCTATGACAATGATCCAGTAGAAAAAACCAAAAATGCATTTGCTTTGAGGAAGGTTGGCTTTACAGCTGTTTCGATGCCTACCAAGACATCATCATCAGAAGTCTTTTCCTAAATTAATACCTATATTATACGAATAGAGTTTAACTTGCTACTATGCTAATATTTGTGAAAAGAAATATATATTTCGATATAACGAATTTTCGATATACCGAACGACCCTGGACATAATATCATTCGTTATATTGGACCACCACTGTATTTGGAAGTTTTTACGAGGTTTTTTCACCAATACAAAAGCTCTCATATTATATTGCATACATATATATATATACTAGCAGGTCACTGTTGTCCGCGGCTTCGCCACGGACGTTTTTTTATCAATCTCCTTAACTCCTTAAAGACGGGACAATTTTTTCACACATGTGCTAATTTTTACCTAATTTTGGTTTTGACTAATTTTTATGTGCTACGGTTAGTTTTGCGACATCCGACTTAGTGATGCGATATGGCATATTCGGTTGACAATACATATCAAAGAAAACAAAAATGTTTTTTTTTTCTTTTGTTTTGGGGCGCCGCTCTGCATTTATATGTATCTCACTTTATGCCTTGTTCGAGGCTCATCATTTTTTTTTTTTTGTTGCGCTGTGTTAGCTGAGCACGAAGAGAAAGAGAAAAATAGAGAGCAACATGGAGTTTATTGAAACTCTCGCAACACAAACGCGTCAAGAGCCAACGAATAAACAATGCGTCGCAGCTGGGATGATTTCATAAAAAACTTAATACCTTAATTAAATATACTTAATATTAAAATTTCGAAAGAAAAATACCCCTATCTTAATCTGTAGCACAAATATGATATTTTAAAAAATTTTTCATTAAAATCGGACCAGTACTTTTGGAGTAAAGTCGTAACTTTAAATGTTCACTTCAATTTTATATAATAGTATAGATTTTATATAATAGTATAGATAAACATATTTAAGAAAATAAATGATTATCAATCTATATACAACTTTTTTTTAAATTAAGTAGTTTTTAAAAAAAAATTATGTTGGCAAAACTTACTGTAGAAGGGACATGGTAAGTACTAGGGAGTCCAATCCCGGAATCTTTTATCGATCCCGGGATTATCGGGATTAAAAATCTCAATACCGGGATCCCGGGATTAGTTCGGGATTGAAAATTTTAAGAAGTAAACAATTTAAAACGTTTTTAAAACAATTTTTTGTTATGTATTACTTGAAAACAAAAATGAAAATTAATTCATTTATAAAGTAACATAAACAAAACACATTAAGGGTATTCACAATTGCGTTGTTTTCAGTGTAGTTAAAACATTACGTGGTATTGATACCACACTTTACCGAGCGGTTTTTATATTTTTTGTTGTTTTACATGAAATGTAGAAACCAAAAGTGTGATCATTTTAAGTAGCCCAATGATCTGTTTAACGAACGTGGTTTTTAAAGTTCCATAAACAACTGATCGGTTGCCAGTTATTTTCTAATTGCAAAAATAAAAGAAGCTCAAAATGCAAGTTAAACTTTTTTATGCCATATATTAATAAAATATATCAAATTTTATAACTAATTTATTAGTATAGTAACAAAAAACTATAGTGGGAACAGGCCTGTAGCCAGACCAAGAAGACAGAGGGAGCAGGCATGAATTTTGGGGGGAGGGGTAATTTTATGTTTTTTCATTTAAATAAAAAAAAAACAATTTTTTAACATGTAAAATGATAACATTACACATATTTATTAAAAAACAGTTAATTTTATAATATTTACATGGATATGTTGATCTTTTTATACATGAGATTAATACGTAAAAAATAACATAAAAATTAATTCAGGACTTTGTAATAAAATGAAGGTAAAAATACAAGATTTATTTAAAGTGACTAGAAATTTAAGAAAAAGTAGCGAAATGGGCTAATGGGCTAATGGGCTAATATGTATAATAGCGCATTCTTTTCTGGAAAAAAGTCTACATTTTTTCTGACCTCTTCAAGAGTTCTGCATTTTTTCCGTTCTTTTCTAAAAAAAAATGTTGACCTCAAAATAAATCGTGTTTTTTTCTCGAAAATTCTGACCGCAAAAGTGTAACAAATGCAGAATTTTCTGACCTGTAAAATTCTGCGGTTCTGCATTCTGCTCTCTAGTAATACCAACATAAAAACAAAAAAACAAATAATTTTGACAGTAATATGATATGCTTTGACAATTGTGAGTAGCAAAATGCTCCAATTTTGAAAATTTTTTTAAATTGAATCCAAAACAATTTTGATTAAAGTGGTTACTTTTAATAAAATTTAACAGCTCGATGAGTATTTCTTAAAAATTACATGCAGTACCGCACTAAACATAACCTCAATCGTAAATAAATTGGAATTCAAAACAACAGTGCAGCCCATATCAAATGAAAAGAAAATGTTGCATTTTTTCCGTTCTTTTCTCAGCTCAAAAAAAGTCAACATTCTGTATATTCAGGTCAGAATCTAAAAAATTCTGCATTCTGTGAGGTCAGACTTTTTTTCAGTAAAGAATGCGCTAATAGACATTTTTTAAGTAAAACAAATAAAAAAATTTAATTAACCCGCATCCGTCGTTTGCATCAAATTGATGCATATTTTTAATTCAGATTTATATGTTAAGAAAAAACATGCATGTTTTGATTTAAATCTTTTGCTTTTTTAAATTTTGGCTAGAATTAAGATTTGCAGTTTTTTCTTTTTTTGAAATTAATAAACAACATAAAAAAAATTTAAAAATTAAAAACATTTCAATGAATTATATAATCTTTTTGTATCTGCATCAAATTGGTGCACAACGTGGTTTAAAAAACTTTTAAAATTCAAATCTTATTTTATTAGTAGAAATTTGAATTTTGTTAAACAAATTTTATGTTTATATATTCAAGTCATGAATAAGGTGAATGTGTATATTTTTTGTTATTTTAAACTAAACTAATTTTAAAGCAATAAACAAATATATCAACAAAATGCATATTAATTATTAATTTCAAGTTTTTCACTGTCTGATTTGGCCAGGGGGGCAAACTGTTGTAGTAGAGGGGCATTGTCCCCTTTTTTCCCCTGGCTACAGGCCTGAGTGGGAAGTTCCCAAACACAAGTTCTCCTTTGAAGGGTGCTCATAATTGTGATTTCCAACTAGGCAAAAAAAAAACACATTAAAACTATACCACACAATTGTGAATACCCTTATTGTTAATAAACACACAAAACTTAAATTATATTAATGACTAGCAAATTGTAATAATATAACCCTTTCAGTAGATTTGCCCAATATATTGGACACATCAGAAGTCATTTTTATATGTATTTATAAAGCTTTTGTTTTTTTTTTAAAAAAAAGAACCAACGTGATAAAAATGAATTTAGAGAGATATTTGACATAAGTCAGTTGGATTTTCGGTTTTGTGCTGAAGAAAAGCAAAAAAAATTTTTTTCGGCCTATTTTTTAAGAAAAAATGAGCCGGACAAAAATCAAATTTATGTTTTTTTATCTTTTTTGACCTTAATGATAAGAATATCAAGAGAGTTTAAGAAACAAAGATCTAAAGGATTGAAAAACCTTTAATGGATTAAAAAAAGACTTTGTGCCGACCAGGAGCAAAATAATTTTTTCTTTGTACAAGCTTGCAAAACGTAAGTAGCGCAGGTTAAAATCGGAGGTATGTTCATCATTTATGGACCTAAATGATAAAAATATTACCTCAAAAAATTATTTTTTCTTTGTTCAGCCTAGCTTTTGAAAGGGTTAGAGAACAAAATATATAAAAAATAAAATACAGAACAGTTTAAGGTATTACTATATAAATGTTACACCTTTTTTTTTGCACCGTCTTCATGATATTTTGTATTTAAGGCATATTAATTTGGAAAAGACTTCTCAAAATTTAATTTTTTGTTTAAATTATTTTTTAAGCAATCATTAATCTGATCAACGTGTTTTATTTTTTATTTGAGAGTTTTGTTCGGATATTATTAATGATGAGAAGCACCGTTCCGATTCTATGCTAGTTGTAGAAATAGTTGTACGATAATCGGAAGCAATTTGTATGTTTCGATCACGATTGCCTTCACCACAAATTAAAAAATTTATTTCCTAAGTCAGAATTTCTGACAATTTTGAAATACACAGCTTACTTCCCAATGTAGCAATTCTTCTAAGACTTTGCAAAGTCTTTGCACCAGTGATTCACACTCATAGTCCTAGCAATCTTTTTTAGCCTCAATAAAAGGTTTTTCTAATTCAATATTCATATGAACTTAAAGTGAAATTTTTGCATATTTGTAATAGAATTTTTTTTATTTAAAAATCCCGGGATCCTGAAAGACAATACTGGGATTTAAGGAGGCTTAAATCATCCGGGATCCCGGGATTTTCTTCCCTAGTAAGTACATACTATGAATGGAATTTATGTTTTAAATGTAATGAAGGCAGTAGAGAGCCTCAGTAATTAAATTTTAACTTTTGACTATGTCAAAATGCATAAAAGTTAGGTCAAAGTCAACATTTTAGAAAAATGTGATAATTTTATTATGTTTTTATAAAAAAAAAAACAAACTTAAAAATAAACTTTTATGCTATAAAATCTTTAATTTCAATTCCAACAATCGATTGATCATACCCAGAAACTCTTATATAAGTTATTGTAATAAACAAATTTTATTACCAAACTAGCTGATATACCCGGTGTTACTCGAGAGTAATTTGTATAAACATTTAAATATACACTTCTCGACTAAATGTTTTTTAAATTTTGGAATTTTGTAAAAACATGTTGAATTTAAGTTTGAGACCACTATAAAAATATTAGTTAAAAAATTCACCGTGCTTTTTTAACGAAAGAATAATTTCATCACTTTTTTTTCACAATCAAAAACTGTTTTTTAGTTCTAAACAGAATTTACTGGTTACTGATAAACATGTTGCTTGCACTTCGCTTATGGTCAAATCAAATCAAATCAAATTTGTAAATAAAAAGGAAAATGGACACCAATCTTCATATATTATTTGTAGTTTTTCCAGTTGGAAAATAACAATTGGTTTGTGTCTAAAATAAAAAATAAAATAAACTGAGTCTGATAGTTGATGCAATTTCTTAAATCTTTTGAATTCCTTTTTTATGCGAAAAATTTTATAGTCTTTTCTTAATGTATATTAGCAAAAAGATGTAAGTTAAGAAAGTAGTCGCTTTTTAATTTACAATTATAGTGTATACAGCAACCTGTTACAATATTATCGACGTAAAGAGTTGATCGACATAAGCCCAGCTGAAAAACTGCAAGAACAGTGCAAGAAGTTCCATTATATTATTTGCTGCAAGTTTACGCTGTGTTTGAAAAGAACTAAAATATAGCAAAAATATAGACGTACTAATATAAGAAAGATATTTATAATAGAGAATTGTAAAATAGCTGGTATGAAAAAATAAATTTTTAGCCATAACTTTTGATTGGAAAAAGATATTGCGGTAATTTTTACACATAAATTATTTTTGAGACTTGACTTTTTTGTAAAAAATATAAAAACAACATTTTGGAAAAAATAATTTTCGCGAAAAAAATCAAAAGGGGAGGGGGTATCTTTGTGGTTTTTATAATTTTGCGCTTAGCTGGAAGAATTTTTGCAAATAAATGCTATGTCATATGAAAGGTAGCCAGATGTGCAATTTTTAATTGATTTAATTTTTACAACAAAAACAATTTTTGAGTCATTTTTTGAGTAAAAAGGTCAATATTTTGGACCTTTTTTAACATAGTTATAAAACAAAATTACACTGACTAAACGGCACAGTTCAACCTATTTTTGTAAAGTGATTTTATTGAACTTTTGAACAAAGACAATTTGAATGAAATATATTAACGGACAGCGGAGATATTTGCATCGAAAAACCAAACTTTGATTTTCATGTCATTTTTTTCTCATTCTTAGGTAACGATGTTTCATGAAAAAGTCGTTGTACTGAAAATTTCTACAATTTTAAATATATATGTGAGTGTTTTTGATATCAAAATAACAGAAATTTTTTAAAATACACAAAAAACTCCGATGGTAAAAAGTATTATAACAACAAAATTACCGTTAGTTGAAAAATTTCGGAGGGAGCGTGGCAAAAACTAAGTAAGTAACATTTGAAGTTAGAATACATTTAATATGTAAACGTAGTTTGAGCGAAATCCGTTGAGCCGTTTAAATTTGTATAAAAGCCAAACAAACAAACAAACAGAAAATGGGTTTTATTGCTATAGATTAAATTTCACTCAATTTTGTAACAGTACGTTACAAAAATTAGAACTTCTTAATACTTATTATTATTTATTAAAATTACTTCTTTTTTTATTCTTATTAAAAATAATATGAAATAAATATGCCTATAATACAAAAAATATAAATAATACGACAAAAATTATAGTTTTCAATTAATGAATTAAATTAAATAAATAGATTAAATAGATTAAAGACTAAAAATATTTATCCAGGCGACATCTATTAAGTATATTCGCTGCAGTAAAAATCATAATTTTCAACTAACGAATTAAATTATATTTAAGTTTATTAATATCAGTTTTCTTAGTGATCAGCAGAGCTAGAATTTCGATGACATGTCATCTTTTTTCTGTTGCTTCTAAAGCATTTCCTGGTTGCTTAGGAAGTCCATTAATGTTTCCTAAATTCCAAATATGAAAAGTTTTTAGGTAATTTTTTTCGTAATTATTCATCGTTTCATATTGGTTTTAGTTTTTAGGTAATTTTTACTAAATTTAGGGCATTTTTTAGTAATTTTCAATTTGTTGCAAATCTCTATTTTGTGCAATAAAAAACAAAATGATTAAGTTTTAGTGAAAGCTAAGACAGCTAATTAATTCAAAAGCTAATAACAAGGTGCATATTTCTTCTTTGAGACAACTTCTTCTATCTTCGTCAGTTATTGATTGCAGTATAAGCAATTAAAAAAATGTCCTTTCTTTCAAATGTAAAATAAATTTTTTCGATAATTCCTTGTTTTATATTAAAATAAAAAAATACCTATCAAATATATTTGACTAATGAACCATCCGAAAAACTTTTATGGAAAAACAAATTTTTGGTGGAAATAAATTCAATACAAATATTTCCACCAAAAATTTGTGCTCCATATGCACAAGAAATGCCAAAAAATGGCCCATATGCATTAAAATTTATTCGTCTTACCTCTATAACCCACTTCTAAAACAAAACTTTGGCATGAAGCAAATTTTTGCTATGCGTATTGAGTAAAAGCAAGTTGTGTAATTGTAAATCCTGAGTGTAAAAAGATTCTAGTATTCTTCGGGAAATGATAATTTTTTAACTGAATTTAGAGTAAAACAGGTAAGGAATTGTCTTTAACTGAATCGAAGTTAAAATGCCCCCACTGCCGTGTTATAAATTATTTGAAGACTTGAATGTTGTACTATTTTGATGATGTCACTTTTATTGGTCGCGGTTTTTATCTAAATATTCAACATTTGAAACTCACAGTCATTTTTATTTATTAAAGCTTTTGTGTACAACATCAAGTTCAAACATTAATTTTTTTTTGGAATTTCAAAAGGTTGTACTATTATGATTACGTATTTTTGTATTTGAATTTTTTTTTATAAATTTCAAACATCGAGTATGATAGCTAAGATTTGAAGTCATTAGGTTAATTTTTGCGGAAGGGAAAGAGATTTTACCGTTTTGGTAAACTCACTTTGAATGGGAGGTAGACGTGATTTTTATTCGAATTTTACAAGTGTCATACGTGCAAAATTTTAAAGTCACTAGACTAATTTTTGTGAGATTTAAAGAGATTTAACCGTTTTGGTAACCTCACTTTGTATGAGAGGTAGCCGTGGTTTTCATTCGATTTTTCCAAATATAATACTAAAAGTACATTTAAATTGTTTTAGCTTATGGCCAAAAATTTTAGTCATTTAATTTTTGCGGAATTGAAAGAGATTTTACCATTTTGGTAAGCTTATTTTTTATGGGAGGCAGACGTGATTTTTATTCGACTTTTACAAACTTCATATTCAAAGTGCATCTTGAAGGTTAAAGCTTTTGTGCAAAATTTGAAGTGATTTTATTAATTTTTCTGGAATTTAAAGATATTTAGCGTTTTGATTAAGTCACTTTGTATGCGAGGTAGACGTAATTTCCATCTGATTTGTACAAATTGAATACTTAAAGTTGATAAAATACGTAAACGCGTAGTTTTCATCCGATTTGGTTCATTTTTGAACTAGACCTCCATTTGCTCATAATCGAATTTCATAATTGTTTTTGTTTATAAGCTCATATATTCAATTTCGTTACGAGAGCTATAAAATTCAGCTGTTATCCTGATCACAGACAGACAGACGGACATGGCTAAATCGACTCAAGAGGTGATGCGTATCAAGAATGTATATACTTTTCTATACCAGTCGTGATCACAGACAGACAAACGGACAGACGGACATGGCTAAATCGACTCAGGAGGTGCTCAAGAATGTATATACTTTTCTATACCAACCGCGCCTCCTTATCGGCGTTACAAACGGAGTGACAACGTTAATATACCCCTATTACGTTTTTTAAACGTTCGGGTATAAAAAGCGAGCAACAAAAACAAAATCGGAGCAATATGCAGCTTTCTGCACTTTTCACAAAGGATTTTACTTTTCAAACTATTGACAATAGTGATGTGTAAAAAGTTTTTTATACACGGTAAAAACTCTTGGACTAAATTTTAAACTTTTTTGGACAACACCAAAAAGAGATTACTTTTTAATCCTAGGAAAAGTTAAAAATTTTTCAATCCAAAAAAGATTAGTTCAATTCGCAAAAAGTTTAAAAAAAGCAATATAAATATCAACTTAAAACAAAAACTTTTCTGACCAGTTCATGAATTGAGCACACGTCCTCTGTTGTGCTGGTCCAACACCTTATCCACTTATCCAACTCAGTTGTTAACATAGTTTCGCTTATTTTGCATCATTATGAATGCAAGTAAGTTATTTATTAGTTTAATTTATCCAGCTAAATCAAACTAATGTTTGAATGAAAAATTGTACTTTTTGGAATAAAAATTCCCTTAAACTAAAGTTTGGATTAAAAAGTAGTCAAAAACTTTCAACCGTGTACCTATCACAAGAGGTGCTATAGTCACGACTTGAGTGCGCCCAGAATTGGTTTAAACCATGTCTTATTATTTAAAAAATAACTGTGAAAAAATTTAGAAAAAAGGTTCGAATAGTAAATAATAGATCTGTAAATCAGATATTTGGCTCATTTGTATTGATTATGAACACCTTATTTTTGTTATAAAAAAACTAAAAAGACTTTTTTTAGGTATTTAAATGCAATTTTATAGTGCAATTTTTTTAAAATTAAAAGGTATAACCATAATATTCTATGGGAGATTTAAATATTAATATTAACATGCTAAAAACCCAAATACTATGTGAATATTATTATTACTGCTATGTTGAAACCAACGTTCTCCTAATAGTCGACTTACCTTTGTAAGTATCCACAATTGTAACCGTAATTATTTATTATTAAAGGATCTGTGAAGTTATTTTTCATGTGGGTCCTTAATATTAGCTTAAATTATTTTTTAATCTAATTCTCCAAAAAGTCGCATATATAAAAATTTATTCAGATTCTACGTAGAGAGCTGTTTTAAGACAAACTATTAACCTTAAGCTGGACATAACCATAAACAAATTAAGCAGCAAATTTTTTAATAAAAATACCTTCAAAGTGGAATTCACAAAGCCGTCGATGATCTCTTTGTAATTTCTCATATCCTCGAAATGTTGCAATAAGATATAAATTCAAATTTCTTTAATAAAATTGTAAATTGTACGTGAAAATATATGAATACAAAAGTAATAACGAACGTGCTCAAATTTTCGGATAAACAACATCAACAGACAATACATGAGAAAGCGTGTGTGTTTATTTATGAGCTATTTCTCAGAGTGTGCTGTAATCTCAGCTTTTTCATAGTCTGTTAATAGTCCTCCCACATAAACAGAAACACACAAGCACCAAGCCACACTATGTTGTAGTGTTTAAGGAATTTGTTGATATTGCTGTTAATATCATATAAGTGTTGAATTTGTTTTGCCATTTAATTTTATGCATCCTTTTATATGCTTTAATATAAAACATGGAATACATTTTATACGACTTTGTCATGAAAAATTCTCAACATGTCGCAGCAATTCATAAATAATGTTACACATTGTTATGCATGAAGTAGGGATATTGTTGTTATCCTTGCTAAGGTTTAGATATGTTGAAATGTCATTCATTTAAACAGACATAATTATGAATTTAACTGCCGAGTTAAGTGGATGAATGGAAATTCTTGCTGTTTTCTATTAATATTGAAATACAATTTTTGAGCTTTTGATGTTAATTTGATAAATCTATTTAAACATTTTTAGTGAAATTTGGTTTAAATTTCACAAAAATGAGTTTCTTTAGTTTACCATCAGAATTAGTCTATAAATCAAAGTTCTACTTTACTTAATTGCTTTGAACTCGCTTAAGCTGCATAAATACCGCTAAATACAATGATTTTTTTACAACTTTTAAAAACTTTTGTTTGTCTTTTATTAAATTTTTTTTTTAGTTTTTTTTGCAACTCTACCATTTAACATGTTTTCCCTGGCAATTAAATCCGCTTAAAATACATCATTTCCGTTTCCTCCTTTTTGGTGCGCCATCATTGTTCAACTACTTCCAAAATGTTTTGCTGTTTTCGGGTGGGTTCTCTCTTATTGTTGCTTATTTTTGTACAAATTTTAATTTCTTCGTTGTTGCCGTAGCTGTTGCAAACTCTCCGTTCATCCTCATTAGTTGCCACTTAAGCGAATTCCACTCACATTTCATTACAATTTGTGCGCTTCGCCCATTAATTACGAGCCAAGAATTCTTAAGAACCAATTGTTGCCACTTTATGGCTAAATCCTTTGAACGAATCCTTTGAAAGCACAAAAAGTAGGTACAAATATATAATAAAAATGTAAACTTTACCCAGCATACGCCGCGCCAAAGCAGTATGTTTTGTATTTTTGCTGTGTTTCAGTCATTTTAAATACTTTTCTTTTTCTCATTTCTTTCCTTCCCTTCTTTGCCACGATTCATTCCTGCATTGTGCAGTAGTAGTCAGCTGCTGCTTGCTTCCGCTCGCTTTGGCCGCACCAAGGCATTCAACTGTAAAATAAATTAAAATTTTGTGGCAACTACGTCGGTGCGTTCAGCACAAAATCCTTAACTTATCCTTTCTTATGCGAACCTACCTCACATAAGGTCCAAAAAAGACGTCCAAGCATGTTTGGCAAAAATTTACGTTTGCCAAACATGCAACTCGTGGCTGCAACGTGCGACGACTGGTCCCGGCTTATGGCAGCAGGTATGGGCTTACCAGCGCGGTAAATATTATCAAATTAACAACAGGCGCTAATAGTGCCTCAGGCCAGAGGTATATCTTGGAAGGAGCAACATAAGAGCTAACACAGAGCAGGTAGCGTTGCAAGAATTATTGGTAAAAAGATTTATAGTTCAAGTTTAGGCGCGGTCGGCAAGGTTGTTGTTATAGTAAGCTAGTTATAATGAAAAATCAAATGTGTTGCATTGTAGCAAACTTTTTATGTGTTGCTAAACAATGAGGTTAAATATTATTGCAGTATCTGTAGAAGATTGGATATTGGAACTTTCACATTTTTTCAACAGCTCCTTATTATTATTTATTTACGTTATATCGTCGGCTTTGAGAAAAATTTTGGTTAAAAAATAGCACAAACAACATGCGTTGCGGATATAATGGCACTTTAAGTTTGAAATGGGGGTGCACAATTAGCTGAGATTACAATTACGAATTTAAATAAATTAAAATGTTTAATATTACTTGCACAAAAAACTAAGTATTATTTTATATTTAATAAATTGAAAAAATAACTAATTTTAAATAGTGCAAGCATAAAAATTATCAATGAGATACATTTTAACATACTTACTAGGTGTTGTAGTTGCTTAATAAGCGCGAGTTATGTTTCTCGTTGTTGCGTTTATCAAAAAAAATAATTTTCCAGCTCCTCAACTGGAGCGATTTTAAATTAAACAACTGATAATTTGTGAGATATAAATTAAACTGAACTTTTATTGACATTAAATTAATAATGAAACCTGTAATTAATAATACGCTTATGTCTGTTTTATTTTATTTTAATTTGATTTTGCTGCTGCTGCTATTTCCCGGAATTTGGCTTGTGTGATGTTTGGCCTGCTTCTGCTTCTCGAGAATTTGGCTACTTGTATTGGCGTATTGTTGGCTTGTTTGCGACTGCATTTCCGGTGTCAATGAACGTATGCCCTTGGTGGTTTCGTGGGAGCTTGTAGAGTTGTTGGTGACGTTGAAGCGGTCAACGTAACTCGCGCAAGCTAGCTACATAAATTGGTACCTTGAAGATGCATTTGAATTAGATTGCTCGCTCCAATAAACTTTAAAAAAAAAAATGCATATACTAAGTTTTGTCATTGTTAGGAAGATGTGTGCAGTGGCCACACCCGGGGTGGAAAAAAAATATTTGGTTATCCTTATTCATATCTAAAATCTTTACAAAAAGTTTAAAATTTCTAAATAGATATCTATACTGGTGTGAAATCGGCTAAGGCGATAATTGATAATCAAAATCATCTGATACAATATCATACAATTATCTGACAATAGCTTTTACCTATTAATCTTATGCGACAGCTTCTTAGCTAACGTTTTTATTAAAAAGCTAAACGTTATTGTATCCATAACGCTTTAATTTTTTACTCAAAATAAAATTGGTGTCAAAAATAAAAAAAATAAACAATAATTTACTGAAATTAACAACTTCAAGTGTACTTCTGTGTATTCTGCACAAACCTATTCCAGTATACATATTAAAGTGAAATATTATCTTCATTGACAACCGAGAAAAAGAAATGCAGAAAATAATTTATTTATTCGATTGCTAAACCTTAACAGGTTTTATAGAAAATTTTGAACTATAAAATAGGATATTAAAAAATTCAAGGACAATTCAAAAATATTATTAACAAACTGAAAAGTTTTAATAAATTGCTTAAATTATATAATTTTATTAAAGTATAAAAATAGAACAAAGTTAAGTCAAAACGATAATATCAGACATTATAGCAGGGTTGCGTTTTCAAGACAAACAAGGACATCGGCGGAGTCATGTGACAAACAAGATCTCATACTCAATAAAACACCACTCCAATAAGTATATATAATATATATCGTTTTGTCTTCCTGAAGCCTGTGGGATCCTGGCTTGACAGGGTGCTTACTCGACAAACTAGGTCAACTTCACCAAACCAATTTTCATAAAATGAAGAAAACTAGTTGCGAACGCAGGCATCAAGACAAAATAGGCCTTATCGGCCTCTCATATTCATATATTACAAATCGATCTAATGTGGTGTTTCAAGAGGTAAAAACCAAGACACAACCTTCATCGTCGACAAATGTATTCACATTCATCATGAAGATATAAGGCAATTTACATAAGCCGTTCGGAGTCGGCATTAAGCACGTAGGTCCAGTTCTCGGTCATTTGTGATCAAACATTTAACAACACGCACACCACAATTGATCAATAGAAGCTAGGTCAAAGTCCTTCCAAGGGCTGAAATGGCCAGTTTATTTTTTTATTATTATATAAGGCAATTTAAGATCCCAGGATTAGGTACATTCAGATAATTTAGATGTTCATGCACCAATATTATCCATTTTAGGCTTAGGTTCATTTATCCATTTAGACTGTTATATTAATGTGTTTACAAATATCACCAGATGCATCAGATATATGTTTGAGAGAACTTAATCATAATCAACGACGGTACTGCAGGTAATCTATAATTTTATGTTTGATTGAGTCCATGGATTCACTTAAGGATATAACATCAGATATAAAATTAAAATCACCGCAAGCGCTTCTAAGAGGTTCATTTTGCAAATAATAAGTTCTACAAAAGTTCATGTGGAGTAACTCAAAAGATCTTCTAGGATGAAGAGGAATATTAAATTATATTTTACTCAATAAATATGGACTGTTAAATATCCATGTAAAAGTTTTATAATCCAACAAGCATTTATCATAATTCTCCGATTTTTTAAAGAAGGAAGATTTAAGAGTTGTAACCTATATTCATAAGGTGGTAAGTGAAAATCAGTACTGCAATAAAAATAGCTTAAGCAAAACAAAACAAATTATTTCTGCACTGATTCAATGTCGTCTATGTAACAACCGTATCGTGGGCTATCGGACTCAACAGAATTATACTTCATATAAGAAGGATAGGAATCAATCTTACGTTTTATGTTAACAAAGTTCCAGAAGGATTAAGCATCAGATTTGATGTTTAGTTTCACTTTTGTTAAGTAGATATTATAGGATTGTTTGCATAACTGTTGGTAACTGTATTTAATCGAGGTATAGCATCCAAAATCGCATATGTTATGTGTTTTTAGATTTTTTTTATAGTATTTAGATTTCAAGTTCCTCATTTTTCTATATTCATTTGTATACCATACCGGACCCGATGTCAAAGAGGCTTTCCTTTGCGGAACAGCTTTTAGAAAACAATAATTGAGCGTTCTATTAAAGGCATATACCGCATCATCAAGATTCTGAGAAGATGAACTTTTTGTATTAATATTTAGAATAGAATTCCAGTTTATATTGGACAAGTTATTCTTCAAAATCACGTAGTTTGCTTTTTTAAAGTTAAATTCAATAGGCGGTTGAGAATCATAGTACTGCACAGATGGTTTTGGAAAATTTAAAATAATTTCTAATGTTGGATTATGAGAATCTTCGAGTGTAACCAGCGGATCTTATTAAGACACAGAAGCAATATTGCTTTCATAAAAAACCCAGATCAAAAAGGGCAAAGATCAAGCAAACGGTTAGTTTTGGTAAAGATGTAGTCAAGTTGGAACAGGCCTTGGATTGAGGCTCGTTCAAAAAATAATTTTCGGATGAACTGTCAGACGCAGGTAAAAATATTCCAGGAATTTCAGAACAGCAGTTCCATGAAACGTTTGGCAGGTTAAAATCTAAGGTAGAAAGGAGAGAAATATATGAGCAAGTAATTAAAAGGCTCAAGGAACTAAACTTAACATGAACACAACAGAATTCAATGTCCAAGGATTCTGGAATTAATAACTCTTCAGAGAAATGTGGCGCTTTGACTGCAATCAACACACCCCGCCTTTAAAGCAAATGCCAGGAATGGAGTTTCTATCTTTGCGGTATATATTAAATTTGTTGCACAGAATTTCAGTGTTTAAAGTGTTAGGTTTCAGCCAAGTCTCACTAAAAGCAATTATATTAAAATGAAGGTTGTGACTCAAAATTAATAAATTATTTAGTTTTGTGTTAATGCCACGAACGTTTTGGTAAAGGATAAGGAACTGAAAGCAACAATCTAGTTTTTTTTGATTCTTGTTAAGAACCGGTAAAGTAGTCAAGGAAGTTGTAGGCCGGGGTCTAGAAATAAATGCATGCACCATCGTATTGTCAGGCCAAAACTTTTGATCCAATACCTTGTTGAAAAGATCACCAGGCAAAGATATTTGTCTATATATATATATATATATATATATATCCAGTACTTTCAATCCTTGGTTCTATATATATATATATATATATTATAAGTTGTGTTTTCACTTTCCTAATTAAAAAGGTATTTTGCTACAATCATATAGATTTGTGGTGATTTTTTATTAAAACCAAGGATTGAAAGTACTGGATCTGAATTGAGCAGAAGGGCATGCAAAAGATCTGAATTGCAAGCAGATCTTGAAAATTTTCTGGAGTTGTGAAGTCTGAAGAACCGAAATAGTTTGTGATTGGCCTCTTGCGCATCCTCGGGTAACTGACCTAATGGGTACTATCGCTTTTTGAACTACATACGCACTGTGAATTAATATTTTATGTACAGTAACATGCATGTAGTACTTATCATATAGTTCAACGTATAATTTTGCTGTTTCTAAAAAAAATTTTTTTAATAAGCGCTGCTGGAACGTTTTTAGGACTATCTGAACAAGAACATGCTGAAATAGCGTGAAAAGTAAAGGGGGGGGGGGGGAAATGCATTTCTCTCAAGTGCTACAACCTTATAAATGAACCTTAGTGAAAAGTAGAAAATATACAGATATTAAAACTCTCTGAGCGAAAACACGCTGGAATGGCGTGAAAAGCAAAGATTATAAATATTGTAGGACTCTCTGAGTGAAAACACGCTGAAATAGAATGAAAAGTATAGAGAATATACATATTTTAAGACTCTCTGAGCGAAAACACGCTGAAATAGCCTGAAAAGTACTATATTTCGGAAAAAGACTCTGATTTTCAGACAGAGTTGAAAAAACTCGCTGCATAGCATGGGTTTTTTACTAAATCGTCAATAAATGTCGTGAAACTTCAAAACATTTATTGTAGTGATTTTTCAGTCAGTTTTTAGAGTGTGTATAAAAATAGAATTCTACGTCTTCATTTACGATATTATCGAAACTGTGTCTGTTTTTTTTAATCCTCGGGTGTACCGGGTAAGCTTTTAAACGTTAGGCTTAATTTAAGGAATTTGCTTACTATAGACTGCGAAAATTAGGGAAGTAAAATTATTAAAACAAGAAGCTGTTTCTAAAAAATGCAACTCTCTGTCCCAGTTATTACTGCAAAGATTTAAATAAATTTAAATAAATATTAATTGTACAAAAATTTTAATCTAATAGTATATTACTTACTTACTTACTTAGTTGGCGATAAGAAGTGGCCTTATCTAAGAATTTGCGCCAGCCATTTCTGTCTTTCGCTTGCTGGCGATAGTTGGAAACTCCAAGCTTCGTTAGTATTCGTAAGTATTCGTTACTCGCCATTGACACAGATTGGTCCGTAGATCTTACGAAGAATCTTTCTCTCGAATGCTCCCAAAGTCTTTTCATCTGAACTGCTCAGCGTCCAGGTTTGTGATGCATAAAATAGGATGGGCATGATGAGCAATTTATAGAGCGTGATTTTCGTTCGTCGAGAGAGGGCTCTGCTTCTCAATTGCCTACTGAGCCCAAAGTAACACCTGTTGGCAAGAGTTATTCTTCGTTTGATCTCAATGCTGATGTCGTTGGTTGAGTTTATGCTGGATCCCAGATAAACGAAGTCCTTCACAACCTGGAAGTAGGTACTGTCAACTGTAACGTGGGTTCCAAGACACTGGGACTGTTTGTTTGTTGACACCAAATATTTCGTCTTATCTGCATTCACTGCCAGACTCATTCGACTTGACTCTCTTTCTAATCTGGAAAATGCTGCACTGACTTCTCGTGTATTATGGCCAATGATATCGATGTCATCAGCATACGCAAGCAACATAACACTCTTGTAAAATATTGATCTTGTAGAATATCGTTGGATAGACCAAGTAGAGGACAATCTGACGAAGCTTGGAATTTTCAACTGGCGCCAGCAAGCGAAAGACAGAAATGGCTGGCGCAAGTTCTTAGATGAGGCCAAGACCGACATACGGTTGTAGCGCCAACTAAGTAAAGTAAGAAAGTTTAAGTTTTAATAGCATCCAAAACATCTGAGCTGCATACTAAAGATTCCAGAACTGTTTTGAAACTACAAATTAATACTTTTCACTTAAGTTGTGATCACAGTTGTCAAAAATTAGTACATTAAAATATTAATATATTAAAACATTAATATGATAAATAAACATTATCATTAATAAACATTAACATTAATAACAAGTCTAAAATTACTTGTTAAAATGACATAAATTATTTTCACGAAATTTGGAAAAATGAAAGATCAACTTGAAAGATGATATAACAATAAAGCAATATAGGCTTCGTGGCTATCTTAGATAAACCGTAATACGGGAGTACAATGTTCATATGCCAACAAGTGGATGAGCTGAGTCAAACTCTTAGTTTTTTTTATATATTTCTTAGTTGTTACTTTAAAATAAATATTTTAAAGGAGGTTCTATTTTTAATAAAACAAGACCATGTAGTTATTCCAATTATTTAAATGTTAAGAAAACTACCTTTCAAAACCGTTTACGGCTTAGGATAGGTCTAGCATTAATTATCTTTACCTTAGAGTCAACGTAGAACGATGCAGATTTTTTTTTTTTTACTACATTAAAAACATATTTCTATGGAGTTCCTTCGAAAATGAAGTTATCTTGTTATTGCACTAGGTGCTTCAATTATAAATAAAACATTTTTAGTATTCTACTTAATGAAAATTTAATTTAATTTTCTATTGAAATATTTTTCATGCCTACACTAATGTCCTGCAATTCAGTTCTGGTTCGACAAATTCTTAAACAAAATATCTGGCTACCATATAAACGACAAAAGAAAAAATATAAAATAAAAAAAAAACCAGAATGATGTTTAAATTTTAATGGAATTTTATGGTAAAAGTGGCACAGTCGAAAATGTGTTGTATGTGTAATGTGACTGCAACACAATCATACATACAGCCACTCACAAGAACAGAACCACACAAAGAAACACTCTATTATAAAAACAACAGCAACTACATGAATGCCACTACTTGTCCGTATTTCACTTCCGGCAAACATGACGTGCTGTCTATATGATTGCACGTTCTTGTTGATGTTATTGTTGTTGTTATTGTTGTTTTTGTTGTTATTATTGTTGCGACTATTCCACTTGCCGTTGTTGTAGCTGTATTTCTACATGTGGAGCAGCGCTATTATAAAACTATACTTGAACCAGCCTATACTTTGCTTTAACCGACTTCTTCTTCTACGTCTTCTTTTTGTTCGTCCTTTATTATTGTTACTGCATTCCGGTTTTAGTTTCAACTCGTCCTCATCGTCGTTACCGTCACCGTCACCGTTGTATATGATTTCAAAATTCTAAAACTAAATTAACCGCTATTTTTACCGTTTCCCCGAAACGACCCACATGCCCGCCCGCCACTCAATATCTATGTGCTGATATGCAGCTGAACGTGTAGGTTGGTGGGTGGTTGATTGGTAGATGGATGGATGGTTCAGGCAGTCATCATTGCGGTGTGGTGTAGACGCTGCACCGCTATCAAATGACTGGCATTACGACGCAGCAATGTTTCGTGACTTTGAACAATAAAAAAAATCTTCGAGTAAAAAAAGGCAAATAACCGCAGTCAGGTTCATTTGAAAAATTACTGTTTAAAAACTTTTCTACTTCTAAAAGTAAAAACTAAAATGAAATAATAATAAAAAAGATAGTCAAATTGAGAATTAATGGCCTTGCAAAATATATATTACAGCTGAGTGTAACTGAATATTGGTTATTATAAAATTAAATATGTATTATTTGAGTTAGCATTTAGACGTGGATTTGAAATAAATCGACAGCAAATGAAGAAGGATATCATAGTGAAGTTATTTTTGAAAGCCATTAAAAAGATAAAATAATAATAATGTTGATTCTATGACACATCAAAAGCTTCTGGTTAAACATTTCTAAAGTTAATAATCTTATTGCTCGGAAGCAAGTTCCGAAAATAAAACTGAGTGTACTAAAAGCCGCTATAATTATAGCTCTATCTACAGTAAATTGAAATCTTAGCCAAAAGGTATTAATATAAATAAACCGACTCTGCCACCTTATCTGTGATCAAATGTCAACTGCGCTTTAAGGATAAGGCTATCTGTAAGTTGGTAGCGCTGTCTTTGTCATCAAATTTTTTCAAAATTCATGCTATTATGTAGCATTTTATATGATTCATAACGAAAAATATTTTTGTTGTGGAACGAAAAACATTTTTTTTTTAAATTAGAAAATTATTCGGTATCTAATAATAAAAAAGTTGTCTCTTGCCTTTGTTTTGACACTGATAAAGAATGAAAATATATCTTGAGGTTCCGCAAGAGACTAAAAATAAGGTTTTTTTTTTAAAAATTAATGAGAAAATTTTAATAATTTTATAAATTTGTAATACTCACCATTGATTTTTTATGGTGAGTAGCTTAGATACTAGATCAATAATACTAGGCACATGTTTAAAACGTAAAACATCCTGTATCTTGAAAATTTTACTATATAGGAGCGAACTGAATGCATGTTTGCAACCAGTGTTGAAAGAAAATATAGGAGTGGTAATGGGTTAACCAGATCCGAAATTGTAGACTAGTATTATTTTTCCAAACATGTCTGAACAAAAGAGTACAGCTATTATTTCGTTCGCAATTGTATGTACATTTTCAGAAGTTTTTTGCTTAGGAAATACAATTTTATTCTAGGAGCTGTTGACATTATTGCAAATTTTGGCAATTCAAATGAAAAAATCTTCTGCTATAGCAAGTTTCATTTCCGTTTTAATTTATTAAATTTACTCTTCCTGCAAGAGTTCCTGTAAAAAGTTCAGCACAACTTCTAGCTGGCCTTCTCTTGAAGATACAAGTTCCATCTTGCAATTCATTGACCATTAATTTAGCCAACAGGTACGCTACTTGACAGTAATATAAGTTTTTGTTTGTATTTTTGGCCATTGAAATTGATGATATTTTCATTAAAGTGTTGCGTCGACTTTGTTTGAACTTGGACTTCAAGACAAAAATAGTTTTTGCTTGTTTTTTCTTTTCATTTCCAAGTTTATTTATTTAATGTTTCCGAAGTTTTCAATTACTTAAAAAACTTGAAAATATTTTCAAGAACTGTAACTGCAAATAGCTTTTAAGATATTTTATTTCAATTATCATTAGTCTATTTGCCTCAAGAAACTGCAACAAGTATTGCTTGGCTAGGAGTTGAAAAAAAACCACCCACTTGAATATGCCATAAAAACTATTTAAATAGAATAATTTTTTAGACAATTTGTTAAAAAAACCCACAATTGAGATATATTATTATGCCGCAAACAAGCAGCTGGAACTCGATGCAAAAGCTTTTGATACAGCTTGGCGGCAAGTCTTGGCACCTTAAGTTGTCTTTCGTGTCCTTTGAGTATTTGAATCATTCATGCACTTTTATAAATTGAGTTGAAAGGACTAATGCTATGAACAGCATGAAGCAAAACCAAAACATGCACAGAAACACACAGCCTCACACAAACACGCACACACACATATATATTAAATAGCAGCACATAAAAATCGCATACTTTAGAAAAATTGGAAACAGCATCCTTAACATTGCCAGCAGTTTGTCTAGCAGTTTGTTGTAGTTGCTGTTGTTGTAGCCGTAACATGGCACACAATGAATATAGGTGAGTTCATAAATAATGCAAGAACAAAATCCACACAACAATAACCACTAACAAAAATAGAGCAAGGGAAAATCTCTGTGAGCAAAAACAAAACAAAGCAAAATCGAAAAAAATATAGAAAAAATGGAAAACCGTTTTATTCATAGCAACATACTAACACCAGCTCATTGTTTTTGTTTATAGGGTGTTATGGTCGTTATGGTTGGTGTGATTGTTATTGTTGTTGTTGTTGTTCCTTCACTTGTTTTGCACCGATTTATGGTAAAACGTTTATTTAACTGCTGAACGCTGCACAGAATATCCTGTGTGTGTGTGATTGTGAATTTATGTGTTGTTGTTGTTGCTGGCATATCAATAATTTTTCAATTTCTTTATTGTATGTGTTGAATTATGAGCCGATTTGGTAACGAGTGTGCTTTTGAGTATGCCATGTGCGTGTTTGCTTTCACAACAGTGTGCTTGTGTGAGTGAATATATATATATATATATATATGTTCGTGTGTGTGTGTGTTGTAGATGACTTAAATTTCTGCATAAATTACTGCTAAAATATAATGAAGTGTTTTTTTAAATACTTTTTGTGTTTCAATAAAGCGTGTTAATTACTCTCAATATTCATTAATTTAATACAATCAAAGCAATTGTTGCTGTTAATCAATTAAAGAGTATTATTTAATTTAATTCATACAGCTAATTTAAATTGTTTTGAAAATTACTTGTTATATATATATATTGATTTATATAAAATAGATATAACAATTAATATCATGAATGGTTTTGCCTTTTTTTTTTGTAATGTTGCTACACTCGTATCTCATATATAAATTTTGTCTTAAGAATTTGATTGGCTCCGTTAGAATAAACATATAAGTTTACGAATATTATAGTTTTTGTATTTAATTTCAGCTTTAAAATGAATTACAAAATATTGTAGAGTCGTGTGAAAAAAAAAAAATATTGTAAATTTGAAATAAGCCGCTGTGAAAACTAGAGTATTTTCAAAAATTAAATTATCTGGTTCCACTCACTATCAATAAAAATACTATCCAACTATGTATAAAAGTGTTTTAACCATTCTTCTTCTAGCTATTTGTTTATAAAATATCACAAAAAAAATCTGCGTTGCAGAAGATCCATTCTAAATAAAGGGCAGTGTCTGATTCCTATCCGAGATAGTGGAATTTTGTGCAAGCAATCTAGCCAACAGGTTCAGTTCATCTGCCGAGTCAGTGAAAATTTGGTCAGTTTTTAAAAGAGTTGGATTCGATGACGATGTCTGATTCTTCTTTATTTTAACAAATGACCAAAAATTTTTGCTCCCTATGGGGCAGAGAGTCTGTTCTCAAATGCGATGCAGAAACTTTTCGCGTTTTATAATTACATTACAGCGATTCCTTGCCTTTATGAGAAGTCTTTTAGTATGAATAGTTTTGTTAGAACGCCAAATCTGAAAGTTTCTCTTTGGATCTGACTGCAATCCTCATTAAGCCATGAGTGATTTTTTGTGCGTAATTCACATTTCTATCAGTGAAACAGTATTTTCAATTGAAGTTGCGTTAAAAAGTCCTGTGTGAAGGATATTCGAATCTAAATGTACACTCGAAACAGCGCAGAACTTCTGATTGCTATTTGATTGTCTAAATTTTGGCGATTTTGATTAAAATGTTGACGTTTTCCTTAAATTTGGCGAACTAATAATTTATATATTTTTGCATATTGGTGATTGCATGTCAAAGCGCCCACGTTTCTGACATAACTATTTTTGAAAATTTTGAAACTCTCTTAGTGGATAGTTCTCCTGGAAAGTATTATATCTGCGTGCTTTTTTTTTTTAATTTAAAATTTTGTTTTAAAGATATACACTGTGAAAAATATCAAAAAATCTTAAAAAATACAATCAGCCCGATTCTAAACAATTTTCCCCGGGGAATTGGAAAATGGAGTTTTCATTTTTAAGATAAAGTTCAAGAACATTTTGGAAATTTTTAATGCAAATTTGTTCATCAACCGTCAATATTCATGAGTGTAAACAAAAAAATTGTGATATCTTTATCTGCTATCTTAAAAAATAAAACTCCCATTTCCGATTCCCCGGGAAAAATCATTCGGAATCGGGCTGAATAAGTGCATGTATTCAAATAGATGCAGTATTGAAACCGCTAGTTGTACAGAAAAAGTGTACGTATATTTTAAAGACCTTAAATTTGTCTTTTTGGTGGTTAATTTTTTTGTAGCATTTTTATGAAAATTTTATTTTTAACCTGAAATTTTCAGTTAAATTTTTCGTAGTCTTCGCAACAATTTTTTTTATTTTTAGTTCAGTGTTGAGTTAAGGCATTCATTTAAAGGCTAACACACAATTTAGGTTGGGATTCTAACGATTGCTATTTTTAACGAATTTTTTAAAAAATGCTGCCAATGATTTCCTACTTTCATACCGAAAATTCCATTTTTTTGTGTTAATAACAAAGAAAATCCAAAATACTATATGTTATTAGTCAAATAAATCCATAAGTATTCAAATGAAGCCATTAAATTGCAAAACCAAACATTTTTTATTTTTTTTTTATATTTTTAGAAACTGTTACGATATTTGAAAATATGGAATTTTCGCTGTAAAAGCAAGAAATATTTTGTAAGCATTTTTTTTAGAGAATTTGTTAAAAATAGCAAACTGACCTAAAATTGTGTGTTAGTCTTTAAAATTGATGCCTTACCTAAACGCTACACTAAAAATATAAAAAATTTGTTGCGAAGACTATAAAAAAATGTTACTGAAAATTTCAGGTTAAAATAAAAAGGAATTTTTCATTAAAATGCTACAAAAAAAAATATACCACGAAAAAGACAAAATAGAGATCTTTAAAATGTATGCACTCTTTTTTTTGTACAACTTACGTTTTCAAAACTTCATATATTTGAATTCATGCACTAATTGTATTTTTTATGTTTCTTAATATTTTCACAGTGTATGACTTTTAAAAAAAAAATTTCGCAAAAAACAAAAACATAGTTTAAGTTATTTTTATAGGCATTATTAACCTACAAACATTTAAAAAAAATCGTAAACACAAAGCTCAGAGTTTGCTAAATTAGTCGAATTGATATGGAATCATCGATATGCATTTTCTAGTTTTTGAGAAATGTATACTTGAATGCAATTTTTTAACTTTTTCAACAAAATTAATATAAGATGTTATATCTGGGGCACCAGAAGAAGTACCGAAGATAATTTTCTCAATTCGGATTCTGCAAATATATTTTTAAACGAAACCCTGTCTAAAAATATCTATTTTTAAACAGTAGGAAATGGCGACAATTTTTTTTTTTCTATTTTGATATTTTAAAAAAATTACTTCGAGCACAAAATGTAAAAATTTTGTTCATATCTCCTTTATGGTTATTATTTCATTTTGACACTCAATTGAGACCCATCAAATGACAAACTCAGAAACTCAAAATTTTAGTAAAACATTTTTGTGAATGCTGAGTTGAGGTATTTTAACGAAATAATAAAATTCATGTTAGGAAGGAACATTTGTTTAAAAAATCGAAATCGGAAAAAAATCGTGGTCTTAATCTGGTGCTGTAAATTTACACTCTTGGACAGGGTGTTTTTCAGAAATAGAGTAACTTCGGGTGTTGTGATATAGTCGAGTAATGTGATTTACCTGCATATTTTGTTAAATACACAAATTTTGACTGGAATAACATGTAAATGCAACGGTAATGTAAAAAACGGTATGTTTTATTCGCGCTCTCATTCGTTGTGTTCGTTCTTATTGTTAAGAAATTGTTTCGTTGGTGTAGTCGATATTTTTTTTGAGTGCGCTTTGTGAGTGAGATTCGAGAAAACTGAAGCGGAAGTGAAAGCTCGAATATGTAAATCTATTAGTGTTTGAATATAGTTATCCATAAATGAGTTCAGCTCTTCATTTTCTGAAGTGCATTTTTATAAACATAACCTGATTGTTTTCGGTTATTGTGATATATTCGAAGTTGTGTTGTGTAATATAATCCACTGGGTAAACAATTTTAAATTATTATTATAATAAATTGCAGATATTGCCAAACAAAGGACAGATACGTAAGAGGGATCCAGAAGGATGAAAAAAGGCTATTTTGGCAGTCAGAAAAGCAGTAATGGTCTTACTGTTGGCGTCAAAGACATTCGGAGTACCATTTGCAACGCCATAAAGAGCAGCTAGCAGTGATAAACCTATCAGCTATTTAAGCTATTTTTTGTTAATTTCTTACTTGCGTATTCGTATTCAGTTGCTTTTTTTATATCTTTTTCACCGTGTGATATGGTATATCACATTATCTGAAAGTATATCACTTTAGCCACCAAATTCATTAAGGGGGGTTATATGACTTTTTTTCATTGTTGTCAAAAATATCCAAATTGTGTAACGCTATAGAGCTCCGAAGCCGTAATACACTGCACAATGCATCAAAAAACTATCCTGTGTAACGCAGTATAAGCTAACGTAAGAAAATTACGAGTAATTATTAAAATAAAAATATCTATATCACATTACCCGAAGTCACTCTATTTAAAGAATCTTAAAAGCGTTGTTATACAGTATTGCCGCGACATGTATAAAAAAGGTATCCACCTTAGAAAAAAGGTATCAACGTAGCAAACTCAAATTTCAAAAGACACGAGAAAGTTTCATTAGCTGTGTTTTTTTCAAAGCGAGTTGTAAAGAACGACCAATAATTTTTGATATCGTTGATACAGAGAAAGGTACCAAATATGAAAAATAATAAATATGAAAACACGTCTCTCCCTCAACAACAAATCAGTTTTTTGGTACTTTATTTATTCGCTACCCCGGGCCCCTTAAGACTCCAGGCCCGGGGGTAAATACCCCGTTCCCCCCTCTTGGCAGCCCTTCTGGTTACTATTGTTTGACTAAGATTAATCCACAATTTTTATCCCTAATCGATAGCGTTAATGAAAATTTTCATCTATTTTAATGAGAACTCCTAATTGTACTATAATTTATTAAGTCTACTTATTCTTGTTTTAGTCTGTATAAGAATATCAACCAAAATTTAGGACAAAGTGTTAAGAATAAGAGTTCATGTTTTTAGAGAATTTCTTTGATCTGTCTCAGTGAGTGAGAATGAGAGGTCTCCAATTTGATTTAACGCCTTCAAATTAAGGAAAAAAATTACATAATATACTTAATTGTATTAATCAATAAACATATTAACAATTTCAATTTGGGTTGCAACAAATAAACGTATAAAAAGTTCCGCGCATAACGCATTACAAAGTTAAAAATATCGATTTATCTACCGACTATCGGCTAGACAAAAACAACGATAAAGCTTTACATTACATTAATGATGTAAAATATCTCATTCACAAGCGATTTAATGGAATGCATACAAGCGCATATGAATGGCTAGACTAAATTCAATATACTGCCATTGAGTACACAAGTTGCAATCATTCCCTTTAAGAACACAAAAAAAAAAAACAACTGACGTTTGGTATATGTATAATTTCAAACACAGTTTAGAAAAAATATACAACTAAACAGCGAAGTTGACTGTGTCTGTTGAAAATTAATTTTTATACAGCTTTGATTTTCTTTTTATTACAGTAATTATTGTGCTCTACTATATATATGGTCAGAATTTTCAATTAAGTAATTGTTAATAGCTTTTTGAAATAAAAGTTAGAGTATATAAAAAGGACATGAAGTAGCGAAGAGAAGCCCTGCAGTGATTTTGTTCTTACTTTTCAGAGGTAAGCTAGTTATATAAATGCAATCATTTTGAAAATTTACTGTAGAGTAAATTGACTGTAGAGTTAGGAGGGAGAGGAATTGAAAACATTTTTTGTATTGATTATTACAAAAAAAGTGTATTGTTTTTTTTTTTGATTTGTTAATATTTTCATATACATAGGTATTACATTTCCTCTTCAGTAGTCTTTGAGTGATTTGCTTTCTTAAAAACTTACTTGATCTAAATAAAGCTCGTAATTCAATTTATGTAATAATTTAAATAATAGATCACAATTAATTATCTAAATTTCTATGGTGGAGCACGGCCCAATAAGTTTAATTAATGTCAAATTAATTAAATAATCTAAAAATTCATCGATTTCGGTCAAAGTCATGAGAACATTTGGCTGTGAAAATAGTCACCTTTCAGTTAAAACCAGGGCTTGCAAACAAACTCTAAAGAAAAGTATTTTTCTGTTCTGTTTGTTTCTTCTTAAGATCACAACAAGTATTTTGGTTTATTTAGTTTTTTCTCTCCGATTCAAAAAGTAGCACAAACCGAAGCAAGTAGAGACGAGAGAGAAAAGTAAAAGGAAATGTTTCTTTTTGCGAATAGAAAAAACTTCCTCTCACTGTTATGCTTTTGAATCGCGTGCACAAAAACAATCAAAGTAAAGTATCTTTAGCGATCTCTTGTAGGTTGCTGGAAGCACCAAAATCCGAAGAGAGATCTGCAATGTTTGTTCGTTTCGTTTATGATGCGACTTTTTTTTTGTGTTGAAAAAGTTATTGCGTTGGAATTTTTCTGTGTTTTGTTGCTTTTATTGAATTTGTTATTTCATATATATGCGTTAAACTCCTTTACAAACAAACAAACAAACAAATATAGCTCGTTTAAAAGTATATAAAGATATAAAAAATTCGATGACTAGGAGCGTGAAATGTATGAGCTGGTCTATTAATTTTTTCCCCTCCAAAATTTCTTATCGGTTCATGAAATTTAAATGCAAGCAAATCAACAGAACGAGACTTAAAAAATCTTAGCTTCCAGAAAAAATGCTGCTTAAAACATGACGAAATTCTTTTGTCGAACTTCCATAGTAAAACGAATACAACATTTGTTACTTGTTGTGGTTGCGATCGTGACAACAAAATCTAAAAAACGAAATACTTGTTGTTTTCGAAGAACAGAAAACATTAGTTTTCTTTCGCTCTTAATTTTCTGTTCGCTTTGGTACGCATTTCTGTTTGTAGCAAAGATCCAAACCTAAGCAGATAGTGAAACTGTTTGCTTTCGCAGATTTAGCAGATGTAGAGTTAGTTTTTTCGTACAGTTTATTTGCAACCCCTGGTTAAAACACAAGTTTCTAGCGAAGCAAAAACTAGTTTCAATTCTAAGGTGCATTTCGACAGATTGTCAAACACCAATGAATATCGGAATAAATAAGAAGCAACTAGAACATGGGAACCCTTGATAGAGTTGATGGCTATGATCTATAAATAGCTTACTGCTTTAAATGTCATATGATTAAGTAGCTGAATCGAACGTAAAATTCGAACGAATTTGTTCAAACCTGTGTGAAATTACGTACGACTTTAACAGGGCCGGATTAACCATGTCGAGGCCCCTAGGCAATACAATTTTCGGGGCCCTTTTACCCTTTTCTAACTTCCTAAAATACATTGTTTATACCAAAACGCAATACTATTCATAAGTATGCTAGTTTTTTATCCGACTGCTGTGCTGTGAATGAACCAGTATATGTATTTGACCGGTATATATGTATGTATGTATTATCATCTGTTCCATCCTCACTTGTAAATTATTTATCATAATTTTACAAATGAGATATCGTTTGTAGAGTTCTAATCCTCCGCTAGTTATAGCCTACGTGAAGTCACACTTAATTTAATATGGCGCCCTCTACATGACATAAGATCAACTAAACCCTTAACTTCTAAACTTATTATCATAATTTGACAAATAAGGTATCGTTGGAAGCGTTTTCATCGTTCGCTGGTAATGGGTCACATAGTCTTTGAATTGCCATAAATTGAATTTGGCGCCCTCTAGAGGACAGAAAGTCAACTAAGCCCCTAACTTCTGAACTACTTATCATAGTTTGACAAATGATGATCATAGTGATGTTCAGAAGATGTACGTGATCGTATTCCTTAGCTAACAAATCAATACATTCTTACAGTAGTAAGCGATTATATGCTTTAGGACAAAGTGCATTATTTATTTATTTCTATGGCCAAACAAGGCAATGCAATTTACTTATTCTAACTTATTCTAACAGGTTTTGTTTACTTATACTAAGATTACTAAGTTTTTTGTTTTTCTTCTCCCCTTTCCTTGTTTTTATTTTATTTTTTATTTGGTGCTCTTGGTGGGCATACTCCGCCCACCGGATTGACATGATTTCAAAAACCATGTCAAAAATAAGAGAAGAAGAGGAAAACAAGAGAGACTATATACACACTTAAGATACGATGTATATATATTATTCTTAAAGACTATAAGGACAAAATGACGTAAATGGGAGATTTGGAGAGGGATGTTAAAGAATTTTGATTTATTAAACAAATCAATAAATGCTTATACATATAAATCCATACATGTATATAGTTTATCTGAGGCCTGGGTTAATTCTGATTACTGAGTGATTTATATAGGGTTTGCTTGAAAGAGGATTTGGGCATAGAAGGTGAGTAGTATATAGAGATATTATTAAATGTTGCAACAACGATTGATGGGTTCATTATTTGCATATGTAGTTTGGTGCTGATATTCAGTTAACAATCGAGTATGCCTATTGCGCCTAGTTGGATCGTTAAAGGAAATCATATTAGAAATATATTCGCTGTGAATAGCACCATTAATTACATCAAATGTGAAGCATGAGCCCAATAACGATCTTCTTGTTGATAGTGGCATCAAATTTAAAAGGCTGAGTCTATGTTCATATGATGGAAGGCTAAAATAATCATGGGGGTTGTACATATCTCTAAGCGCGTATAGTAAGAACTGCTTTTGAATAGACTCAATTCTTTCTCTATGGGAATCGAAAGATGGATTCCAAATTATGCATGCATATTCAAGTATTGGGCGCACTAATGCACGGTACAAGGATGTAGTGACCCATATATTCTTGAATTCATTTGCACGTCATTTTATAAAACCGAGCTGTTTGCTGGCCCTGGACACAATTTTATCATAGTGCAGATAAAAGCGCATCTTGCAATCTAAGACAACTCCAAGATCCACTATATGGTTGACCATTTTTAGTTTGGTACTATTGAGGTGGTAGGTATGTAATGTTACGTTGTTTTTACGAGAAAAGTTAATAACATTGCATTTATTGACATTAAGATGTAGTTTATTTTGAAAACACCATTGCTCAAGAGACAACAATTTTGATTGCAAAAAATTTACATCTGCATCTGATTGAATTGCATAGTACATTTTTAAATCATCTGCATACTTAAGATGTGGGATATCGTTAAGAACTTCTGAAAGATCGGATATGAATATGTTGAAAAGAAGAGGACCAAGATGACTACCTTGCGGAACTCCCGAGGAGACTGCAATTTTTTTCGATAGAACTCCCTGGAATTTAACGAACTGGGATCTGCCGTTTAAATATGATTTTAGCCAACTTAGTATGGACCCCGCAACACCAAAGTTTTCTGACTTATATATCAGAATGTTGTGATCAACTCCGATCAAAAGCTTTACTGAAATCAGTATAAACAGCATCTATTTGGTGCCCTTTTTCCATTTTGACTAAAACATCTGATACCATAATCATGAGATTAGTGGTGGTAGATCGCCCTTTTCGGAATCCGTGTTGCTGCTCATTTAAACGTGGGTTAATGAAACTTGTTAGCTTTTCACAAATAAGTTTTTAAAAAAGTTTTGGAATGGCTGACAAGATTGCTATGACTCTATAATTTTCAACTGATCTTTTATCACCATTCTTGTAAATTGGCGTAAGATGGGATGATTTCCAATATGAAGGAAATGTCCCACAAATTAGTGATTCGTTTAAGACTATGTGTAATGGCAATAGCAGTTGGTCTAAACATCGCACCAAAAAGCTTGTAGGTACACATATAGAGGGTGATCATATATGATCATATATATGAGATGACATAGGACCACGTATGTCCTCTGAACATCACTATGATTACGTATTAAATACAATATGAAGTCGGTTAAAAATATATTATGTGTAAGTTGTTTATTTAATAGACAGAAAAGATTGAATGGTTTGCACATAACAAATTCAGATGAGAATTTTTTCTTGTTTCATACTCTGTAGAGCGTGATTTTTAGTAGTCGGGTTTTAGTTTTTGTAACTTTTTTTTGCTAACTACGAAGGTATGCCCTCACCCTTAACAATGCAATAAATTAAAGGAAAGAGGGCGTATTTCTGTATTTAATACAGTGAAACTTCTCTAACTCGAACTTCCGTAACTCGAAGTAATATTTGTGCTTTTTGCTTTCTCAAGATATTGTCCTTATATTTTGATATTTATTAGTCGAATTACCTTAACTCGAATTTTTCTTCAACTCGAACCAAAATCTCATTTGTATTAGGAAGATTTTCATACATATTCAACTCCATAACTCGAATTTCTCTCACTTACAACAACTTCAACTTTTCTGTGTGTGTTGTAATTAGAATAATTGACTTGGTCGGAGCATATCGCTGCGAAAGCATGACAAAAATTTCCATGGCATCTTTATTAGCTTGCGTCGAAAGATATAAAAATTATTGTATCTTTCCAGAAGTTCCAGTCAGAATCCAGAATCATGTACGATTTTTCTGGATCCTTGACGAAACATGCTGATTTGGCCATACATTTCATTGACGAAAATTTCATATAAATGTTCCAAATTCGTGCAAGACGCAATGCAGAAACGTCGGGATTTATCATGCACGAACCCAATATTGAAATATTGAGGAAGTTTCGTTAACGAAAAGTAGACAGGAATATAAAGAAAATTCGTCAAGGAATTTAAATCAAAACGTGTAATAAAATGCGTGAAGAAATGTTATACCAAAACGTTGAAGAAGTGAAAACGCTGTATTGTTGTAGTTTAGCCTCTGAACGATTCGGCGAATTGCAACAATCATGAATATCTTCAAGTTGTTGTGATAGAGTGGGAAAAAGCTAGGCGCTGACAACCGCTGCTTTGCATTATATTTTGTATAATTTTTTTTTAAGTCCAGCAGCTCATGCAGAAACTTCCTTCAAGAAATCATCACGAAAAGTTCGTCAATGATGCCGTGAACTACTGGGTTGTGCTGTGTGTATTTTGTTGGTATATATTTTGTGTAAGTAAAGAGTTTTTTGAATTTGCAAGATAAGTATGGATTATTTTACAGTATTCAAGAATATGCTTACTAACTTAACGAATATATGAAAGTGATAAAACTGCTTATAAATGAAGTTGAAGATAATTCACTGCCAACAATTTCCGAAAAAAATCACTTCGCAGACAAAAATGAATTTATTTACATAATATTTTATTCTAGAACTTGAATTTTCCGTAACTAGAAGTTAAATTCTGGTCCCTTGACACTTTGAGTTAGGAAAGTTTCACTGTAAAACAAAAAAAAAAAAATAAAATAAAATTTCGGGTGGTTGGTGTTTTGAAAAATAGTAAAGTAAAGTACAATATGTTTTAAGATTATCTCTTCTTCAAAATTCTTTAAAACATCTTGTAAGTTGACCATTTCCAATATATAATTATCAGTCACCGTTCTCTCCAACGAATTTAAACGGTTCTGTGACATTGATGAAAAGAGTCAGTTTTTTTATTAGTTTTAATTTTGAAAAGTAGCGTTTAAACGTGGCATTTGATGCCATCAGCCTTCTTTTTTCTCCAATGCTATTATCACAAATTAATTTTTACGATTCCCCGGCAGTTACATTTTTATCTTCTCCGTCATCCATTAATTGAAAGATGAAGTTCTTGAACTACACCATCTTGTCTGTCTTGTCTGTATACTTAAACTCAATGTCCTCGGAATAATGTTCACTAAACTTTGCACAAGCCTTTTTTATTTCATCGTTAGACTTTGTCAAGAAATTGTAAAGAAAGCCAAACAGAGAAATATTGCCTGATAAGTCCCTAATACCCCGTCATCTGATTAGTCGGCGTTAAAATCGTTGCAAAAAATCGATTATAATTCAATCATAAATGGAAATATGACAGTATAATATAAAAAAGAGCCAGACAATAATATTGTCATTGTGGATACAAATGAAATTATCACTCGATAAAACATTTTCAAATTTTTTTCTCGGTGCGATGGGCCCCTAGGCAGTTGCCTACACTGCCTTATGGATGAACCGGCCCTGGACTTTAACAGTGAGTTGATCACAGCCTAATCACTCAAAGACTACTGAAGAGGAAATGTAGCGATTTCCGAAACAGACTGTCTAGTCAGCTAAGTGATTGACTCTATATAGATTTGTTGTTGTTGTTGCCTTTTTAAAAACTTACTTGATCTAAAGCTCGCATTTAAATTCATGTAATAATTTTCTTAGATTCTAATATGCTTATAATTAAATTTTATTTTTTTATTCATTTATTCATTGTTTACGTCTTTGGAAAGAATCCTTACAGACTACTAAAAAATAAAAATATCTTACAAACTATTATAAAAAATAACAAAAAAATTTAACAAGGAGTAAAAATTCATTATTATTTGAAATAAAAAATTAATAGGAAATAAAAATTAATAATAAATTATATACGAAACAAGTTATTTAGCAAATTCTTAAATGAAAATTTCGAAAAATAAAAATCTAAGTTATTTTCACTAGATAATTCATTATACAATGACAAGGCACGATTTATAGGCTCATTACATGCATAAAGAGTTCTATGAGTTTGAGAATGAAATAACGCGTAATGCCGCAACATTCTAGCAGGAATATTAAAATTAACAAATTGTAATAATTGGTCACAGTCAGTTTGACCTGATATAAGATCGTGAATAAATAATAACGACTGAATCTTTCTTCTAGTTTCGAGAGTTTTTAAGCCAAATAGTAAAATACGCGTTTCATAGGAAGGTAAAGGTTCTTCAAAGTGCAAAGAACGAAGCACAAAACGTGAAAATGATTTTTGGATCTTTTCCAATCGAGCGCAATGGATTAAATAGAAAGGACTCCATATAAAAGAAGCATACTCTAACCTTGACCTTACAAACGAATTATAAAGACAAACCAGAGTATAAGAATCAGAAAATTCTAAACTATTTCTACGTACAAAAGCAAGCAAGGAATATGATTTAGGAACAACATAATTTATATGATCCACAAAAGTGAACTTTGAGTCAAAAATAATTCCAAGGTCCTTAATTGAATTAACCTTCTTTAAGGGGTTACCAGAGAGGGAATATGAAAAAATTATAAAACTGTTACACTTCGTGTATGTCATAGCAAAGCATTTATTAAAATTTAACGGTAACAAATTCAATAAACTCCATGACAGCAAATTACTTAGATCACTCTGTAAAAGAGCAGCATCATTTAGATTAGATACTTTACTAAAAAGCTTTAAATCATCAGCATAAAGTAATAATTTTGCCGAATGAAAATATTTACTTACATCATTAATAAATAATGAAAAAAGTAAAGGGCCAAGAATGCTACCCTGGGGGACTCCAGAAGAAGCAATGAAGTGATGCGATTTAACACCATTTATTTCCACAAAACATACTCTATATTGAAGATAAGACTGGATCCAATTCAAGAAATTGGAATGGAAACCCATTTTGGCAAGTTTAGCTAATAATACATTATGGGGAACCTTGTCAAAGGCCTTGGAGAAGTCCGTATAGAGGACATCAACTTGATGTCCTAGTTCAAAAGATGAAATGCAGAATTTTGAGAAAACTGCTAAGTTAGTTACAGTAGACCGACCAGCAAAAAACCCGTGCTGTTCAGGGCAAATGTGTCGCTTTACAAAGAAGAATAATCTATTTTTAATAACACTTTCAAAAAGTTTCGAAACATTTGATAGCTTAGAAATAGGTCTATAGTTGGATACATCATTCTTATTACCACATTTAAAAACCGGTGTTATAGAGCCAATTTTCCAACAGTCTATAAAAGTGCCAGTCTTTAAAGATTTATTGAAAATTTCACACAAAGGCCTAGATAAGGAAAACGCGCATTTATTAAGCAAAATAGATGAAATACCATCATTATCAGCCTTATTCGATACTTTCATTTTGGTCATAGCAGTGGAAATTTCATCCTCAGACAAAACAACAGTACCAAGGTTTAAAAATGAGTCTACATTTTCCAAGATTGACATATCAAAATTTGAATTGACCGTAACATAATTGGATTTAAAATAATCAGCAAATAGATTCACAGTATCTTGAATAGTAAAAGAGTCAATGCCGTTATAGTATGTTGAAGTAGGAATGCAGGAGCCATCACGTTTGGATTGAATAAAGTGCCAAAATGACTTTGGATTGATTTTAATATTATTCTCACAACGTAAAATATACTGTTTGTAGAGAAATTTATTTAAAAAATTAAATTCTCTCATGTAATGAATGTACATTAAGTGATACTGGGGATCATTAGTTGTCTTAAATAATTTTATATTTTTATTGCGCAAGTTTTTAAGCTTTTTAAGACCTTTAGTGTACCATGGTAACTTATACACTTTTGGCGAAAAATGTGGAATATATTCAGTGCTTATAGAAGACAAATAAGATTTAAATAAATCATAACAATCTGCCACATTTTGATTTAAAAACATCTCATTCCATCTAGTATCGAAAAAAATAGCATTTAAAAGATCAAAATTACATAATTTAAAATTAAAATAATTATTTTGCGGCAAACATTGCACAAAGTCATAGAACTCAAAATCTAAAACAAGTGGAACGTGGTGTATACCTGATGGAGATACAGGACATAAACAATGAGATAGTTGAGACTTAAAATTTTTTGAAACAAAAATCAGATCTAAAATTTTGTTAAGTGAATTAAAAAAGGAATTAATTTGAACTAAATCAATGCTTAATAAACTATCAATAAAATAAATTTCGTGAGAATTATTGATATTGGAGGGAGTAAACACATCAGCAAGAAAACTCCAAACAACTTTACTTAGATTGAAGTCACCCAAAAAGCATAAGTGATTATCTGCATTCTTAAATGATGATTGTAAACCAACAACATTGTCAACATGCGCAGCATATAGGTCATCTGAACTATTTGGTGGGATATATGAGACACATACGTAAGCAGCACCTTTGGTATCATTTATTGTAACACATAGTTGGTCCAGTAGCGTGTCACTATTCTGCAGTAAAAATATAGACGAGCAAAGATTGTGTTTAACTGCAATCAAAACACCACCACCTCGAGTGAGACCAGTCTTAGCAGCATCTCTGTCCTTGCGATAAACTTGATATATATTAGGATCAAAGAATTCGCCATCAAAAAAATCTGCATTCAGCCACGTTTCAACAAATACTATTATGTCAAAATCACTTTGTGAGGTCCAATTAAAAATAGAATTTACTTTCGTCCTAATTCCAGACATATTATTAAAAAATAACTTTAATTTAGTGCGAGTCCCAGCAGAATTTTTATGAATATGTACGTCATCAAGAGTTGTAGAAAGAGCCTTCGAGTCATTCTCTTTATCTTGAACAGCATTCCAATCAATAGTTGTGTTGGATAAAGAAAGCGACGGTAATGGCAAATGCAATATCGACGAGTTTGATGGCAAAGGGGGTGCATCAGCATGAACAGCAGATAATAAAAATTGCATATATTCTTCTCTTAACTCTTCAGTAGATTTTCGTCTTCTTTCGCTAAAAAAGAGAAATGCCGCACTCGGACATCAGCCGGCCACAATGTTGGATTGAATACTTTATCTAAATCATTCAGCGGTATAATTAATTTAAAGCTGACTCGCTTTAAAGTGGTCACATCAATACCCCTTTTAACCAGACGATAACACGCAATTTTATCTTTAAGAATATTAGTATGCGAGCAGATATATTCAATAACACTATCAGCAGTAACAGTAGGTTTGAAATAAGAGAGATGAAGAAAACTCTTTGACACAGCAACATCAAGCTCATTACTAGCACTGCACCCCACAATAGACAAATCATTGTTTTGATTATTATTATTTTGCCTTTTGTTACGCACCGTACTCCACTCATAAGCCGATGACACAGGCAAGGGAGAAGATAAGGTTGGATCACTCCCAACAACAACAGCAGCAGCAGGCGCAGCAGCAGACACATCAGCATAAGAACCAGTCACACTAGATTTAGTATGTGAAGAAGACGAATTTAAAGAGACATCATTATTGACAGCAGCAACAGAATCAGAGCACACATTCAAATCAGGTGCATCAACAGCAGCAGCAGCAGCACCCGTGCAAAGAGATGAATTAGATGGAGAGCGTAACTCAATTAAGTTAGCATTCGCAGCAACAGCATTGTATGAAGGCACTGGATTATGAACATCAGCAAGGGCAATATCGATGCTGGGTGTTTTCATCGGTTGCATATTAACAGCAGATTTCAAGGTCGAGGTTAATGAACTCGACGATGAAGAGCAAACACTCTTCAATTTACTTGCATTGTTATTAGCTAATAAAGAGCTTTGACTAATGAGCAATTTAAGTTCTTTCACTTCTGCAGCCAGTTCCGACACAATTTCGCAGATATTAAAAGTTCTATTTAGGCACTTATCGCAATTATAGACAAAATTTGGACAATTATTAAAAAAGCCAAAAGAACGGTCATCAATATTAGTACACGATCTATGACATCGCTCATTGCACACATTACATGGTAATGAAACCTCCGCGCCCAAAATAGTTTTACTGCAAATTAAGCAACGAGAACGCATGACCGAAGCGAACGACAATCGAATATAAACTGATTTTCTTGTTTAAAAATTCAGAAGTGCTTTACTAAGAATTATTTGCATTTAAATTTTATTTATTATTCATATAAAATATAAAATATTTTAATAATTTGTTGCTTGTAGTCGAAATAAAGGACCTTCTTGTAAATAATAATCAGTGTCAGTAAAGGTATACTTTTAAAATTTTATGGTTTTACAGAACAAATTTTAATACCCAGCTAGCACAGTTTTCGATTTATAACAAAAATAAATTATAATTCTGAGGTATTCCAGCTTTTTTTTAACAAATTTAGTCACAAATGGGTTCTATCAACTTTATACAAGTTTCAAATAAGTAATTTGTAACAAATCATTCGTTTTGTTGCAAATAAGTTAAACTACGGTGTTAATTATGTCACGAATAAATACACTTTTTGTAAAAATGTTTCATAAAGTTTTTAAAAAAATAAGTAATTTTTACGTTTAATTAACATTATTACATAATTTTTTTTTGAAGCACCTATAAAAAATGTTTGTGTATTGTAATTGTAACATATACAGCAATGAGTTAGCAACCTAGATACGACTAAGTTGCTTTAAGTTTATATTAAGTTATATCAATGTCACAACAACTAAATGTTCAAAACATCGATTTGAAGATGTTTTAATTAAGTTATAGGGAAGTCACTAAAACTAAATGTTTCCAATTTTTCTGTGACGCACTAAAATGACATAAGCAAAATATAAATTTTATTGTTTTTTCTACATTTTCTTTGTGTAATCTTCTACTACCATGTAATCCAATTTTTTTTTTGTTTCAGCGTTCAACGAGACTACAAAACTGAACAAATTTTCCTTTGAACGGCAATGAATCATTGCGAAATTATGAGAATTAGTTTTATTGCAAGAAGGTTGAAATCAGGTTTTTATTCAGTTACAAGAACATTGGAAATTGTCGTTGCAACCTTATGCTGTATTGAGGTTATTATTCAGTTGCTTCATTGGCGTCGGAAGCGGGGGGCAAGGTGGGCAGTTGCCCCCCCACTTTTTTAGCTAGATAAACAATTTAAAAGGAAAAGTTATTCAAAATATCAGTTTTTTTGCAACGATAATATTTTTGTATTATATATTTTCCTCTTCTTTCTCTCTTCTTCATGTTTCATGTGAAGAAATTTTTGTGGTCTTTTTTGCACCACTATTTGTACTGCCCCCCCCATTTGTACTGCCCCCCCAGATGAAGTTCGCTTCCGACGCGCTTGAGTTGCTTCAACTTTAGGAAACATTATTATAACTCAAAAGATGTAGTTAGGAAAAATAACGTTAAATTGAGGTTTTTATAAAGTTGCAAGCTCATTGAAAATAGTCATTGCAAACTTGTGCTGTATCAAGGTTATTATTCAGTTAATGTAAATTTAAAAAACATAATTGTAACTTATAAAATTTTGCTTGATATAAGAATGATGTATTGAGGTTATTGTTCTGTTGCAAGAACTTTGGAAAAAAATATTGCAACTTATTTAATGTAATTAGTTACATAAACGTTACATTGGAGTTGCAAGAAGTTTTGAATAAAATTGTTGTAAGTAAATGCTGCATTGAGGTTATTATTCAATTGCAACAACTTTAAAAAATTTTTTGTAACTTTTGATATTAAGTTTGTTGCAAGAACTATGTATTAAAGTAATTATTCAGTTGCAAGAACTTTATAAAAAAGTGTCTAAGAACTTCATACTCGCCATATTTGAGTTTTTTTCTACACTATGAATTTTGATTGGAATAAATTTAAATACGATTGTCTTTAGTATTTATTATTTTCTTTTAGAATTTTCAGTGCTATATGACACTAGGAACTCAAAAAAATATATTTAGCCATATATTAAAAATTATAACGCTGAAATTAAAAACTCGAAATATTTCGTATTTCCAAATTCTATAAAAAAATTTTATTTCTTGGGTGGCGCGTGAGTTTTCTAGAGGGAAAACACAAACATGTTGTTGTAAAATTTTAGTGTATAACTCCTCATATTTTCAATTTAATTTCACATCTTCTTATTACATTCCAATTTGTCTTTGACTTTTAAAATACACTCCAAAAAATTATCACTGGTTTAATGAAAATTATATTAAGGAATTGTGTATGCAAAACATTTTAAAACTTTTTAAGAACTTATTTTTTTTTAACCAGGAATATTTATGTCATCAGTATTTCTTCCTTGTTAAAAATCTGTCATTTTAACAAAAAATAACTTCAATAAAACAAAATACTTGTTATATACACGTTATTTTACCTGAATTGTAACGTGAGAATAACACAATAAAAACTTTTTTGGATGTTTCAAGTATGTTTCATTTTGTGGCGTGCAACTTTAGTTTGTACCAACAACACAATTATAACATTTTTATAACACATTTTTTGCCTAATTGCAACCTAAGTTGTTATAAAATAAGCGTTAAATATCTGCTTTTTCAGTTGTAACTACGTTCAAATTACGATTTATATCTGTATTGGCGACTCTTTTGCGACACTTTTACAACCTTTTTGGGGTAGCTGGGTACGTTCAATGCTGCCAATACTAAGTTACTAAAAACAGTTTTCCAGTGACAAAGTGTTTAAAAAAAATAATTTTAAATTGTGTCAGACCCTTACTCAAATTAAATTTATATAAATTTAATAGTCATTTTCACTCATACACACTTTTAGACACACTCATACTCAAAATTCCCTGAGGCACAGGTATGCACTCCAACATGAGAAGCAACAGTTTGTCTGAAAAATAATTAACTGCATACATACTTCAAAAACAAAAAACATGTACATATACGCGAACATACATAACCACATATACAAGCAAAAACTGTAATCAGCGCATTGTCAGCAGATATCCTTCAACACCTGCTTCGCATGATTGTTGCAATCAAATATGTACATCTTTTTGATAAAAACAAACAAAAATCAACACAAAAATAACTGGAAATAACCAGCTAAATGCCAATATATATACCCACACACGTACATATACATATAAATTGTTCACATACACACATACACACACACCAAACAAGCATTCATCAAAAAATTTATAAACAGGGATGTCGCGTCGGGACACAATTAAATTGTTATCCAATTTAACGCTTCCGTCGACGCTGCACGTTGGGAAAAAATGAGGTAAAACGCGCACATGTGTTTGTTTTTGCTGTAATTTTTATATTTACTAAATAATAAAGCTAATTAATAGTAGTCTGGCATAATTATTTTTTTATTGCACACACCCTACACTTATACCCTACGATTGAAAAGGGAATATAATTTTTATACATAAAATGGTGAGAAAAAATAAAATTGAGTGCAGTATAAGTCAAAAGTATGTAATTACGCAGATATTATATATGATCGTCTTCCTTTGAAAATGAGGTACAATTCTTATCTTGAATGAAATTAGTTTTGTGTAATTAGCTATTGCAATGTTAGGAGCGTTCCGGGAAAGTCAGCTCAGGCGACTAAAACCCAAGGTTCATTTATATAAAGGTTGCGTACATTTTTGACATTTTCTCAATTCGGCACCTTATTTTAAAATGAGAGCAAGAGAGTGCAGTCATTAGAGCAAAAAATTCACACAGTTGCTTGAATATGAAACTATTTAGTAGTACATTTCATAGTATTAATATTTTTTGCTACTTTAAAAACTCCTATATTTGCTTTGGGAATTGACTTTAATTTGACATAGATTATGTAAAATCGGTCCATGATTTCCAAAATAATGTATATACGTGGCTGCATAGGACTATATTTACGCGCTACCTGCAAAAATAAATCAAATCACATAAAGTTGACAGCATAAATTCCTCCTATTTTTAAATGTATGATTTCACATGCAAACTATCGAGTCTAAGGCCTTTTCCGCACTCGGTCAACGCAGTTCCAACGCAACTTCAACGCATTAGCGAAAAAGTTGAAAAGTAATGCAACTATAAGCCTTATGCTTTCAGACTGGCTTCAAAAGTCATGCAACATGTGTAAGACATCTGAAAAAGCATTAATAAATGAAATAAATGGCATTATGCAATCGTACTTATGATAACATTAAAATAAAAAAGAACAATAAGCCAATATTAATATAAAGTGTACTGCACTACAAATAATTGAATTCACAAAACAAACAAACTGATGCAACAAGTCACCGATGGAAATTGCGGAAAGCCGCGTTGCGTTGAACAGGTTGAGAACGTGTCGAGAACTTGTTGCGTGCAAGTTGCTTAATCTGTAGGTTATGGTATAAATACACAAGCTAGCAACTTGAGTTGGAGTTGCGTTGACCAAGTGTGGAAAAGGCCTAAAAAATTAGTTTAAAGGCCAAGATGTATTTTCTGTTTTTATTTTTATAGGTAATTAAAAAAATGTTGGTAAAATTTCGTTTATCCTGATATTGAAATTTTTTATAATTTCTTGCTTCCCATTAATGTGAACTTTTTCTTTTGATAAATTACACTATTCTCTTAGACAAATAGAAGTAGTGTTGTCATTTCCGTTTTCGGGTTATTACAGAAACCGAATTTTTGTTGATGTTTCGGTTATGGTTTTTTTAATTAACAATTTTGGATTATTCTAAAAACCGAGTTTTTCTGGTCTGGTTATTCGACATTTTCGAACACTTAAAATAGTCGTTTTTCTACTTTTGTCGACGAATGGAAAGACTTGTCTAACAAACATACGTTATTGTAAGCATTTTTCGGCCTCGATAGTCTAGTCCCGGGCTCGAATCCTGACCAGGCCATGGTACAAAGGAACTTTAAAACACATCAATTTACGACGAAAAGTTGTGGTTTGTGGTGGTAGGAAAAGTTTGTGGAGAGAAATGCTTAGTAACTTTATTTGACTGAAGTACAGGTATAACACTAGCTTCAGATTAAATACCACATGTTTCTACAGCTTCTGCCACATTAAGAACATCCTACACAATAGTTTCAATTGATTACTCCCTTCTTCCATTCTGTGGTATCGCAACGGACCAATAATAGGGTCTAAGTGAGCTGGTCTAAAGACCTACTGCCACCTAAACCTAACCTAACCTAAACCTAACCTAAAGCATGAAGACAATTAATAGAACAACAAAAAGTGAGCTAACTTTTTTCATTTTATTAATATTAATAAAATATATTTAATATTAATACTATTATTTTTGTCTTCATGTATTGTTAAATACGTTAAAAAACCTTTATTAAAATGGACTATATATAAAAAACATACGATGCCTTAATTGTTCTATAAATTTTTTATTAAATTTAAAATTATATGTTTATATTAACCAAATGTTTTTGTAGATTAATCGGTTCAGCGGTTTAAACCGGTTATATTTATTTAAATATTTGAACAACCAGTTTTTAAAAAAATTTGCATTTTCGGGCTATTCGAGGAACCGGTTTTACATTTTGTCGAATATTTGACAACACTAAATAGAAGCCAGTTATATCTAACAAGTCTCGTGGACTTAACGAAATTCAACTCAACTCTTGTTCTATTGCGAGTTAATTTCGAGTAAGCCCCAGCTTAACTCGCCATGAAAACGTAGTATACAAAGTTCACAGCAAAACAATGAACAATGCATTTTTTGGAGCATCACAAAACCCTACTAGGCAAATGTCAATTTATTTTAGTTTACATAAAATAAGGATGCGTAAAAAAATGTACGCAACCTTTATATAAATAAACCTTGACTATAACCGTCCTCGTACCAACATTAATTTTAAAATTCTATCCTGAACCTTGTTGAAATAAAAATGCGCGAAGTAATAAATGTGTTTTAAGCTAATTCTTTATTTTTCCGCTCCAGAATTAGTAATGACTGTTTATCAACTTTTAGTGCAACGTTTAGCCAGCGATTACTCAATTTAGAACATAACCAATATCCGTTATGAGTAAATTTTAAGTGAGTGAACTTAAAAGCTTTTAAATTACAGTTGTGGCTAACGATATAAATTCAATAAATTTATACAATTCAATATACAAGAAAAATTAATTCATAATATTTTAATTGAAATAATTATAGTATGATCATACTTCAATGCGTTTTAGTTTAAATAATAGGTATAACAATAATATTTAATGAAATAAAGAATGGATAGATACATAAATTTTGTTACACTATTTATTTTCTATCTATTTATATACAAGAAGAACTTCGTTTTTTATATTAAGATATAAAATAATTACAACAATAAACTTATAGCATATTAAATTAAATATAAATTATATTAAGCTACAATAATAGCAACATATTATTCTGTTTAACATTAAATTCTTTTCTTCTAAGAATTTTCGCGTTCCCTTCTTCCTTACGTTCTTTTTGTAATAATGGGGCTTATTTTATTGGGCTCTATTTCATAATGAAATAAGACCCAAACAAAAAATTAATTATTTCCGAAAATTTATGAGACAGTCTCAAAAAATTGGGAGTTATATGATATGAAGTAACACCGAAAAATGTATGGACATTTTTTGAGGTCCATTTCGTGGTGCCAAAAATTAAATTTCAGTCTTTAATCAAGATGTACAACATTAAATTGAACAAATAAAATTGAGAAATTTCAATTTTTTATGTGTTTATCAATGAGAATGTGATTTCAATATTGATTTTCTTCTTTGCCTTTTTTATTTCACACCGATTGGATAAGTTTGTCATTTCACACGGAGTAAGCGGAGTAAATTAACACCGTTCGGTGTAAAAAATGTAAAGATCCGCTCATCGGTGTCAATTTATTTTTGAAATTTTGAAGTGTGTAGTAATCAATTAATTATTATAAGCATCAATATTCAAATATTATATTTTTTATATTAAATTTTTTTCTAATGTGTATAAAAGTAGTTTTGTTTCCTTTTAATAAAAAAAAATTATGTGTCAAAACTTAAATTATCATAGTAATCCAGTTTCGGTTTAGGCCGAACATTATAAAATGGCCGAATATTCGGTTTCTGCAAAAATTCCGGTTTCGGTCGGATACTACTTATAACAATATTCGACATGGGTTCCGGTTTCATGAAGTATGTTAAATCATAAAATCGATAAAAAAATCAATTATGAAATATTATTTAATAACCTCTACACGAGCGTTTGTACTTATTTTCCCCAACGTGCGCTGCTGATATTGTTTTTTGTTGTTTCAGCTGTAGTACATGTGTTTTTAAATTTTCATCAACTTAGTATAGTGCAGCGCTTCGCATCATCGTGATGTCAGCATTTGATAAAAAAAAACAACAGCAACTGACTACCGGCCATAAATATGCTGCACGAGGGTGTTACCCAGAAAAAAAAATCACAGACAGACAAACAAATTATTTTTTCATGTGTTTAATTTTATCGTTCGTTGTTGTGCTTGCATTTATATTACGACACTTTTGTTTTCTTACATTTAATTAAATTGTCAAAAGTTTTCTCATGAAATGGAAAAAGAAACAGTTTTTAAAGCAAGAAGCTGCTTGTGTAATGCTATGAAGATGCTCCAAAATAAAAGAAATAAAAAATAGTAGATATTAAGGAAAAAATAAGCATGTTAAAAAACTAAAATAAAAGGGATATTTTTTTAAATTTGGAGAAAAAGTGTTTAATACAAGATGATCATTTCGGAAAAGGTTGGTTTTATTGAGAGGACACCGTTTTGTATGAGCATCATGTACTTCAATAAAAAGTGTATAAAAAGGGTGAGCATCATTGAAAAAGATCCTGAAAGTTGGATGCTTCAGAATTACACTTTTTCGAAACAGTTTTTTGTTAGATTTCTCTATAAAATTTCAATTAAGTGACATTCATACGTCAATGGAGGTGTTCACACTTGGTGAAATGATTGAAGTATATTAGGGGTATTCATGAGTCAGTGAACTTGCCAGTGCAGTTGAGAACTGGAGGACTTGAGCAGTTGTGCAGTTAGGTTTTCGTGAACAAACTACTGTCACTATTTCAAAGCTGTCCAAATTTTTCGATGCACACAAGTGCACAACTGCTCAATTTTAAGGCAATAGTAGAAAAGCACTTGTGAAGATTTTTGGCGCACGTATATTTTGTTTTTGTAAAGTGCACAAGTCCTCAACAGCACAGACAAGTGCACTAAATCGTAAATACCCATATTGTGATTTTTTACTCTCTTTTATTCTTTCTAAACATTTTTATTTATCCCTGCTCACACATGAATTTTTGATTGAAGTACCGATGCAGGCATTTTTTACTTTTCTGTCTACCTACAACTTTGTAAATTCGTATCGTGTTATGTGTATTCAGTATATTTGAGATTTGCTTCTAAACAACAGTTAAGTAATAAAATGAAACCCTTGGACAGATTGATGCAGGTCTAGAGCTCAATCAACATTTTGACTGATTCGATGAATTTTTGAAGTTCATTTTTGATCTCTGAGAGTGTTCTTTGTTTTTTACATAGGAAAGCAACAACAAATTTTGATTGATTCAATCATTTGGCAGACGTGTGAACATTTACAATGTATGTGAATTATTTGACTTCAAGGGAGGAATTATCTGTTAACTACCCAGCCTCAGCAGCGCACTCCTGTTTGCAGGACGCGCTTGCTTCGCATTTCCTTCGTTTACCGTTAAACTCACTTTGGCTGATTCCTTTTTGATAGCTGTAAAATTAGCGGTGACATCACAGCAATACACTAAATATCTTTGTAGAAATGTAGACCGGCCTTGGCACCGTCGCACAGAGGGGTGAATTCGCAAAAAATGGAGATTAATTAAACTATTTATCCGATTTTAAAAATTCTTTCACTATTAGAATGCTACGTTATCACTGAGTGACATAGGCTACACATCTTTTGGAAAAGTGGGCGGTGACACTCCCCACTATTAAAAATAGCTCTAGCGGCCATAGTAATAGACTGATTGTCATGAAACTTTCCCAATGTTGTACTGTTGACCTGCTTATAGTCCTTGGCTATACTTGGTTATGATTGAATAAAGGGGCGTGGCACTACCCATTTAACTTGAAACTTAGAACGGATATATCTCATGAACTATCAGAGGTATGAAGATGAGATTCGGTATATATGTTGATCGTACAGTATGAATTACATCCAAGATAGAATAGGGCGGTGCCACAACCCCTTTAAAAAAATGCTCTGGCTCAGTCGCATTTTTTTTTTTTGAAAAAAAGTAATACAATTTTTAGATAGTAATCAATTTATTTTTAATATAATTACGTAGACAAAAGGGGGATTATTGTATCACATATGTAACTAAATTCGGGACTCAAAGCAGATATTAAAATTGTTCGATCGTGTACGGATGTGTCCGGTGAGCGTTTTGTTCAAAAATATAAATAGCTTGTTCCTTCATATCTACAAAATAGGAAAAAGTTTATACATAAGTATTTATATTTATCGTATTATATTATAAGACATGTGTTTCTGACCTGCTATTTTAAAAAATATGCCCAAAGTCATCAAACTCCAATGCATCGCCCTCGATATAATCATCATCGTCATCTGTATCATAATTTGTGCCTTCTGGTGCCACGTTCGTCAAAACTGAAGGCGTAACTAGTAAATCTACTACTGATTTTGGAAGTTGGTGGAATTTTTTTTTTGGCAATTTTGTTTTACCAGATAGGATTGGCTCTGAACTAGGTAGGAACCTATTGAATATGTCTCGATTGCAATCCTCCCGACTGCATTTGCGAGAAAAATGTTCTCTGTAGTTTTTAAAATCTTTGTTTCGGGCTTCCTGGGCTTCCTTAGGCAGTTCACCGATCGGTAATAGCGCATGCGAAATGATTTCTGGGCCATGTATTAAAAACTTATGCAAGGTCGGTGGCATGTTAAGCCACTGATACTTCTTAACAAAAAGTCGAGCTGTATTCTAAGCAAATACTCTAAATTTTTCTACATTGATGTCATGACCACAAGATACGGCAATTAAAATTGTGTGCATGTCCTTAATCAGCTCCAGATCTAGTTTCGTAATATCTGCTGTGATTTTAGCGTTTTCAAAAAATCTTCTTGCTGTGTTGCCATTTTTATTAACAGCGATGCCACAGCGATGAATTATCTCTAAAGGCCTTGCATTTTTTTGTTTTTGTTTTTATAGAACATTCATCAAATTCCAATTCTTTGCGACCTCTCTTATTTGTTGGGTGATTTACAAACGAGATGGAAGTGTCTAACCAATTTTTGTATTGCACAGAAAAACTCTTATGATGTCTATTCGATTTGGACCATCGCTTCTTAAATTCAGAAATGAAAGTGCTGAATTTCACTTCAAAATCTTTCATGTCAATAGGGCTCGTACGCTTTATTATTTCTTCTTTCAATATATTAATTTTTTCATTAAGTCCGCATTTCGAATAATATCGTAAAGGCTTCGACGAGAGAAACATTTAGTTTTGCTGCTTATTCCTAAAAAGTTTAGATAGGAGTTTTCAAAAGATCAGAAGCTTAAAGTATTTGTATAGTACCAGTTACCCAATTACAAGCTTTTACATCACTTTCAATACGTTTGACGTTTTCACATTTCAATACACAACACACAACACATAACGCACAATAACAAATACTCTTGTCATTGTAACACACAGTTGCTAACGATACACAAAAACAACAATTATAACAAAGAAAATGAAGAAAAAGCAAACAAAAGACAAGAACTGGTGTTCTTTGCTTGAGTGACTATTTTCACATTTAATTTAATAAAAAAATTTCGCGCAAAAACGCGCAACATTTTATTACTGAATATGAAAGCCTAGGAACTGTAGTTTCCTAAAAAATTAATATACTAACGCCAAATAACACCATTTATATTTAAATATCCACGAATATTTTGAAAATAGCCAAAATTTAGACACATTTTAAAATAATTTTTAAAAATAATTCTACACATTTTTTGCTTACACAATTATTTTTCGAACAACGCTAAAATACCTGAGGTTGAAGATTCCATAGTGAAAGTATTACTTTTGACTTGCGAAAAACTATATATTAAGCGTCGAAATATACCGAATTTCAATTAACACTATTGTGCGCGAATAGCTCAAAAATTACTTACCTTTAACACAATGCAGCTTGACAAGTAAACAACATATGACATTGAAATTTTCAGTAGTGATGTTGAATTTTATATAATTTAATCGGATACTAAGTATTTTTCAAAAATAACAAATTTTCATTTTTCAATTAATATACATTTTTTGCGATTTCACCCCTCTGTGCGCCGTAAACAGAAACAACGATGTCGGCCTGGAGATAAGGCGAAGATTGACAATTGCTAACGTGTGCTACTACGGATTCAGTAAGTGACATAGCGCTTTGGAAAAATTATAATTTCAATAAGACAAAAATTGAGTTTTTAAATTTTCCATTTCTCAAATTTTTAAAAGGTGTTTGATTTCCAACATATTGGCGGGAAAAATGCAGAGAAAATTGTAATAACTTGCAACTCCAATTGAGTTAAAAAGCAAATTTTCAGTTTTGAAGCATTAAAGTGATCGAAGAAATGCAAAATCATACAAAAATAAAACAGTTTAAGCAGGCAAGACTACTGAAATGAAAGAGGTAGTGCCTACCGAAACAGTCTATCTAGTCTGCTGTATGATTGACTCTGTACAGAGTTATTGTTTTTTCCTTCTTCAAAAACTTACTTGAGCTAAGGCTCATACAATAATTAAAAATAATGTAAAATCAAAGAAGAGATCACAAATTATTTATCCACTTTAAGAATTTTATAAGTGCCATCACTTGATTATGATTGTTAAGTACTCATTTTAATTAGTGTCCGACCAAAACCGGAATTATGGCTGAAACCGAAACCGAATATTCGGCCATTTAAAAATATTCGGCAGAAACCGAAACTGGTTATTAATATGAAAATTTAAGATTTAACAAGAATTTTTTATTAAAAGGAAAAAAAAGTACTTTCAAAAAAAATTTAATATAAAAAAATTATACTAGCATATTGAAGCTTACAATAATCAATTGAAGTTTACTATAATAATAAATGAGATCTATGGCAGAGCACGGCCAAATAAGTTTAATTAATGTCAAATTAATTAAATAATCTAATAATTGATCGATTTTTCGGTCAAATTCATGTGTAATTGAACATTTGGTTGTGAATATATTCACCTTTCAGTTAGAACACTAGCTTCTGGCGAAGCAAAAACTCGTTTCATTTCTATAGTGCATTTTCGACAAACAATCGAACACCATTGAATATTGAAATAAATGAAGAAGCAACTAGAACAGATGGCAACCCTTGATAGAGTTGATAGCGGCGATCTATAAATAGCCTACTGCTTTGAAATGTCATATGATTAGCAGCCATACAATTCATAAGAATGAATTCCAGAATCTGCACATTCATATGCTAGTTTAAACAGTGAGTTGATCACAGCTTAATCACTCAAAGACTACTGAAGAGGAATATGTAGCGATTTCCGAAACAGACTGTCTAGTCAGCTAAGTGATTGACTCTATACAGAGTTGTTGTTGTTGTTGTTGTTGCCTTCTTGAAAACTTACTTGATCTAAAGCTCACAATCTTAATTCATAAATGAGATAATTTTTTATATTATTTTTTTTTTTACAAAAGTATTGCATACTTTATATCTTCCGTACACACTCAAAATAGTATGCACCTACAATGTGCAAAGTATTTTTGATTTTTTTTAAAGGTTTAGTATTATAAAAAAAGAAATTTTTCGTTTTCTTCTCCTTTATTTCACACACACAGAATTTGTTCGGAGTTTATTTATCAATTTTTGGCTTCTTTACTTATAAAACTTAAATATTAATTGCAATAGAGATGATAAAATCGAATATTATGGTTTCGAACGCATAAAATAAACCAAAATGTTTTCCTCTAACACGATAAATCAAATTAAAGACGAATTCATAATTTTTGTTTTGTACAATACTTTGTAAATATATTTAATAAACCAAACTTATATATTTGAATTAAATGACTGATGCAAGAAATTTTTACCAAAAGTTTCGTTTATTCGGCCATATTAAACCGAAACTGAAACCGAATATTCAGTCGGACACAAATTTTAATGTTATTAGTTGACTATTAGGAAATAACACTCTCGACTTTTTTTTTCTGATCAAAAGTTTCTTAGTGATTAAAACTTACGAATGGATGAAAAAAATTTTGGATATTTTTTAATTGTTTTTTAAGAAGGGGGGGGGGGGTGGGGTTAAGTTTGTTCGCTCAAAAAAATGCCTATTTTCAAGAATTTTTTTATAAAACATTTGTATTATAGATTTATTTTGAAAATAAGTGTATTATAATACAACATTTGAACAATATTTAAAAAATTTTGGTACAAAAATATAAAGAAATAACGGATTTATTACAGTTCTCCGCTGATGCCTCGAAAATTTTTTTGCGGTGACCGCGATTTCTCAGCAATGGATTGTCTGAAATCAAAAAAACAAATTGTTTTGATTAGTTTATAAGTTTCTCTCTCAATTGACGCCAAGGTTTTTTTTATAAGTTTTTAAATTTTTTGCATCAATTTAAAGTTGAAATTTTCGATTTTTTGACAATAAAATCGATAAAAATTGAAAAACTCTACGCCACTTGATAGTTATTTGTATGTAGAAAATGTGTATAAATTTTAAAATCTATCGGTTAGGTAGTTTTATCGGAATGGTGGTCACCAACTTTAAAAATTACATGTTTGGGAAAATTTAAATTTTTTTATATTTGAACATCTCAGTATGAGGGCCGGTCGCTTGAAACGCTGTATCTTCGTTAGTTTTGCTACGACTTACTTTAATTAGTTGACACAATACTCTCGACATATTCTACATTCAGAAAAAAAGTTAAATAAAAAAGTTTTTAAACATTACCCTTCCATACTCATACTCGCCCACCTCCTTGACCTTTTATAAACGCAGAAAATAAATTTTTTTGCTATTTTTGCGGCATAGCATACATCTGGTGATTGTCATATCTTGTTATATTACTACATATACTTTATAATTTGATACTGTATAATTATAATTAGGTATTCTTTATTTTAATTGAAGTTGAGAAAATACTTTTTTAGAGAGAAAACAAAAAATAAAAATTAATTCGTAAAAATCATCGTTGCTTTAAATGCAGGAAAGTTAAAAATGCAACTATTTTTATGTAGCAACTGCTTTATTCCAATGATTTTTCTGAATTAATTTTTATTTTTGTGCTCTTTCTAAGAAAATATTTTCTCAACTTCAATTAAAATAAATAATGCTTAATTATAATTCTACAGTATCAAATTAGAAAGAATAGTAATATAAAAAGATATGACAATCCACACATACATTCTATTGAAGTGACAATTACAATGTATGAATATATTGTAGATACGAACGATTGTTAAATACGAACATTTATGCTGTCTTACTATCTCAGATATCTGGTTCCTGAGATATATAGTTTTATAAGAAAATTCAGAAGTCTATCAAATTTTATTTATATTTTACTTTTAAATAAAAAAACTATTCAAGATACGATATCGAAATGTTCTACAGACATATTGATCAATGCATTACGCATCTTTTGGTACTAAACACTTAACTCGTTGACTTTTTCTTAATCTATACTGGAGCAACTGTCCCACTATACCATACTTTTAAAACATTTTTGTCAGGTCTTGACGCTAACACTGACCGTTCAGGCTAGAATTGACCAAGATAGCGAAAAAAATATAACATTTTAAAGCTAGGTATTTTATTCCGGTTTGCTGAAAAAATTTTTATTTTATAATATCTGTTGAATTATTTACTTGTTAGAAAATGATTTGTTAATAAATTATAATATTTTGTTTGTGTAGAATATGTACATAATATTAAGTAATTATATTATTATGATGGATATTATATTATAATCCAGATATAATTATAGTCCAGTCAGCATTTTTTAGGAACCACCGTTTACAAGAAACATTTCGTATGAGCAGTTAAAAGAATTCTTAGATGTTGTTTTCGATCCATGTCATTTTAGCGAACTGAAAGTTGTTTTAAGCTTTTGACTAGTTTTTCTCGAAGAGTTTAAGGGAAAAATTGCGAGGCAGTTATGGCTGTAATTGCAGATAGTCGGAGAAAAATAACAAGACTTGATATAAAATAGGAGATTTTAAATTGGAGATTTTACTTTTTTGAACCTGTTTATTATTTTGATTTTATTTTTAATTTAATTTCCTTTGAAATGTTTTAAGAAATAATGTTCACATATAAGACAGAGTCTTTTAAAAGCAGTACGAATAGTAAGAATTTTTTTACACTTTATACTTATTTTATATAACCTTTCCCGAGAAACAATTGTCCAACCGGTGCCCGTGTTGATAAATGTCCAACCTCTGCACCGAAAGAAGTGCTAGTTCTGGAACACCTTGGGCAGGCACAATGTACGAACGAAGACCGAATCGGGCACTCGTCAGTTTATTGTGTCCGAATATAGTCGCTCGTTTCAGGTACTATTTCAGGTGACTTTCGAGGTACTTGTTGGGTATGTTTCAGGCACATTATAGTTAAGACTCAGGCCAGTTTCGATACATATCAGATACTTTATTGAATCAATATATGAATTCTATGTGCTAGAGTTAACGAGGACTAAGCTTTGGTGTCTAAATGGTCAGATGAGAATACGATGATCTACGTAATCTCCGAATGACATCCAGTTTTGTGCCAGCTGAAACAAAAAGAAAACTTGTATTGCAGTTATTTATGCCGATCATAACAAACTCTGAGGTCGTGTACTGCAAACTTGACTCTCGGTCCCTACATAAGCTCCTGGTAGCTTTTAATAATGCAGCTCGTTATGTATACGGTCTTAGAAAGTTTGATCATATCTCACTCTGTCTATTGTAAAAAATGACTTGGTCGTGACTTTCCTAGTTACCTTGAAGTTAGAAATTGCATTTTCCTACACCGAATTATCTATACACGTAGTCCTACATATCTTTTTGTTAAGTTGAAGTTTTGCAGGTCAAGTAGAAATATGAATCTCATTATCCATAGATGCAATTTCCTTAACTCCAGTAGATTTTTTTTCGTCAGTGCCATTAGGTCGTGGAATTCATTACCTTTTTTTTTTAAAATTGAACCAAAGCTCAGGGGATGCCTCCCTATAAATGTATAAGCATTGTGTTGATTCGGAAGATGGGTGATAGTTAGTTGGAGGGTGGATAGTTGGAGTAGTGTCGGTGAAGATTTGTTTTGAATTTGCATAGCTCAAAACTGCCAGGAAACACGCTCGCAGGGAGACTATTCCACAACTTAACCGTGCGACTAAAGAACGAATTATCACGGTAAGGCGAGGTTCTATTAAGTATCAATGTAATGGTAAAGGGGTGGGCTTGGACAGCTGCCCGAGTGGACCTGGAAAAAACACGAGCTGGTGGCGTCAGGCCATATATCTCCCTTGAACACTTCCCATGGTAATACCTATACAGAAGGCTTAGGCAACCAACATTACGTCGATGCCCAAGAGAGTCGAGAGAGAATGAAATATTTTCATCCCCTATAAAATATATCGCACGACGTTGAATTCGATCCAGAAGCTCCAAATAATATTTTGAAGCCCCTGCCCAAATGTGCGAATTGTACTCCATTTTCGGCCTAATATATGAGGTGTAAATCATGCGAAGATCAGCTGAAGTGAAATATTTTTTGCACCGTTCTAAAAAACCTAGGCACTTGCCCGCTTCTTTCGACACATCGAAAATATGATCATTCCAACGAAGATCAGATTGGATTGATATGCCCAGAATGTCAAGAGCAGCTGATTCCACAATATCCACACCATTCATATTGAGGGGAGCTAAGGGACAATCCACCCGCTTATGGGTTAACAGACAGCACTGGGTCTTACTTGCGTTGAACTCTCCTCTATTAGCATGACCCCACTCGTATATTTTTTGTAGATCATTTAGGAGTGTGGCATTCATGTTTTGCCTTTTTCTCTCAATCTCCATAGAGCTTGGGCGTTTTTTGAATGAATATGAATGACAAATGCTGCTGTCGTCCGCAAACGAATGTATTGGGTTATGCGTCAACGACAGAAGGTCGTTGATAAAAGCCAGGATCAAGGTTGGCGATAGAACAGAACTCTGCGGTACCCCCGCGTTGATGGCGTGCTCCTCAGACGAAATACCATCAACTACGACACGAATCGATCTGTCCTTGAGGAAACACGTGATCCATCGAGCAAAGCTCCCACCAAAACCATATGCAACTAGTTTCGACACGAGCGCTTTATGCCACTCCCGGTCAAACGCTTTTGAAATACTAGAGCAAAAACTCTGCTCTCTCCGAAAAAATGAACGCATTGATTCCAGCAGTTGGTTGTGCTCCAGATACTTCACAACGTTAAAGTTTATTACGCTCTCCATAACTTTGGAAAGCATAGAGCATATCGCAATGGGTCGGTAGTTTGCAGGGCTCATGGCATCGCCCTTTTTAGGTACCGGCTGGACATTTGCCACCTTAAAACAAGATGGAAATACTCCTGCAATGCAGAAGATCCACCCCCAATAAAGGGCAGTAGCTGATTGCTATCCAAGAGAGTGGAATTTTGTGCAACAATCTAGCCAATAAGTTCGCTTTATCAGCCGAGTCTGTGAAGATTTGGTCATCTTTTAAAAGAGTTGGAATCGATGATGATGTCTGATTCTTCACTCTTTTAACAAATGACCAAAAATGTTTGCTCCCTTTGGGGCAGAGAAGAACCTGTTCTCGATTACGGGCTTCGTGCAGAAACTTTTCGCGTTTTAAAATTGCATTACAGCTATTCCTTACCTCAATACGAAGTCTTTTTGTATTAGTATTCTTGTTAGAACGCCAATTCTGAAAGGCTTCCTCTTTGGACCTGACTGCAATCCTGCAAGTCTCATTAAACCATGAGTGATCTTTTGGTTTAATGCTTCTCATCTTATTGGGAATGAAAGACCGCATACCCAATAAAATAATTTCTTGTGCCATGACAGCCGCGGCATTCACATTTCTATTTTTTAAGTATTCTAATTTAAGTATTTAATTTTCAAACACTTTTCTTAACTTAAAATTTCTCTCCTTACTCTTTCTTGTTCTTCTCTTGCTCACTAATTACTTTTTCAGGAATAATTATTCATTGTTTAAATTTTAGTCTGTTTAAGTAATATTGTTACTGATAGCATTATGTAACATTAATTTGCATTTCGTGTCTTAAATATTTTTATATCCAATGTAAATTCGGCATGCAAACGAACTATTCTTACATGTCAACAAGTTTTTAAAATAAATACATAAAAATATAAAAAAAAAATTCTTTTATTGGGGTCTGTTCACTGAAGCTCATTTCCATTTGGCCTAATATCAATGCGCAATTAATTTTTTTTAATAAACTTCGCATTTTTTCGTTACTTCTCGTGGCTTTTACAAATAAAATTGAGTCAGGACTTTTGTGCCTAAGTAGTTTGGTATGGTTTGGTTTCTTGGGTTTTGTTCCTTTTTAACTGTTATTTATATATATGTATATATTTAATATATGTATGTGCTACCTACAAAAATTCTGAAATACTTGAAGTAATATCTTTCATTATCATGCATTTTTTTAAGGTTTTTATTTTTTTTTGTTTTCGAGCAGTGTTTGAAAATAAAAACACACTCAAAACTTTTGTAATTTTATTTAATTTGGTGAGAACGTTTTCTCAGGAAGTCGAAAATTTCGCTTTCAGCAAAAATATCGAACATATTGAGTTTGTTTCGTTGGTCTTGTCTTTTTCTCTAGTTTTGGAAAGTAACATAATGAGTTTTGATCAAAAATTTATGAAAATATTTTGAAATTTTTTGTTAAATAAAATTCGATAAAGATTTCCTTCCGAAAAACCCCAAATTTTTACCTTACAGTAAGTTATTTAACTGATTTTGCCAATTTTGTTCATATATTTCAACAAAACACTACATCTTGTTTGGTTTGTAATCGAACCACATATAAACAATATAGGTTTGCAACACTCTGCTTAAAATCAATGCATGACGAGCTCATTAACGAATGTCATTTTATTGGGCTGCATAATGAAGGCATGTTAAACGGGGTTTCAATGGTTTCATAATTACTTGACATGAAGAAAAACATGACACACACAAACATAAACACACACACACACAAACAAACGTAATCATATAAATAAAATATTTATAAACCATTTGCACGCATAATTAGTCTGTCATTAAATTTTGTGGTTTAATATACAATCGCGTACTTGTTTGCGCGCCAAAATAAGCACAACCGCGAAAATGTCACGTCGAAATTAACACATCGTCACACACACACACTTACACTAAAGTACAAATAAAGCTATGTGTGTGTCAAGCTCGTAGGTAAGGGGGTTTTCGAGTTACAAACCCTCCTATAGGGTTTGCATATCCTCCTTTAGAGGTATACAAAAAAATTTGTACAAATTAGACTGTTATAAACAAAATTTAAAAAAAATATCTTAAGTTGTTGATTATAAATAAAGTTTAAATCAACTTTCATAACCAAAAGATCACCCTTTTCATACACAATGCCCTAAAAAAGAAAGACTGAACAGTGAATATTATAAAAACTTGAGAGAATTTTGTAAACAATTTTATTTAAAAAAGATGTATAGTAGAGTGGCCGCCAAATGTACTGTAGAAAATGGAAATGCGAAATTTTAATGCGTTTTTTACTTAAAGTGTGCGGTTGTGACTCAAACAAAATGGGTTAAAATTTCAGCACTCTCAGACAAAGCTTTATTGTATCTAGTTTAGCTTTTTTCAAGTTTCCTTTTTTTTCTTAATATTAAAAACAAAATCGCAAAAATCCATATGTGAAAAAATTGCTATTAAATCTAGTGGATATTATCTTTAAACTATGACAAATATTCACAGAAAAAAATTAATTATTACGTGGAAGAGCTTAGCTGCTATGCAATCAGTAGAAAAAAGTGAAATTTTTCAAAAATATCAAGTTTGCGTATTTTTACAAAAAAATTCGGAAAAATCCAAACAAATCATGCAAAACATTAAAAAAATCATCCGGGCTAGTTATGGTACAGTTTTGAGCTATTTTTTACATAAAATAAAAAATCGCAAATTCTGAAGCAAAAATTTCCCATTTCTGGCCTATCGAACACAAAAAAATTAAAAAAAAAAAAATAAAAATCATACCTATGAATCTTACCCGAATTACTTTAATACCCTGCAAAGAAAATTCTTACCAGTGATGAATTTAACAAGTTAACTCTCTAGTTAAAAGAAAACTAGTAAAAAAATACTAAATGTTAAACTAGTCAAATCTTACTAACTAAAAAGTTACAAAAGCTATTTTTGAAATAGCTGGAATATAGTAGTAACTTAGTACTATATTCCAGCTATTTCAAAAATACAAGCTGTTTTTCTAGTTATAAAGTAACTAGTTGCTTTATTTATAGTTAACTAACTAGCCGCATTTTGACTAGCTAAAAAAAAATACCAACAGTTTTTCTAGCTCATAACTAAGTAATGTGTAATGTACTAGCTTCAGCATAAATTCGTAAACACTAAATAAATTAAATGTCTAGGGTAGGCCCGTTGCACGGTGCAAGAATACGAAATATACAATCCGTGCACCGCCGCAACAACAAAATATAAGTACAAATAACCGCGCACTATTTCCTATGTAAGTTAACGCCACATATATTTACAACTCCAGAATGCATTCCAAAGGTACACGCGCATCCGCTCTGGAAAATATGCTGACACCGCGTCTACGGGCGATAAGCAGTGAACTCAAAATTATGAAGTAAAACTGCAGCAAAATAAAAACAGCAAAAACAGACGATCGATTTGCAGCCCAATAGCTTAAGGTATAACATTTGTTAAATCAGTTTTTAAGTATACATTCAACAATAATGTCTAACATCAGAGCAAGCTCTGATGTTGTTTTTTAAAAACAAAATTAGTAATAAGTAAATTTAATTGGCACACGAGCAGGGACCAGCGGTTCGTTATAGTAAACACCTGAACATAAAAAGTAAGGTTCCGCAAACGTTGTGAAAAATAAAAAAGTTAATGAAAACCTGAACATAAAAAGTAAGGTTCCTATATTCCTATATTCTATTCTATACCTTTCGTCACCATCGTATCCTACAAGATATCCTTTCACTGCTTTTGAATCCATTTGCCTGTGTTTCTGCACTGGAACATGGATGAAATACGTAGAACCAATGATTCTTAGATATTTTATCCGAGGCTTCCTTCCCAACCACAGCTCATATGGCGTTACACCATCTTGTGAGGATTTTCCAGTTCGATTCAATATTTAGATTGAGGAATGTACTATCTCCGCCCAAATTACTTCCGGAAACTCAATCTCTGAATTTGAGTATTTGAAAGTTCTCGCCATCTCCACAATAGTACGATTTTCCCGTTCACTTTCTCCATTTTGCTCAGACGTGTATGGTGCCGTAAGGCGTTGCGTAATTCCATTTTTCTGTAGAATTGCTCGTACTTCCCCATTATCGAACTCGCCACCGTTGTCACTCAGTAACGCATTGATTGAATGGCCTTGCATCTTTGCATGCGCTAACATCTGCTTCAGTACTTCCTTGACTTCAGATTTAAATTGAATGAAGTATCCATAGCGAAACTTTGTATAGCTATCTTTAAAAACCACTAAATATCGTTTTTTGGAAAACGATTCGGCGAAGGGACCGCAAACATCCGTTGACATAAGCTCTCCTGGCTTAGTTGTTTGCTTCCTAGTCCCAAATGGTAATCTTTGAGCCTTTCCAAAGATGCACGGTTCGCATAATTCTCTCTTAAGCATATCCTTGACATATCGTTTATCCTGATAACCCCATCTCTCATGATACAGCTAAAGCATTGAGCTTTCTGCAACAACAACATTCGCTTGTACCTTTTTATTTGCATTTAATGGTTTAATAAGCGCCTTGTACAAGCTTCCTCCTACTTCTCGTGTTCCATACAGTATTGTTCTGCCGTTATTTTCTAGCCAACACTTTGTTGCAGTTGACTTGAACTGACTTCTTTGATTCCGATCTTGAGCTGCCAATATCGAGAACAAGTTTCTTGAAATGTCAGGAACGTACCAAACGTCGTTCATCACCACTTGTATAGACTTGCCATTTATTTTCGACATCGCCTAATAGTTCCTGATCCAAATGCCATTATAGTCTCTTTACCAGCAGCCTTAATGCTACAAGGTCTCTCAAATTCTCTGTAATTTACGAAGTAATCTGCACTATTGGTCACATGTTTTGTAGCTCCATTGTCAATCCAGCAATCTGTTGAATTAGTTGTAACAACACACGTCTCATTACAAATTGCAATGAAGGATTCTCTTGCATCGATTACATTTTCATGCGTGTAACCCTGCGTCTTGTTTTTGGCTGGTCTACCATCTGCTATCCACTTCTTGCAGTCTCGAACCCAGGGACCCCGTTTCTTGCAATAGTTACAGCAGTCGTCCTTCGGTGAGGGCTTGCTACTTGAACTCGTATATTTCTGCTTGTGCTTGTCAGCTTTTACAACAAACGCTTCTTCTATATACTTTCCCTGCTTGTCAGCTACATTTCCTCCAAATTTCTTTCGTACATGCATAATTGCATCGTCAGCTCATCGAAAGTTTTGTCGTTATCTTTAGATAAGAGCTCCAGCTAGACCAAAACATCTCAAACTTGATAGGTAGAGTATGCAACGTCTTACATACTAGCAGTAAATCTGGCAACGAATTTTCTACTTTGGCAACAAGTCCATTGTTTAACTCGTTCCACAAACTCCGTAACTTAGCAATATGTGTTGAGGCATCTTGACCACTAGTCCAATTGAACGCAAAAAATTCGTTGCAAATTTTGAAGAGCTGATCCTTTGATTTTGCTTCAAATTGCTGTTTTAGTGCTACCCACGTATCATAAGCTGATTCCTTATTTATGACTTTTTGATACACCTCATCTGTGATTGAGCTTGTTAGCATAGTCTTGGCAAAGCTGTTTGCCTTTCGATAAAAACTGCATTTTTCCCTATAGTCTTTTTCTTGACCTTCCATGGCCCCAAATGCTAGCGGTTCTGGCTTCTCCAACCGCTTGTCAATGACAACTAGAGCACCGTCGTGGTAGTCCATTAAATCTCTTATTTTTCTCTTCCACATTGGCCAATCCTTTTCGCTCGACAACTTCTTAATATTTTTCGCAAAATCCATCGCTCGTTCTTGAATAATTTATTCCTTCTTTTTATATTTTTATTAATACAGGCGAGTGCTTGGGCCCATAACCTATTGAAATGAATTTGTGTGCTCAATCAATCCAGTTTTTATTTGAACTGAAGTAAATAAAAATTTCTAATTTTCATTTTGATTTACAAAAACAAAGTTACCTAAAAATAATATCCATAAAACTTCAAGTAACATAAGCTTCAACAAATTATACATAACCTACCAAAATATAATAGCGCAAGACTTTTTCTTCTACACGCAACAGCTCAGATTAATTCAATAAGTAATGGTCTAAGAGTAATGTTCTAATGAAATAAGAGATCGTTTAATTTCCTGGAGACTGCTTGAAAATGGCTGGCAGGTTCTCCGGATCGTGATGATTTTGCGATAATTATTTATTTATTTATTTATTTATTAATTTACTGCCAGGTGATAACAAAATCACTTTAGGCATAATTATAATTAAATAAATAAAGTAAGTGTAATATACCTTTTACAAAAAAAAAAAAAAAAGAAACTCTTAACTTAAGTTAACAAAAAAATCTGCCACAATATTCTTAAATACTTCCGTAGACATAGAGAAATCTAATGGAATAAGGGAACACAAATTGTTAAAATTATTTAAAGCTCTAGTGATAGGCTCATTGCCCGCATAATTAGACTTTTAAGCTCTGAGATAAAAAGGATTAAATTAACGCAATGGTCTTGATGGAGTATAAAAATTTATACGTTCCAGCAGAGATGCACAATCAATAGTACTACATATTAATCCACGATTAATTTAAAGAGACTGAATAGTTCTTCTATCTTTGAGTGAATTTAGATGCAATAGTTTACAGCGCACACTGTAAGACGGTATCGGCTCAGTTAAATTCAAAGGCTTCAGCGCAAATTTTAAGAATCGTTTTTGAACACACTCAAGACGATTAGAACGAACTTCATAAAACGGATTCCAGATGAAAGAGCAGTATTCAAGCCTACACCTAACATAAGCAGAAAAGAGAAACAAACGCGTATATGGGTCTTTAAAATCACAACTGTTACGTTTTATAAAAGCTAAAACCGAATAAGCCTAAATGCTTAGTAAATGAATACTTTGCATAGAATAAAACAAACAAATCACAAACTTGGTTACTGGAATTTAACACATTATTATGAATTGTATAGGAAGATAATATATTATTGCAACGCTTTGAAAAAGTGACGTGGAAGCATTTTGTTAGGTTAGGTTAGGTTGAGGCGGCAGCCGCTGTACGTGCTTAAAACCAAAACGCACGTACCACAGCTCACTTAGACCAGTGAGGTCCGTTGTGATACCGCTGCACACTTGGCCTTCAGTCCGAGTGGAACCACATTGAGCTCTTAATAAAGCTTGTTAGACGTTTGACGCTTGTCCCCGACAGGTCGTCAAGCTCCGAAAAGAAGAATGACCCCAAATGTTTATGCCTTCTTCTCGCAAGCGCGGGACAGGAACATAAAAGGTGGGAGATAATTTCCTCCTCCTCCTCGTCCCTGCATCTTCTGCAGAAGTCATTAGTGATGACTCCCAATCTGGAGGCATGTCTGCCTAGTAGGCAGTGCCCTGTGGTAACAGCCACTAACGTAGCCACCTCTGATCTTCCCAACGAGAGAAGGACTCTCGATCGCTTTGGGTTTAGAGTCGGCCAGATAAGCCTTGTTGTTCTGCATGTTGAGAGTTCAGCCCATCTTGAGTTGGCTTTAGATGTGGTGTACTCATTAAGTAGCATTTTGACAGTTGCCATCGGGATGCTCGGCGAGTTTCGACCCATTAGAGTCACCGATGTACCTTTCCTAGCAAGCTCGTCTGCTTTTTCATTTCCACGTATGCCCAGGTACCCAGATTAAGCTGATGTCAAAGAACTTTAACATTTCGCCTAATGCAGCACGGCATTCTCTGGCTACTTTAGAGTTGATGGATACTTGCTCAATCGATTTGATCGCTGCTTGGCTGTCCGAGAAAATATGTATTTCTCGTTTAGAGATGACGTTCTCTGAGAGCCAGGTTGCAACTTCTTTAATCGCCATCATTTCGGCTTGGTAAACACTACAGTGATCCGGCAGCCTACGAACTAAGGATACCCCTAATTCTTTTGAGTAGACCCCATACCCGACCTTGCCATTTAATTTTGACCCATCTGTATAGAAATAAAGACACCCCGGTTTCCACGGCGCACCTTTATTCCAGTATGTTCTAGGTGGAATAAGCGTACCGTAGTTTCCATCAAAGGAAAGCAGTGGTTTACAATAATCAGTCCTTGGTGGAATGAAGTTGAATTTGTAGAGTATAGATGCGTGTCCTGAACCCAGGCTTTTCCATACTCCAGTTTCCCTAAGTCTGACCGCCGAACAAGCTGCCTGTTACCTAGCAACCAAGTCAAGTGGTAGAAGGTGTAATAAGGTCTCTAAAGCCGCAGTCGGTGTTGTTCTCAGAGCACCACTGATGCAAATAGATGCCATTCTTTGGACTTTTTGGAGCTGGTTGAAATATGTGACCTTGTCCAAGGCAGGCCACCATATCGATGCTCCATATAGAAGTATAGGTCTAATGACCCCTTTATACAGCCAGTGAACGATATTTGGGGAAAACCCCCATCTTTTCCCTATAGCTTTTTTACAAGTGTACAGCGCAACTGTCGCTTTCTTCGTACGCTCAAGAATATTAAGTTTTCAGCTAAGTTTCCTATCAAGAATGAGTCCTAGATATTTTGCATTTTCCGATAAGGACAATGCAGACCCATTAAGCATGAATGGTGTGAGAGACGGAATTCTATGTTTCCTTGTGAAGAGGACCAGTTCTGTTTTGGCCGGATTTACTCCAAGACCACAGGATTTGGCCCATTGCTCGAGTTTGCAAAGAGCTCTTTGCATGACGTCGCGTATGGTAGTGGGAAATTTGCCTCTGACTGCGATTGCTAGGTCATCGGCGTATGCTGCCACAACACAGCCCTCCCTCTCTAAAGACAGCAGTACATTGTTCACTACCAGATTCCAGAGGAGTGGAGATAGCACACCACCCTGTGGCGTACCTCTTGTCACCGATCTTACAGCGCTGTACGCACCTAGGTCTGATAAGATTACTCGACAGATGAGCAGCTCATCTATAAGATCAGTAATGCTTTTGTGCACACCTAGCCTACGCAACTCTAGTCGTATAGATTGTGGCGTGACATTATTAAATGCTCCCTCTATGTCTACGAAAGCAACTAAAGTGAATTCATTATGCAGGAAGGATCTTTCAATGGTACCGACCAATGAGTGTAAAGCCGTTTCCACGGACCTTCCCTTGCTATATGCATGCTGTGATGCCGATAAGAGAGCAGGGTCGATACTGCTCCGTAAATATAGATCTAGTAGCCGTTCTAACGTCTTCAACAGAAATGACGTTAGACTTATAGGTCTGAAATCTTTGGGGGTGGTATGTGATGTCTTCCCTGCTTTGGGTATGAAGACCACTCTGGCCTTATTCCAAGCATTGGGAATATAAGTGAGGCTTATGCAGCCATTGAAGATAATACGAAGCCAAGGCAAAATATATTTCGAAGCTTCTTTTATTTCTACAGGGTAAACACCATCAGGCCCTGGTGATTTATAGGGCTTGAAGCTGTTTATCGCCCATTTTAGTTTCCTGTCGGAGACTATGCCTTCGGTGTCCTGCGTAGAACGACTAGTACTAGGCAGTTGTGCACCAGGAGGCGCACTACTACCAGGGAAGTGCGTATCTAGTAGGAGCCCTGCAGTGTAATCAACTAGATTTATACCAGTCAACAACTAGTTGGAAATATCCAACAACTAGTTCGATTTATGTCCTATTCTCATAGAACCGACTGGTATTTTTTACGTGGTGATGTCATTGGAAAAGACAATTGTCTTACTATAGATAAGGTTTTAACTAGTTAACAACTCATTTTTTATGTAAAGTAAAATTCTAGTTGGGTTGTGACTAGTTTTTAACCAATATAGTACAATAATTATCGAATTAAAACTAGTTCATATTCATATTTTTTCAATAGTTCATAGGTTCAAAGAACATATATTTTTACAACAAAATATTAGCTAAAGGCTAAAGTTATAGCTATTTGATGAAATACCATGTTTGTGGTATACTACATGTTTTTAAATTAGTTTTTATATGTTTTAATTTGTTTATTATTAGTTTGTTCCAATGGGGTACCCAGCTCCAACTGGTTTTGGAACTGGTTAATTTTGATAATATGTAGTATAGTTTGATTTTGGCTAGTTTTACAACTGGTTTAATGTGACTTGACAAAAACTAGTTGGGTTTAAACTACTTTTGCAACTAGTAAATCGTGACAAAATATAAACTAGTTTGTTTTGACTAGTATAAATACTACTCATGTTTTAATGCTGACTAGTCTTACACTGCAGGGAGGTTAAGAGACTCCTCACCTGACATTGTCCATGTTTCATTCGACCTTTTGAGATAGCCGGGTGTGCATGGTGTGCTAGCGAGAATCTTGCGCAGTCTAGAAGCCTCTGAGATTTCTTCGATTCCTTCACAGAATCGTTTCCAAGAGGATCTTTTGGCTTTTCTGGTTTCAGTTTTGAAATTATTAAGGGATACCTTATAGGCTGCCCAGTCAAGCTCAGCTCTCGAGCGCTTAGCTGCGTTAAAGAGCCTTCTAGATTCAGTCCTCAGTCCATCCAATACGGCGGACCACCACTTTGGTTTTGGCTTCCCCCTTGTAGTCCTCTTAGGACAAGAGGAAGCAAGAGAGCAATTCATTGCTTTGGTTACTACATCGACTAGTTTATCAAGATCAGCTGCCGATTTTGGTTTATCTATAGGACCTGATGGCAAATGTTTTGCTAAAGCCCTTTTGTATGCTCCCCACTTTGTCTTTCGAATGTTAGCCGGGGGTATTATTTTTGAAGACGTATTGTGTAAATTATACTCAACGTATCGGTGGTCGGAGTAGGAATGCTCTTTTGACACTCTCCAGCCACCTATCTTGTCGAATATTTCTCTTTTGCAACAAAAGCATTTTGTTAAGTTTAAGGCAAAGTAATTTCTAGCACACCAATCAACAAGATTCGACAGATCAGATTGAAGCATATCAACATCCAAAACTGAACAAACTCTACGGTAAAGCTTTAAATCGTCGGCAAAATGCAAATAATTACAACTATTAAAACACTTTCCTATATCATTTATAAATAAGAGAAATAAAAGTGGCCCAAGAATACTTCCTTTCAGTACACCAGACGTAGCATAAAAAGTGTAGGAATTTACATTATCAATGGAGACCACACATCGGCGATTCATTAGATAAGAGTTAATCCAATCAAGAAAATTAGAATGAAAACCTAACTTTTTTAGTTTACTAACTAACGCATTGTGGCAAACTTTGTCAAAAGCTTTGGAAAAATCTGTGTATATGACATCTACCTTATTTCCAGTCTCAAAGGAAGAGATACAATATTCAGAAAAAACTGCTAAGTTCGTGACAGTTGACCGACCAGTAACAAATCCATGTTGAAAAGGGCTTATTATATTTTTTACTGCAAAATAAAGTTTATTTTTTACAATAATTTCAAAAAGTTTCGATACCGTTGAAAGCTTTGAGATAGCTCGATAGTTTTCTACGTTATTTTTTGGCCCAGATTTAAAAACAGGCGTAATAAAAGCGTATTTCCATTCATCAATAAAAATACCCGCACTTAAAAATTGGTTAAAAATAAAAGTTAGGAGATTATTAGGGAATAAACACATTTTTTAAATAAAAAAGGAGAAAAACCATTTATATCTGGCTTATAAGAATGTTTTAGGGACATTATACCATTTAAAATATCTTCCAACCAACTTCTGACCAACTTCTATTAGTTTCATAACCCGAGCTAAAGAAATGAGCAAACAGGTTTACAATATCTGGAATAACATTTGATGTTGTTCCACTAAAGGACATTGTAGATGGTATAGAAGAACATGCTTTTTTAGATTAAAAAAAAACTCCAAAAAGCTTTAGGATTTAACTTTATGTTCACTTCGAAACCCATTATATATTGATTATATAAAAATTTATGGAGAAAATTAAATTCTCGCATGTAATGTTTATACTTTGACTCAAAAACCAAATTATTAGTTGCCTTAAATTTTTTGCAAAATTTATTACGTAAATTTCTTAGTTTCATAAGTCCTTTAGTGTACCAAGGTCTCTTAAAGTTCCTTTTATGAAATCTCGGTACATGCTTATTTAAAATCTCAGTCACTAACAAAAATTTTAAACGATGCAGTAGCATTGTTGCAATCTAAACGACTCTGCCAATCAACACTACCTAAATGAAAGTTTAAAAATTCAAAATCACATAAATTATAATAAAACTTTAAAATATCACAATCTTTGGCAAGTTGAATATAGTTAAAAAACTCAACATTTAAAATTAAAGCCAAATGATGCATATCTTTAGACGACAGAGGAAAAAAGTATTCATAAATATCATATTTTATTTCAGAGCTTACAAAAATAAGATCAAGGAATTTGCCTAACTTATTACCAAAAGTATTAATCTGATTTAAATCTAAGCTAAAGAAATTATCTATTAAATAAATTTCATTTGAATGGTTAACATAAATAGGATATAATACTTTTTCATTTCCAAGAAAAGACCAAACAATGTTGTGAAGATTAAAATCACCAAAAATACAAAACTGATCTTCATCCGAGGTTGATGATATGAGATTTACAACATTGTCCACATGAGCAATGTATAAATCATCCGCACAAATAAAGAGCATGCCTGATTAGCTATAAAATAAATTATATTCTTGTATATAATAACAATCAAGTTCAAGCGCGTCGGAAGCGAATTTCATCTGGGGGGGCAGTACAAATGGGGGGGCAGTACAAATAGTGGTGCAAAAAAAGTTCACCAAAATTTCTTCACATGAAACATGAAGAAGAGAGAAAGAAGAGGAAAATATATAATACAAAAATATTATCGTTGCAAAAAAACTGATATTTTGAATAACTTTTCCTTTTAAATTGTTTATCTAGCTAAAAAAGTGGGGGGGCAACTGCCCACCTTTCCCCCCCGCTTCCGACGCCAATGATCAAGTTCTTAAAAATAAAAATAATCAAGAAAGAATTAATGAGATAACTCATGTTACAAATACAATTCTAAAAACTGTAAATTCAGGTAACATTGTAAAAATGAAATAATACAAAATATTGAAAGGAAAATAAAAATCATTAAAGATGATTTAATTAATGTTGACTATGCCATTCAATGGGCTAAGTAAGGTAGAGTAATAAACTCATTTATTTTTTTATCTTTCGAAATGAATATTACACAAGAATTTTTCAAAGAACAAGATATGCCATATATTAATTTAATAGAAGCTATCGAATTTGGAGAAGTGAGAATAGCATCAGATTCTTCATTAATTATTTGCATAGTAAATTTACCTAAGACAGACACAGAAACCTGTGAAAAATTGTTAATTAAACCTATCAAACATGAAAATATTGTTTTAAAAATTCCTTTCGAAAACATTATAGTTTGTAATAATTATGTTTTGGAAATAAGAAAACAATGTAAGACTTTGAATAACGTAGCTATTTGTAAAAGAGAAAACTATTTTAATATTACTGACACCCGCTGCCTACCAAAAATACTAAAAGGACAACCATCGGTCTTTACAACAATCAACAACCAACACGTAGCCTCAGCAGAAGAACTTTACCTGGAATTTTACTTCTCAACCAGTTCCAAGGTGTTATAACTACGGAAAAAAAGAAATAAATGTACAAGGATCATTTTTTATTAAATACCATAGCACTACAATAACAATTGCGAATCAAACCTACGCTAACGAGGAAATATCGATCGTCAATCCACAACCAGTAATAACACAATCCGAAAATGCATCCAACAATTTTGAAGAAATTTTTTCACTCGAGATGCTCAAGGAACATACGCCGTTCGGAGTCGGCATAAAACACGTAGGTCCAGTTCTCGGTCATTTGTGATCAAACATTTAATAACACGCACAACACAATTGATCAATAGAAGCTAGGTCAAAGTCCTTCCAAGGGCTGAAATGGCCAGTTTATTTTTTTTTTATTTATTTTTTTTATGCTCAAGGAACTACATATGAAAAACACACAAAAAGTTGACTTATTGCAGAGAGAACACAAAACTAAATTTATTACAAGTTTGGGAGTCTCAACCTTTGGAATTGTTTTGCTAATTATAATAATCGCTTGGATTTGGCTCCTTAAAATAACCACTCCTCTCAAAATAGTTGCCAACTTACAAAATTGTCATCCTGAAGAACAACAGAACATCCCACAAGATAAACAAAGTCAAACCATAGAATTGGAAAATAAGGTAAAAAGGACAAATCAGATTCCATTCTTTAAAAAAAAGAAGAATAAAGATCAAACGAGGACGTTTGAATTAAGGAGAGGAGGAGCTAACGCCACATATATTTAAAATTCCAAAATGCATTCCAAAGGTACACGCGCATCCGCTCTGGAAAAATATGCTGACGCCGAGTCTACGGGCGATAAGCAGCGAACTCAAAATTATGAAGTAAAACTGCAGTAAAATAAAAACAGAAAAAAACAGCAAAAACCGACGATCGAGTTGCAGCCCAATAGTTAAAGGTATAACATTTGTTAAGTCAGTTTTTAAGTATTCCTTTAACAATAAGGTTTAACATCAGAGCTTGCTCTCTTTTCATACAACTAGTATGAAAACTACTAAAATTTAACTGGCTAAAATAATAGTAATATAAAACTAGTATTTAACTAGTTAAAAATATACTAGCACAAATGTGCCTCAAGTCGAACCAGTAAAAAGCCTAGTTTTGATTATACTAGTATTTTACCGGTTAAAAAGTTACTACTAACACAACTAGTTCAAATTATGCCAGTAAAAATACTACCTCAATACATATCGAGAATAGGACAATTGTCTTTTCCTATGACATCAACACAGGAAAATAACCAGTTTGCGCAATGTAAAAAGCATTTCAGCTGAACTAGTACTGGTATTTTTTGACCTAGTACATTTACTAGTATTTTAACTAGTTGGCTGTACTGCAGGGTAATGTTTTAAAAATTATTTTTGATTTTTGTCGGCCTTTTTGACGTTTCTGTATGACAAAATCCTTGTCTTCTTGGATTTTAATTGTTTCGTATGCAATGTCAAATACGAAATGTTTGATATTTTCACGAAAACCATTTTCCTTTTTTCGATACTTTTCATCCGGTTAATAAGAATTTTTATGCTTATCTCCGCAATCTACGTATTATTTGTTAAATTTCCGGATGCAATTCTTTAACATCATTGTGAGCATGTGGGTCTTTTAACAAAATTTGAGTGTCAAATCAATTGCAAATTGCGTTCCACAAACGTTGCAAATGCGTGTTTGAAAAAAAAATTTTTATGATCTTACTTCGTATGGCAATTTTGTATTTGAAGTCGAAGCCTTAATTTTATAAACGTCTGAATATATTAGCGTCAACTTCAAAGGCTTTAGATTTGTAAAGAAATGCATATATTTTTGATAAAAAAATTAAATTAGAAATAATTAAAATAAACAGATTTCCAATATAATAATATATGTATGTATATAAAAAAATTGTCAAATTTGACCAGAGATTTGAAAGAGATTATGAAAAATAATTAAAAACGATTTTCTACTTTGTAGTGATTGTTAAGTCGGTTTTTTTTTTATTAAAGTGTTAATTTCTTCCTTTTCAAAAAATACGATAATAATTCTACCCATTCTTGTAACGAATTTTACTACCCTATTGTCAGTATTATTCGAAATACAGTGTTTTTTATACTGCCACTCCCCTTTATCGAATAACTCTCTTGACCGTAAATTTTAATAATTATGCCTGTGCCCTAGTGTCAAGATTAACTGGGATACAGTGTTTTTCTAAGAGTAACACGGCTTTTGTCGAATTCCTCCAACTTTCGTTATCGTGTATTGTAATAATCCTACCCATTCTTGTAACGAATTTTATTATTTTCGTCAATATTATTCGAGATAAAGTGTTTTTCTAATATTTTCACGCTCTTTTGTCGAATACAGCTCACTTTTTTAAATTGACACCTCCGTGTTCAATGTCTCTATATGTTGACAAGAAATTATGGCGATCGGCTTAATATTTTAGGAGTTATCAATGTAGGTTCATTTATTAAAAGAAAAACAAAATAAGCCAACTTGAGAAACTCCTCCTTTTTGAAGTCGGATAAAAAATGACGACTTTGATTGGCTACCCAGATCTCCAAATTTGACAACTCCGGACTTATTTTTTTGAAAAGCCTTTAACAATTGAGGAGCTATAGGCAAACATTCGTCCCGAAATCAACCGAGGGCAGAGTTTGCTTTGACCAATAGAAGCGGCCACTTGATTGATACACTCAAAAAGTTAAATACTGTCAGGACAAACACTTTCTACTTTGTCCTGTAAACAAATTGTTGCAAGAAAGTATTTGTCAGAACAACAGAATGCTTTGTAAAAACAATAAAGTCCTTACGTAATATATAGTTGTTGACAACAGTTGACAACAGTTTTTAATCTTGAAATAGTAAAAATTTACGTCAACAACAGAAAATAGTTTATATATTTGAGACTTAAGCAGAAAACTGTTTTTTATTGCAGCCATTGCGATCACTACACTTCTACATACCCGGGATATACACTCAAAAATATTTGTGAGTAAATAAATATTGCTAACAATTGCGTCCATTCTACGAATTTTATTCGTAGTTTTCAGCCACGAATAGGATTCGTAGAATCGACATATATTAGTACATGTTACGAATATGTTATTATTTACGAATGATCATAATATCTAATAACGAAAAAAAAAAAATTCTGTCTGAGCTGGGGCTTGAACCTCGGCTTACAGGCCACGCACTCCACCAGTAGGCCACAGCCACTTTACAATGATACAATTCGTTATATGCTGTAGTTGTTCAACAAACCAGGCAAAAAAAAACATTCTGTCTGAGCGAAAGTTTGAACCTCGGCTCTTTAGCTTACGGGCCACGTACTCTACCAGTAGGCTTCAGCCACTTTACAATCATACACTTCCTTATATTCTGTTGTTGTTCGACAAACCAGTAAAAAAAAAATCTGTCTGAGATGGAGTTTGAACTTTGGCTCTTTAGCTTATGGGACACTCTCTCCCCCAGTAGGCTACAGTAACATTACAATCCTACCGTTTCATTTATCCTGTAGTTTTTCGACCAACCAGGCTGAACGATTTCGGTTTTTAATTTTTAAAACTCAACTAATAATTCGTACATTCTACTAATAATTCGTACGGTCAATATACGAATGAATTTGTTCTACTAATAATATTTTTCATTCGTAAATAGTACGAAAGCATTAGTAACTACGAAAAACACATATTAAGTAAGTACACACGCTTGATCGTGTGAATGTGTCTCGAACTATAGTATGACTCACGCCTATTTGACGGCACTAAAACAGTCGTAATTTTTTTGTGTATGAATTGTACTGAAATTTTTTTTTCGGAAAAATGTTGAGCATATTTTTGGCATATTGTAAACCAAATCTAGTTTCTATCTAGTGGAGAAGTTGGTCAAATTTAAATTTGTTAATTAAAATATATATTAAATACCTATAAATAATTTTAAAAATTTTATTATTGCGCGAGCACAAAAGGCACACCTTGTTAACAAGAACACTGATTGGAACTTTTTAAAAAAACTATTGAACGAAAACACACACACAAATATCGAAATATGCTCCGAGCATCAGCTTGAAGACGAGACCTGGTTACTCACGAAGCTGATACAGAACGCTGCATGGCAAAGCACACCTAACATTCCAAGTAAGCTAGTCGGCTTGCAATATCCTGAAGAGATCAGAAATCTTATATATGCAAAAAGGAAAGTTAGAAAGAAATGGCATCAAACAAGATATCCTGTTTATAAAACCCAACTTAATAACTTAACCAATGAGTTAAGATCAAAACTAAAGAAAATAAAAAACAAAGCTTTGAATAAATATTTATGCTCGCTAACTAATGACAAAACAACAGACTACTCTCTGTGGAAATCAACAAAATACCTTAAAAGGCCAATCAAGCACATTCCGCCAATAAAGCGGATAGATGGCACTTGGGCAAAAACCAACGTGGACAAAGCAATAGTATTATCAGAACATCTGAAAACCACATTCCAACCTTATGAAAGTAGTTCTGTCGAAGAGCTTCCAAACATTACACAGTTTAACGCCATAATTGATCCTGTTACAATAAACGAAGTAAAGCATAAAATTCGCAGCTTCAAACCAAAAAAAGCCCCGGGTTTTGACTTGATTACATCTGAAGTTATTGAAGTTATGAACTGCCAAACAAATCACTGAGGCAACTCACCAAAATACTCAATGCATGCATGAAGTTAAAATATGTACCATGCTATTGGAAAGTGGCTGAGGTTATAATGATAGGTAAACCTGGAAAAAATCCACATGAGGTCTCAGCCTACAGACCCATATCTCTTTTGCCTTTTATGTCGAAACTATTCGAGAAAGTCCTGCTTGAAAGACTTAAGCCAATAATTGGCCGCAACAGCTTAGTACCAGATCACCAATTTGGCTTTCGAAATAAACACTCCACCATTGACCAAGTCCATAGAGTAACAGATATAATAGAAAAACCACTAGAAGACAAAACCGTGTGTTCTGCGGTGTTCTTGGATGTTGCCCAAGCCTTTGATAAGGTTTGGCATGAAGGGCTTTTACATAAATTGAAAAATGTTTTTCCATCACAATACACAGCTATACTAGAATCGTATCTCACACACCGATTTTTTCGAATAAAACAAGAGAACTCTTATTCAGAGCTAGTGCCAATCAACGCTGGCGTTCCACAAGGAAGTATCCTGGGCCCAGTCTTGTATACCTTATTCACAAGTGACATATCAACCTCAACAGCAAGCTCCATTGCTACATTTGCCGATGACACCGCGATCCTCGCAGTTGGAAAGAACGAAGAAGATTCAGTACGAAAACTTCAGCACTCTCTTGATTAAATCGCAAAGTGGACAACCAAGTGAAGAATAAAACTAAACCACAGTAAATCAGTTCATGTAGATTTCACCAACAAAAAAATCGTGCAATTGCCAGTGATCGTTTTTGGTTCACAAATTCCATACTCAAACACAGCGAAATACCTTGTTATGACCTTGGATGCCAAGCTGCGACGAAATGAGCACGTCAAAATGAAAAAACAAGAGCTTAATATAAAATACAATAAACTTAACTGGCTAATTGGAAAATATTCACCATTATCCGTATACAACAAAATGCTAATTTAAAACACTGTCTTGAAACCAGTATGGAGCTATGGCATTCCCCTGTGGGGCTGTGCCAGTAAAGCAACCATAGACATCAATGAAAGATTCCAAAACAAGGTGCTACGATGCATAGTAAATGCGCCTTGGTACTCGAGGAACAGCGACATCCTACAGCCATGCTTGCAGTCAACACTGGTCCAACTCGAAGACTTAAGCATATCAAGCCAATCGATATTCTTGGCAACAACCTAGGCTAGGAAATATTTCATTATTCCTTTTTTCATTTAAATTAATGTTATGACGTTAAAAAATCCTTAAATCAAATTTAAATGCTCGTTAGTATTTGTTTACTAGTTGCAGTATAAGGAAATGTTAGTCTATAAATATATTTTATAACGTTTCAATAAAAAAAAATTTCTTTCATCTAAATTTTTAATTATTTCTTGTTCTACCACCAAAATTTCATTAATTTTAACTTAATAGTTAATGAAATATCAAAATTTAAAAAAAAATTGCATAAAAACTACTTATAACTTAAAACTTTATAACTTATAAGCTTATAACTTAAAAAAAAAACTTAAATTAAAAAAAAAATTAAACACTCTTTTAAATTTTAGTTAAGAGAAGTAAAAATTTAGTGTTCCCGTTTCAGAAAATTTGACTCGCAATTATTAACATGAATTATTGTATTTTTGCTTACGATAATCATTAGTAAATTAAACAAATATATTCGTAGATACTACATCAGGTATTAGAAACATTTTACGAATGAGTTCGTTAAGATATCACAATAGAAATACTTTGCATATTATACGAATATTTTTTGAATGTACGAATATTTTGATTACGAATATCATTCGTAGAAATTTTATTAATAAATGTTTTGAGTGAACATATTTTTGTTTTTGACATTATTTTTGTTTCTGTCTGAAAAATTGCGTTACGCGGTTAAAATTTATTCAGTATTAAAAGAAACCGCTCACAGTGGGACACCCCAGGGAGGGGTCCTCTCGCCACTACTATGGAATCTTGTAGTTAATGAACTACTCGAAAAGTTCGCAGGTAGAGCCCCGAGGATAACTGCCTATGCAGACGACATAAGCATTATTATAGTAGGGAAATGTCTATCAACAGTAAGCTCCATAATGGAGAGCACACTCAAAGATGTACTTAGATGGGCAAATTCAGTCGGTCTTAGTATTAACGCAGAGAAAACGGATCTGGTTCTGTTCACGAAAAGGTACACGATACCACAGTGGATACCACCGAAATTGAACGATATACGTCTCATACCGAAAACTCACAAAAAATATCTAGGAGTCGTCCTGGACAGCAAGCTGTCATGGAAAACCAACGTGGAAGAAAGGGTGAAGAAATCCACCATTGCACTATACACATCCAAAAAGATGCTAGGCAGTACTTGGGGTCTCTCACCCTTTCTGATGCACTGGATCTATGTAACGGTAGTGCGTCCTATTCTACTCTATGGGATTATTGTGTGGTGGCCGGCTGTGTCAGGCACTTGGAGAAAACTCAGCGGCAGGCAGCGCTTTGCATCACGGGGGCACTGAAGTCAACTCCAACTAAAGCGCTTGAAATCATTCTAAGTATGGACCCCCTGGACATACACGCAAAACTAATAGCCGGAAAAACGCCTTACGGCGGCAGGCAACATGCACATTCAAAATTTTGGACATTGTACAATCGGAAAGGATCTACTTAGTAGCACGGACTACATGGTGCCTCGCACGATAGTCAATTCCAAAGCACGAACTCTTCTGGGACCAAAGGACTGGTGCAAAGGTATAGAACAAGCACAGCAGGCGGTCAACATATTTACCGACGGCTCCAAAATGCCTACGGGGGTAGGTGCGGCGGTGTATTGCGCAGAGCCTAATATAAGGCAGCCATATAAACTGCCGAACCACTGCAGTATCTTCCAGGCGGAAGTATTTGCCATAAGGAAAGCTGCTGAGATAGCCCTCAGCATGGACACACAACACTCTAACATCAACATTTTCGTTGACAGTCAAGCTGCGATCAAATCCATGCGCTCCGCTGGCATCAAGTCCAAAAGTGTCTTGGCTGGCAGAGATGCACTAGATGCACTATGCGCTTCAAAAAGAGTGCGCATCTACTGGGTCCCTAGCCACCAGGGCATTGAGGGAAACGAGATGGCAGATGGTTTAGCAAAGGAAGGCGCCGGGCTGAAATCAGAACTTGCAGAACATGTACTTACTTCGCTACAAGAGTTGTACAGGAACCTCGAAAGAAGAGCCACAATAGCAGTGAATCGTAGATGGAGAGATACGACATCGTGCAAAGTCTCGAAAATCATGTGCAATGCACAATGCGAAAAACGAACTGTGTTCATCTTGGCACGCCCGCGCAAAGATTGCAGGACACTAGTGAGCATGCACACTGGTCACTGCATGACGGCAGCCCACGCGAGGAAGCTTGGCATCACCACGGATGACAACTGCAGGAAGTGCAAGGAACCGGACACAGTGTAGACCCTGGAGCACCTACTATGCACATGCCCTGCCCTACTTAGATCGAGACTAAAATACCTAAGCTCATCGACATTCCCGTCGCTTAAAGATGTAGCCAGGGTGTCTCTAGAATCCCTCCTAAGGTTTGAGAACTCAACGCAAATCTTTAAAGACTTTTAAAAACAAACACAAAGGTTCCTTTTGTTCGCTACCGGTACCACTAAGGACCTGAATTGGTCTATGTGAGCCTTCACGAAGGCATCCGGTCTAACCTAACCTAACCCTAAAAGAAACCGCGTGCAACAACGTTGAGTTCAAAACATAGTATTAAATGCAGCGGCATTGATAATCGGAATACCTAAATACAGATACTTTTTATTTAATAAATATCTATGTAAAACAAATTAGTAAATGTATTTTCCTAAATAACATTAATAAATTACTAAATTGCATTATAGTTCCATTAAATACGTTCAAAATTATGTGCTTCATATATATTTATTAAATAAAAAAAACGAAACTGTTGGCGCAACAACTTTGCTGTTGAATCAAATGCGAAAGTTGTTGGTGAATCAAATACTTAGTACTTGCGCCACCAACTTTTATCTTTAAGACAACAATTTTATCACTGTCGGTGACACAACTTAGCTGCTGAATCAAATGCGAAAGTTGTTAATGGATCAAATGATCTTTAACTGTTGCCGCAAATGAACTACGTTTTTGGGAACGAAATGACCAATAAAAGTTGTTGCCATTAAGTACAAAATTGTTGGCGTGACAGCGTTTTTTTTAGTGTAGTGTATTCAAAAACTAGTCAAAATATATTGTAAAGGATCAAATGAAAATACCTCATATATGGAAGTCTTTCTTTTTAAAGTTATTCAATATTCACATACTGACATAAAAGATGGCGCGCGCACCCTGTATATATACAATTCGAAACATTTATAATATGTTATACATGCTAAATATACAATTGAGAAGAGGGATTTGTTTTTCAGAGTGTATCTATTAGTATCAATATGGTTTTTTTAATCGAGACGCTTATTGGACCCCCCTATGAAAAATCCTATTATAAAAAAACATTTATAATATGTTATACATAATGCTACCAACTCATGCTATTAAAAAATAAGTATATTTGCTTCTTAGAACACGGAAAAGTAAGTATTAGTAAGTATAATTTTTTAAAATAAGTATAAGTAAGTATTTTACCTTAGAAAAACAAATTGAATATTTTTTTGATACAATTAACTAATTTATGTTAAAATCAATAGAACCCACAATATTCTTTAAATATTGTCACACCCTCTTTTTGTTTTCCTTGAAAAGTTTTTTGCATACGATCTATCTAAAACAAAATATTAATTTTATATATTTGAAATTCATATATATTTCTAATATATAAAATAGTTTAAAAACAAAAAAAAAGCATAACAAAAAATTAAAAGTTATACGCACTTTCAAAGTAGTCAAATAAAAAAAATAAAAAAATCACATTCAAATGTATACAGAGACCAAAGAAAAGTTATCATTATTCGCTCTCACTGTCACTGAATTGAAGCGCTACATTATTTTGATTTTTTCTTTTTGCTTGAAATCGTACTGTCTTGGCTGTAAATTTCGTTTAAGTGTGAAGTCTAATTGGTCACTTTCGAAAGTTTTTTCTTTTTTTTTAAATTTTTGTATATGTACTAAGAATATTGTATTAAATTTTTATGAAATAATTTTTTCAACCCAAAACTTTCTCTACCTGAGCTCATGTAAGAACGCATTTAAAAAACTTTAAAAGCGTTTTTCTCAAAACTACGTTTTCACGGACGCCCCACACTATTTCTCCGGTGGGCTGATCCTTCTGAAATTTTAACCACATATTTAACACAAAACTACTCACACAAAAACTATAATCGTGTTAAAAAAATTTTTTTTACAAATAACAGCGAAAAAAAAATTTTTTTTGGTTTTTGTTACTTAAATTTAACAACAATTGCTAAAAATTAATATTAATAGTCTATTTTATAGTCCTTGTCATATTGAATCTAAAACAGTTTGGTTTTCTGTTTCAGATAAACAGATGCCGAGATATCGTGTGGGAGCCGACCTGCCTCCAAATTATTAAAAAACATTAATAATTTTTTTTTATTTTTATAAATTAAGACTTCATTTATCATTCCTTACTACTTATATAAACATATCTTTCATAGCAAGCTCACGAGAAATTCCCAAAAATAGCCTATTTTCTTAGCCGACGAACTACAGTACACCCTTAATATTTCAGGTCTTGTCTTTAAAAAATTGTAAAATTCGACACAGCTGTATTCAATATTATTTTTAAAAAATAAAATTGACTCCAGAGTCTGTATTTTTAACGCTGTTGGTTACAATTTTCAAACTTTTTCCACTTTTGCAAATAAAAACGTTCAACCGGAGCTGAAAAGTAAGCATAATTAAGTATAAATCTTAAAAGTAAGTATACTTATAAGTATGGAATTTTAGTAAGTATATGAAGCTGAAAATAAGTATGATACTTACAAAGTAAGTATAGTTGGTAACATTAGTTATACATGCTAAATATACAATTGAGAAGAGGGATTTGTTTTTCAGAGTGTATCTATTAGTATCAATATGGTTTTTTTAATCGAGTCGCTTATTGGACCCCCCTATGAAAAATCCTGGCTACGTGCCTGGTGTGAGTTGTGCGATTTGGTTGAAGTTACTGCGACAGCCGCATAACTGCAGTTCAGCTGGTTGTCAATAAGTCAATCCAATTGTTGACGCAGTGCCATGATAGTGTTTATATTGTAATGCATACTTTTAGGCGTGTAAAAATATTTCATGTGAAACTGGTAGTAGAAGCAGCAAAAGGTGAGATGACATAAAATGTTAAATATCGAATGACATTTTAAATAACAAACTGTTTTGAGAACGTTTTGCTCTGTAAATGCATGTTTTGCGTAAATTTAGAAGCTAACGTATTTTTGTCACATATTTTTGTATGCATTGATTTGTTAATCCCGTTTAGAGAAAGTAAGAATATTTTTCTGTAAAATTCGTAGCAAAATCCTTTAAATCTTAGAACTTTACTAGTGGCAAGACCGTTTTTCCTTATTTTTCCTTATGATCTGATTTAATTTTGTTACAATTTATGTTGTGCTTCTTGGATTGCATGGTTTTATTGTTTTTCAATCTTCTTGTTGCTGTTGTTGTTGTTGTTGTTGTTGTTGACTTATGCAAATCTTACATTTTATTTTGGTTTGGCTACACTTTGTAGCTTGGTGAAGTTATCAAGCTGAAATTCTCAAACAAACATACACCTATTTACACACACTAACAAAAATATACCATATCAAAGCTAAAGTGCGTCAACAATGCAAATATATGAACAACAGTAATCACAAAAACAGCAAGAACAACAACAACTACAACAAAAGAAGCATGCTTCAATACCTTCAAATTTAAATCCTTAGCAAAAACACACAAATCTACATATAATCAAGCATATGAGCACATACATATAGTATATCTGCAAGTAAACAATTGCCACCAATACAATAACTCCACTTCTGTGATAGTTTTGTATCACACACACACACACACAATCTACTCAAACGCCCCCATGCAGCGCGCTTGACCATATAAGCACAGGATTTTAACCTCATCAAAAGGATTTTGTCGTCTTTTCGGTTTGGCTTAGCTTACGTTCTCGTATCTTCTGCTCGTTTGCTTGCTTGTTTGTTTGTTTGCTTGCTAGCCAGCCTGTTTTGCCTTATTTTTGGTCCTTCTCAATTTCGGCTTCGTTTCACTTATGAGCTTCGACGAAATTAAATGAACTTTAAAGCTTGTACCTTGTTATGAAGGCCCCCCAAAAACATGTTGTGCCCAAAATTTCAATATATGCACAATTTTGTTGTTTGATAGGTTTGACCCCATCATTGTTCTTGTTGTTGTTATTGCTTAAATTGTTTTTGTTGTCGAAATATAAACATTCCACGGCTTTGCCTCAAAGCCAGAGCATGCTGTGTCTGTGTGTGTGTGTGTAAGTGTGTTTGCTATTGCTTTACTAGTTTGATCCTTCAACTAGTTGTGAACAATAAAAGATTCGTTCCTTGAAAATTTCTTGTGTTTTATTATTTTTTGATTTTATTGTTATGTGTCTTGTTGTCATTGATGTTGTTTGATTTTGTTTTTATTGATTGAATGCTCAGTTTTTCAAAAGCACAAAAAAAACCTATATAAATTTTACACACTTGCAAAATGTGTTTGACCATTTTGGAAACATATTGAAGTTTACAAAATAAATTTTTTTATTTATTTCTTATTAATAGTATCAGTATAATAAGAAGAACTTCTTTTAATATACAAAAATTTAGGTTAATAAAAAAAAAATATAGCAGTGAGGGGACTGCCGACCGAAGCGAAAACCTATATACAAAATATTAGTATTCCCTGGAGGACTTTGTCCTGCCACGGACCGCTTAACTGTTTTATAAAAATTATCATGCTAATCGGAAAAACGTTTTTATATTTTCACTCCCTCAGACTTTGGTTATATCTTTCAAAATATTTATTATTCAGATAGCATTTTTATTTTATAATTACACCAAACTATATTTTTACATTTAAATTGAATATTGCTGATATAAAAATAAAATGCAGGGAGCACTATTGAATGAAAAATAATTCTCATAAAATAAAATAAATTTTCTATATTTTAAATATGATATTTTGTTTGATTCGTCTTGAAGCCTATTTTAATGCCTGCATTTGAGTTCTTGCTACAAGGAAAACAGAAAACATAGCGAGAAAAGTGCAGTTTATTTTCTTCCCCCTATTCGGTTCATCCGTGCATCCGGTTTATCATTATAGCACATTATTTTCATCTTTTGTCATTTAATTAAATTTTAAATTATCGGTATACTTATTTAAATAATTAATATACACATAAAATACGTATACATAAAATTTGTATTTACATAAATTTCATTTACATTATTTTCACTGTTTGCGTTAATAATTGAAATATATTAAAAAAAGGTTATTAAGCGTATGGTATCTGAAATAAAAAACCATTTTTGGTCGATGCAGTCCCAGTCATGATAAAATTATTACTAGATAGCCTTGACAACTACTTCTTTTCTCACGAGCTGCGACCATCGAATTTCACACAAAAGAAAACAATATAAAGTGCGTGTTTCACACACATTGGCAGCTTTAAGCGGAGTAAATAGTTAGCAACTGTTTTTTTTTTTTCAAATTTCAGTGAGAAACCTTTGCAATTAAATGATCCATTCACAACAGGTGACTTCTCTGAACGCGGCCTATATATGTGACACACGTTCTCTATTTTGTTTTCTTTTGTTTGACATTCGATGGTTGAAATACGAAATGTCACTCCTACTTATTACTTATTATACCATGTTCCCAGAGAATATGCTGGCGACATTTATAAAACTACAAATGTTTTTATGTTGGACATGAAACTCAAACACACGCTCTTGGATATTGCCTACCAGGCGCTCAGCTTTTTTCGTTTGACATGATTTTGACAGAATTGTAGGTATTGTCAAAAAGGAATAAAAACAAACACAGAATATAAGGCGTACTTTTAAAGTCTCTCCGTATCGAGCCTACCTTGGGCCGAATTACAGCATCCGTGATCGAGCAAAATTACGAAGAGCACGTCGAGACAAGTGACTATCAATCTTGTACAATTTTGCTCTATCACGAATGCTGTAATTCGGCTCCTGGTTAATATGCCTTGCTGAGTGCCTGGTAGTCAAGATCCAAAAGCGTTATTTAAAAACCTACTCGCAGTCATGGCAGAATAACCAGGTAGGGCCGGCTCGCTTAGTGCCCTCATGCGTTAAGAGCCGAATAGACTAAACAGACTGTTTGAGCAAACAAGACTTTTTTTCTCGTTATAGCGATGACCATAGACTACACAGACTTTGTTTGCGCAGACTTGATATATTTATTTTATATATTTTCCTTCATGCACGTCTTCACTCTATAAAACTTTCGCGATTATGGCAAGTCGGTGTGATTTTCACTACACACTATACAGACGATTTAAAATATTTTAAATTTTGCGCAGACATCGGCACAAACCTAAAACAGCCAAATATACTGTTGAATAGTTTGCGCAAACACGTGTTTGCGCAGTCTGTGTGGTCTGTTTGGCCCTTTAACGAAGAGTAGAAAATGAAAAAGTTGAAATAAGAATATTATGTTTTCAAATTCTAATAAGTGCGGACACGTGTGTTAAGTTTGTGTTAATTTGAATGAAAATATTACAAAAACAGTGTAAATAAAAATATAAAATGCCGAAGAAGTGTTCACTTTGTAAAATAGCAAAACAACAAAATATAAAATATACTGGAAATTACAGCCCTTGGAAGGATTTTGACCTAGCTTCTATTGATCAATTGAGTTGTGCGTGTTATTAAATGTTTGATCACAAATGACCGAGAACTGGACTTAGACTGGACCGAGACCGAGACTGGACCGAGACTGGACAAGAACCTTAACATGGCAATTTTTACTCTCTGAGGTTTGCCATTGTCTGCAGAGAGGTGACAACCGAACAGAAATATTAATTCAATTGAAAAAACTTTCTGTATGAGCTGGAATTGAACCCGGGCTACCGCGGTTCTTTAGCTTAGGAGCCACGCACTCTACCCACTAGGCTACGGTCGCCACAAGTTAATACGAAAAGCACCAGCAAAACAAGAACATAAAGAAACTCAAGATGAACTTCTGATTTTGACAACTAGCTCGCTTTTCTCTGCTTTCTACTTCATTCCTCTCCGAGTCGGCCCAACCTGGTTATTTTGCCATGCTCGCTGTCTGTATTGATGACGAGAGTTACTCGGAAAATCACGATAACGCAAACCAAAGATTTACCCTCTACCAAAATCGTTCAAAGCGTCTAAAGAAGTTTTCACTTCAATACTAAATTCTTTTTCAATCGGTAAATTTATGTAATATTAAAAAAAAAATTATAACATTAATATTTACTTAACAGCCCTATTCTGGCAACTTGACAATAGTCAACCAGTAGTTTTAATATTTCTAAATGTTTGTTGTAATTTTTTTATTTGAAACAAAATTTGAATCTCAAAAAACAACATTATTTAATGAATTTGTCAATATCTGAAAAACAGTTAAAAATTTTTATCAAAATTTATTATTTTTGAGCTTCAAATCTTGTTTAAAAAAAAAATTACAACAAGCACATACAAATAATAAAAATACTGTTTGACTATTGTCAAGTTTGCAGAAAAGGGCTGTAAAGTTTTGTGTTTTGTATTTGAATATCCTTTTCTATTGACTTTTCCAACAGTTCGAAGGTTCCTAAAAATATTCAGCATCAAATATATTTAAAGCAATTCGCTATTCTTAAATTATCCGAATTTACAATTAACATGAAAAAGTTAATTGTCACCCAGGTGTCACTCTCCGATTTGAATGAATAAAATCATTAGACATTATTCCCAATTGAGACATTTACAAATTTTTATTAAACGATGGGTTTTTAATAATTTTGTAAATTGCAAAACAATATAGTTGTTTTAAAAGTGAACACAATATGTTTATTTTAAATAATTGCCACACAAAAATTTTAAAATTCAGATATTTGTTTTTTAATAGACATAAGCCCAACCAAATACAAGTAAAATTGAATAACTTGTATGCAACAGGCACACACATAGTTAATATATAATCTTAGTTTTCAAGCAAAGCTTAAAAAAAACTTTATTTCGCCAAAAAAGCGATACAAGAAGTGGATGGTAAATTCTAAAGCTTAAAAGTCACGCCGCCTGGTGATTATCGCCAAACAAGCGATAATAAGAACGGGATCGTGAAAAGAAGGAGGAACCACTTAGGCACATACACAACAACTCTTATGAAGTTTAAGGAGTTCCGAACTAGCTTTAAAAAATATTACAAAATACTTAAAAAACTTAAATTGACTTAAAAAACTAAAATTTGACGTTAATTAAAAAAAATTCCTTAAACAAGCCGTACAAAATATCACAAAATTCCTAAGAAATACTAAAACTACACTGTTGGGACGTCAAAAAGACACACGAAAATACCGAGACACGTAAACTTATTTTTTGGTCTTAGAATTTAGTAGCATACTCAGTTTTTCCCAATCAGATTAAAATCTCGAGATATTTGCGATTGAAATTTAGTCACTTTAAGATCCATTTTTAGCTATATTTTCCTTATTTTTGGAGACCAAAAATTTAGACCACCTCCGATTTTGCTTACATTTTCAGAATTTAGTCTACTTATGAAATAAAAACACCGATTTGAGCAAAAAATTTTTAGATCTTTTGTTTTTAGTTTTTACATTCAACATTCAAGTTTAGTCCAAATGGAAGAAAAAGTGAAATTGCTTAACTCTTGAAAAGTCATAGATTAAACAAGGCAAAATTGATTTTCACATTGGAAGTATTTTTAAAAAGACAATAAAAACTAATTGTTAAAAGACTATAAAAACTTTGCAAATGAAGGTCAAATGCAACTCAAATGTAAAATTCTGAAGGCTTTAATCTGATTTGTAAAAACTGATTTTGCCACTAAATTATACGATCGAAAGTTAAGTTTATGTGTCTCGGCGTTTTGTTGTGTCTTTTCAAAAGTTAAAAATTTACTTACAGTGCTATTAAGCAGTGTTATATTATCATTTTTTTTAAATAATTTTATGAACCTTCTGAATGATCTAATTTTATTAATTTTTTTTTAAGGAATTCAGATATCTGGTTTTTCAAGAATAAACAATAAATACTATCCAAACGTTTAATCGAAACTGTGTTTTTTGGTTTTTTTATAATCTTCTGCAATGTTTTGTGTTGTAAAACAAGGCATAAGGCATAAACTTCATATTACGTCTTCCGGCATAAACTTCATAAATATACGTTTTATAAGGTTTGTCAAACCCGCGACTAGTCCCGGGATCCCGGGATTGTGTTTTTTAAATCCCAAAATCCCGGGATTGCCGAAACGTCCCGAAATTGGATGCCCTGGTAGCTATTTCCGAAACAGGCTGTCTAGTCTGCTATGTGATTAACTTTTACATAGTTTTTGTTGTTGTTGTTGCTTTCTTTCATATATTACTTAACTTAAATCTCAATAGAACCTTATTAAATCATAAAAAGGTCACAATTTAATTATGAATATTTGTATATAATTATCCGACATTTTTTTTTGAAAAATAGCTTAAAAAAATTTTGTTAAAATAAAAATAAATGCATTAAAAATATTACTATATGAGTTTTTAAAACTTTTAAAAGTTTTGTGTAAAAATTAACACATTAAAATTGAAAAAATTTAAAGGTATAATATTTTATAGAATGCACCACAGCGCCACCTTGGAGGGGGGTCCAACAAAAACAAAAATTGCGGAGCACTACACGAACATATGGTGTGTATATAAGGTGGATAGCTTCAGTGGTTCAACCATGATGGTCAAAAATACATACGCACCAAAGCTTCTTTCGTATTGTTCTTTTCTTGCCTCAACCATTTTTTCATTATCTTTAGCCAATGCCTTCCATTTTTACTAAAACAAAAAAGTTAACGAAACATTTACTAAACCTTTGCAAAAAAGAAAAAAAATACATCTGTGAAACAGTGCAGAAGATTTGATCATCATGGTGAAGGAATTTATGTATACATTTTTGAAATTAATAAAATTAAAATGTTTCTATCAGATAATATCATAAAATAATAAGTTTTTAATAAGTTGGCCACGTTAGAATTTTCTGTGGAAATGCCCATATGCAAATCTAATAAAGGGTTTTTTATAGAGTGATATAAGTTTATATCATAATAAAACATAATAATATATTTTTAATATCAATAAAATGAGCTTTATTGGATAGAAAATTTTATGACATTAACAATTAAATATAATTTCGGCCATGTGGCCGCCACGCCTGGCGCGTACAAGGCGCAATCTGGAACACCAATTTTCACAAACTTTTCGCAGCATTTGCGGCCGTATATCGCCGATAACTCTTCGAATGTTGATTTCCAGGTGTTCAATTGTTTGTGGTTTATTCACGTAGACAAGTGATTTTACATAACCCCAAAGAAAATAATCCAATGGGGTTAAATCACACGATCTAGGGGGCCAATTAATTGGGCCATTTCGTGAAATTATTTTTTCGTCAAAAGTTTCCTTGAGTAAATCAATTGTAGCGCCCGCTGTGTGGCATGTGGCTCCGTACTGTTAGAACCACATATCAGCAAGATTAATGCCAACTAATTGAGGTACGAAAAAACTTCAAATCATGTTCCTATACCGTTCACCATTGACAGTAACATTCTGACCATCATCGTTTTTGAAGACATATGGGCCAATGACTCCGCAAACCCATAAAGTGCACCAAACAGTATTTTTCTGTGGATGTAATGGTGTTTCGACAAAAGCTTGTGGATTCTCCTCACTCCAAATACGGCAATTCTGTTTATTTACGTACCCATTCAACCAAAAATAGGCTTCATCGGAAAATAAAATTTTCTATGGAAATTCAAAATCAATATCAATTTGTGCTTCAGCCCATTTGCCGAATTGGCGGCGCATACGATGGTCGTTTGGCTTTAATTCCTGCACAAGTTGAATCTTGAAAGGTTTTAAGCCAAGATCTTTTCGTAAAATCTTCCATAAAGTGGAAGGACACAACCCCAGTTGCTGAAAACGGCAACGAATTGATTGATTAGGATCATCTTCAATGCTTTCCTGTACAGCGGCTACAGATTCTTCAGTGCGCACTGTTCGGCGTCTCACGGTATGCACATTATCAGTAACAGTAAATGTGGTCCAAAAACGATATTTTTCTTCGAATTAGCAGCTCTGAAGGACGATTATGTACGCCATAAAATGGACGAAGTGCACGATAAGTTTGACGAACAGAACCATTATATTGATTAAAAATTTCCACAATTTGCACGCATTGCTCTGGTGTAAGTCGATCCATAACAAAAAGTCAAAGTAAATTAAACAAAAAGCAACTATCAGCTGTTACATGAGTGGTCAAATAAAGCAGTGATGCCAACTCAAAGTTGTATTACTCTATAAAAAACACCCTTTAGTATTGCATAAAGCTACTGTGAACGAATGTCATCAGTTAGCATTGAACACAACCAATGATATATTCTGAACGATTCTTATTGAACAGTTGTTTTCATTGCTTACATTTTTAGCGGCAAAATGTTTCATCTATACTCTATACTAGGGCCGTCCAGAATTCTTGCCTGTGCGTCAACAGAGGTCAGCGCAAAGCTCATTTATAAGGTTGTGGCACTTGAGAGCGAGCTCGTTCGAACTGTCAGAATGGATGAAAAGAAAGCAAGAAAGTGAATGCATAGAACAAAGAAAAGCACAGTGACAGTTCAAAGAACGGCCGAAAAAAAGAGCGTTTCTCTCAAGTGCCACAACCTTATAAATAAACCTTGGGGCAGCAGTGCACTTTGTCGACTGCTGGATGAATTCGGGGGTGAAGCGGAAATAGGAGCAGAAAATTTCGAGAGGAAGTGTTAATCTTTTTTTAATGCATGCATTTTTTATTTAAACCGAATCAAGGAAATACTTTAGTTTTAAGGTTTAAAGTTTTTTATAGTATTAAATATTTTTATCGCATTCGAAGCAGCGGGTACTTTCTACTTTATAATAAAAAAAGTGTTAACGAAATGGAGGGAGTTGTAAAAAGGAAAATAAAAAGGGAAAATACCAACAAAAAATGGAAAAAGGAAGAAATTTGCAAAATTTTGGATTTTTTAGAGAAGATCGATGTAAAATGTAAAAAAAAACCCAGCAGTTGTAAAGCATTTGCAACATCATAATATTAAAAATGTGCTCACAATCATCTACCCTTGCAAAAACGTATTTGCAACAATGTAGCAATATCGTGAACCGCCCTATAATATCAGTACAATTACATTATTCATGTGTGATTTAAAAAACTTGTGAACTGCAAATGCAGGATATATAGGGTATTTATGTCATAATTTAAAGAAAAATAACACAGGGGAACAAAAAAGGAATTTTTTTCTGCTGCATAAGTTTTTGGAGCCAATTAAGATACATGGGATAATGAAGTTTTAATCCTATGATTCATATTGTTTAAAACAAAAATAAAAATTCAAACATCTGCAGCAAAATTGCCTCCAAGTTACATCTACAATGTTTTTTGATTAGCTGAATAGTTTCGGAAATATTCAGAAAGTTCTACTGAAAAAAACATATTTTTATGCAAAACTTAAACTTTTTGTTATTTCATAATTCATAAAAAAATCAAAAACGTCAAAATAGCTCTTTTTGATTTTTACTTATAAACGCACATATGTTACAAAAAAAATAAGCCATATTTCATTAAAATCCATCATTTCCTATGGGATTTTCTTTGGTATTTTGGTTGCGATTATTAATTTTAAATCAATTTAAAATATAAATGAACAAATTTAAAAACATTTTAGAAACTATTTCAGAATACTCTGCAGCTTTATGATACCCCGAAAAGTTTTAAACTACTGATAAAAAACTTATCCATGCTTCCGATTCGACCTAAGTAATGTGCTTTGTGAAATCATTGTTGTTTATAAGAGTTCGGATTTGTGGCCCATCAAAGATGCCTGCTTTTAATTTTTCCATGATTTTGCCAGGAAATGCTTGGGAAATATATTTGTAGCACTCGCCAATCTTATCCAAAGCTGATTTTTTGGATAGATTTAGATCATGAATTTTCCCTTGCGTATTTATTTAGAAGTTTTTTTATCAAAATGAGATAACATCATTAAATGTGAATTAAGGCAAAACATGCCAATTGATTGTAATGAAATATGGCTTATTTTCTTTGCAACATAGTATGTGTGTTTATAACTTTTTATCAAAAAAAGAGCTATTTTGACTTTTTTGAATTTTTATGAATTATGAAATAATAAAAAAGATTAAATTTTGCATAAAAAAATGTTTTTTTTAGAAGAACTTTCACAATATTTCCGAAACTATTCAGCGTATTTAAAAACAGTGTAGACGTAACTTGAAGGCAATTTAGCTGCAAATTTTTTGGATTTTTATTTTACCAAATCAGACTTACTGTTCTGGAGTAATGTTAAAATCTGTGATCTCCTTAATCTCCTTAATTTTTAAAATAGCGGTTAATCGTTAAACCATTCATCAATCATTAATCTAATGGGTTAAATCTCTTTTCTTTTACATAGAAATAATGTAAACAAATAAGATTTTTGTAAGACTTTAAAAAATTTTTTTTTTTTAAATATGGCTATCAATAAGTTAATTCGTAAAAAATTTGCTGCAAAAGTAAGGATCAAATGAATTTAATGGAAAGAAAGTAATTTAAAAATTGTGAGCACCTGCTTATATGGGGTAGCCCCAGTGTGCGCCATACCGTGCTGTTGTTCACAAAAAATATGACATTAAATATTTAATAAGGTGGAAAATTGTCGGGCATTTTTGATTCTCCGCTTTTCTGAAATATCTTTCGGATACGAATAGTAAAAGTATTTGGCTATACGGATATAACAAATGAAATGAAACAATCAAATGGTTCTATCATAATGAAAATAAATTAAGTTCCTTTTGTTGCCTAACGAGATTTTTTTATAAACTTTTATATTGAAACTCGTATGATTTATCAAAATTACTTAAAGTATAAGATGAAGAATCATAATAATTCTATGTTACTGTCTTCATTTGTTGTTCCATAGACATAATAACGTAAATGTAAACTTATAATGCCATCCTTTACAACTCTCTCTAACTCACTGCCTAAAGATTTACACATACACATACACAAATACTTATACCTATGTATATTCAATTAAATGGTTACATGCGTACAGCTAAAATGTCTCTCTTGCCAACACCAACCACATTTAAGGATAACAACCGGAAGGAAATGCAAAATTCAAATTTTGACAGATGACAAATTGGCCGCATTGCCAGTGAATTGTTGTGATTTATCATATTTCTATGCAAATATCACAGAGATTAATAATATTTGCTGTAATTCTAATCTGTGTAGAAATTGTGTAGAAACTGTGGCTAAAGGATTGTAGCTCACCAGCAAGATACCATCTGATAAGGTGTGTGAAGATGCAGCGTAGAATGTTAGATAAGTGCAATATGTGTTTGAAGTGAAGTTTGATATTTGAAGTGAACGATTCTATTCCACTCAGTAGTAAGACACTAATAAGGTTTTGCTACTGTTTTTTTAGTGTGTGTGAGTGTGAGTGCATGTGTGATTGTAAAGAGCTATGAACATATTTCGTCCGAAATATTCATACAATTTACATCCATTTACAGTTGAAATGTTGGTCCTAAGCAAGCGTCTGCTTATTAATGCTTATGTGCGGCCTGCGTTGTTTAGTATTTATTGCTTATTGCAGTGTGCGTGATTGTGTGTGTGTCTCTGCTTCCATTATTCCAAAATATTACTTGCACATTTCAAAATGCAAATCATCCATATATATTATTTCCATTACTTGTGTGCTTAGATAATTTCATTTGGTTAATAATTTGCGCAGTATGAATGTTTTGGAGAAGCAAACATATTAAACTTTTAAATAAGAGAAAAAACAATTTTATATCATAACAAAAGTTAAACTTGATCTTGACCTTAACAAATTGCTTATAAAGAAACATAGTAATTTTTTAATTGCTTCGTGAAAGAAATAGTTTATCAAAATTAATTTTTACTGCATAGTGTAACTATGGTAAAATAGCTTCTTTCCATAAACCAAGATTTGGTTTGGTTAGGTAAGGATGAGACGGTAGCCACTGTACGTGCTCAAACCATACGCACGTGCCACGGCTCACTAAGAACAATAAGGTCCATTGTGATAACGCTGCACACTTGGCCTTCAGTCCGAGTGGAACCACATTGAGCTCTTGATAAAGATTGTAAGACGTTTGACGCTTATCCTTGACAGGTCGTCAAGCTCAGGAAAGAAGAATGACCTTAGATATTTATGCCTTCTTCTAGAAAGCGTGGGACAGGAACATATAAAGTGGGAGATGATTTCTTTCTCCTCCTCGTCCCTGCAGCTTTATTTGTGATAACTCTCAGTCTGGAGAAATGTCTACATATTAAGCAGTGCCCTGTGGTAACCTGGTGGCTACCTCTGGTCTTCCCAACGAGAGACGGGCTCTCGATCGCTTTGGGTCTAGAGTCGACTAGATAAGACTTGTTGTTCTGCATGTTATACGATTGGGTTATAAAGGGGTGATTTTTTTACTATTTGTTTTTTCAGTGTACATTTTTTGACACCTCACGCGTGATTCGTAACATGTATCAAAGCCAAAAATGCTTTGTATGTACTTAATCAAAAATAATGAAAATCGCAATATTATAGTCAATGGAGCAAGTTACCGTGAGATGATTACCCACTTTTTTTACCGACAATGAAATTGAACTTCGTTGATATGTGGTTTTAACAAGACGGTGACACATCCAACATGGCACGTGATACCATGGACCTATTGAGAGGCGAGTTTGGTGAGCAAATAATCTAACGTTTTGGAACAGTCTATTGACAATAGACTATTTTTTGTGGGGCTCCGTGAAGTCTCTCGTATACAGGGACAAGCCAGCTATAATTGCAGCCCTTTTGTGTTTGCAGCTGCCATTGGTGAGATACCGGCCGAAATGCTGGAAACAGTATTCCAAAACCTTAGCTAGGATTTCCTAAGTTAGTGTTGTGATTATTATTTGGATTAGTAAATTGCTGGTTTCAATGCTATTTTAAAACTAGTTTTTGAAGTGAAAACTGCTTTAGGCGTGTAGAGCGATTTTTGGTAGAAGGTAAATCTTTGGTTTGCGTCATATTTGCAGCGAGTAGCTATCGTCATTAAGGCAGCGAGTAGTTCGTTAATAAGCTTGACACTGATTATTACAGTGCTTCCACAACGTTTATTGTGTAAGTACTCCAGTGCTTCTCCAAATTTTTCGGATTCAATTTATTCCGGTGCTTGTAAAACTGTGACTCCATTGACTTTTGAACTGTTGGTTGGTGTTTTTCTTAAACTGTATGCCTTTTCACTTTGTATAGGGTGTCACGGTCTAGTTGACACACTTTCGTGGATGTGGACCCGGGTTTCATCCAGGTGCGAGAGAGTCCTGCATTTGTACGGACCCAAAAGAAGGAGGTGTTGGTGTGGGTGCTGGTAGTTTGTCAGAAAAGGCTGCTCCTTAAAAGGCAATTTTGTGGTGGTGGGGAGATAGATCGTTCAAATTTAAAGGCCCTAAAGCAGGAGAAGTCCAATATTTTGGGAAACGCTGTAAAAGGAGTTCCTGGATTGGTCCGGTCTAACTCTGCTGGTTCAATGGTGGGTAAGACCCCAAAAGTAAAAGCCGATGTGAAATCTTTGTCAAAACGTCCGGAATCACCGAAGAAGGCTGTGAACAAGAAAGAAAAGAAAGCTGTGGTTTCTAGTATGGATAATGTTAGCACAATTGAATTATTTTTGGGTGACCTATTTACGGTAGCACTCGAATGTGGAATGAGAAGTGAGCATTTCCAGGCGTTTACTGGTGTTCTTAGCCGCTATGAAGAAATTATCTTATAGGTCGTTCTCGAAAATGAGCGTTTGTATGATTGTTTGGAGCTGTTTCAGGCAATGAAAGATAGTTCGTCTCCTGTTGTAAGCACTTAGACCGCTCTTCTAGTGACAAAGGCTGTTCTACCTAAGCATGCAAAGCCGGTTGAGACATGGTTCTTAGTTGTGCGCAGCAAGACAGCTGTTGCAAAATCAAAGGAGGTTATTGACGCGGTGTTTAAGGAGGTTGAACCTACTCTTGGAGTAAGGGTATATGAGGTGAAACCAATAAGTGGTTTTTTGTGGTTATTCATACCCCTTCCATAACTGAGCTAAAAAAGATTAGAAAGAATGCAAAATTTGCGGAAGAAGGCCTGTAGGTTAATAAAAATAAGCCAAAAGGAAGGAAAATACGTGTTGCTAAGGTTCATTCCATGCTAACTCCTGATGAATTCATTACTGATATGTATAAGATGAACCTTAAGTCTGAAAATATTAGTACTGAGGCTTTAAGAAGTCTTCTTAACGGCTCCGTGGAGGTCCGTCAGCAATCGGAAATCAGATGTTCTATTAGAGTGCAGTGACCTTCTTGCTAATACACTCCTTGAAGCAAAACGATGCTACATCAAATGGTTTTTTTTAAGGTAAAGAGTTAGAACCAGTTATGGCACGTTACCGATGTCAAGGATTTGACCATATGATCGGGAACTGTAAGAATAAGAAAAATGTTTGCTACCGATGTGGCCAAGAACATGATGAGGCTAAATGCAAAAATGAATTACATTGCCTAAATTTCTCTTTCAGGCGATTGCAGTCGACGCATTTATTGCTATCGGTGGATTGTCCAATTTATAGAAACATAGTTAAGCGTCAGAATTCTAGACATTAATGAACATAAAAAGTATTCAATTAAACTTTTAAGGAGCATAGTAGTTAGTCATGTGTGACCTTGGACAGTTACTGTTAGAAAATAGTGTTAATTTAGCACTGATTCAGGAGCCATATGCAACCCATGGCTGTATCAAAGGTCTCCATGCTGTCATGCGGATGTTTGCTGATCTCAGAACGAACTCTGCCGTTGTTTTGTGTAAGACTCTTCTAGCTGTCGCTGGGGTGAAGATATCTACTAAAACGTAGTGCTCCCTTTATTTTATTTTCAATATTCAATTTAAATGTAATAGTATAGTTTAGAATAATTATGAAATAAAAACACTATATTAATATGAAATATTTTGAAAGAAATAATCAAACGTGAAGAGGATGAAAATTTGTTCTATAAAAATTTGTTCGTATATAGCAGTGAGGCGGTTCGTGGCAGGACAATGTCTGCCTGGAAATACAAGTATTTTATGTATAGCTTTTCACATCGGTCGGCAGTATAGTCACTGCTATACTTTTTTTTTAATACAACAAACTCGTTGCAATTATATAATGAATTGTTTTATAAATTTCAAAATATACTTTGCCATATTTGAACTTAACTGAAAATATTTCTTGGTTTTATGGAACACTTTAAAAGTATTTTAAATTTTAGTCAACTTTCTTTCAGTCAAACAAAGAAAATTCATATTAATTTCACTTTCACAGCCAGTGCTGGCAAAGTTTTGTCTACTTTAACCACATGACCACAACAAGCAACATCAGCGCCTCCTTTACCAGCAAAATAACAACAACAACATCATCATTCCAATACTACTCGTTGTAACCTTTTGTAAATGCTTGCTCCTCCCGAAACTGTTCATTTTGTTTAATGATTTCTTTGTGAACTCTTTCACCTGTCGATTATGATATTAGTAAGAGTGTGTGCTTGTGTATGAGTGTTCTTGTGTCTGTGTGGAAAACAATAAAATAACAACAATAATAATAAATGACTCCTGCTGCGAAAGAAGCGTAACAAATACATAAGAAAAAAATCAAAGTAATTTAATATGTTTATTGCGTGTCTCAAGACCGTTATTTAGTAGCTAGTTTCCTTATTTTTTCTTGCTTTTCATATACTATTCTACAAATTGGTTTCTTCTACCTGAGAGGATGGTGCGACGGTGAGAAATTTATTTATTGTTTTATAAATGATTTTCTTTTGATTGCCGAAATGGTTACAAATATTAAACACATAAAATGAAAATTCTCCATAAAAGTATGCTCAATAAATAAAAACTACACACTAAGTTTAAATGCTGTGCATTAATATGCTAGGTAAATGATGTAATGATTTATTCCCTGTAATGAAAATTTAAATGAAATAAAAAAAAAAATAAAAATAAAAAAATATTCAAAGCGTCTGCAAATAATGTGTGATTTATTTCAATTCATCACAGGTGCACAGAGAATAACGTAGTCATAAAGATATTTGACTAAGTCATATTAAAGACATAAAATATTTTTTTTTAAAGTAAAGATTTGTAAACTTCAGACACTTTCGATACATTCTTGTAAACGAGGTTGAAAAGTAAAGTAAATGAATTTAAAAAAAAAACTAAAATTTGGTATAATTTACCAATTCTTTGCTATGCAAGAGCCAAGTATGTATTGGTGTATTTTACATACCTACACTCATTTGTGTCCGCAGGGGGAAGGGGGTGCGTTTACTAAATAGGTGGTGAAAATTTTTTGTATATCTTCATATTAAATCAAAAAAGCCGTATATAAAAATTTTAAGAGAGAAGCAAAAATCTTTCTTAACAATGAGTTGCGCTTAAACTTAGGGCTTTGAGAAATTTGTGAATAAAAACGTTGTTTTAAGTAGTAGATGTGTACAATTTTGCGAAACATGTATTTTATTAAGGTGTATCAGAATCAGCCAAAAAGTCTATTTTGAATTTTTTATAACCTACGGCTTGTTTTATTTCATATGAAGATATGTTTATTATGTATTTAATATATTTGGAAGAGAATACAAAAATACTTTTTTTATGTTAATTTGTAAATAAAGCTGATGTAAACCATTAATTTTTAAATAGTATGTTGTACCCGTGGGTGTAATGCCGTGTTCATATAATGCGTTTTTGCCGCGATTGCGACACCGCTCTCACGTTTTTTTTCGCAGAAGTGGCTGAAAAATAATGAATTTTGAATCTATTTAAATAAATTTATTTATTTAGCGGTCTCGCAATCGCGAAAAAAACGCGTAATATGAACACTAATATGTTACGATACCATTTCATTTACCCTTGTTTCACAAACACTTTTCAATACGTATTCTTAAATTAAAAAATTTTTTCTACCAACTTTATTCGTAATTTTCAGCCACGAATAGAATTCGTAGAAGAGACGTAGTTTGGTACACATTTCGAATATCTTATTCGTATTCGAACAAAAACAAATGTTTATTGTACGAATAATTTACGAATGATCCTAACACCAAGTTACGAAAAAAAACATTCTGTTCAGCTGGGGTTTGAACCACGGTTCTTAAGCTTATGAGCCACGTACTTTTTCAGTAGGCTACGGCAGCCTTGCAATCATACATTTCCTTTTCGTTGGTAATTGTTCGACAAATCAGTCTGAACGATTTCTGTTGTAAATTGTTTAAACTCAACTAAAACTTCATACCTTCTACGAATAATGAGTACAGTCAACCTACAAATGAATTTTTTAGTAAATACTACGAATGTAATGAAAAAAATTTCGAAGTTATTCCTACAAGAAATTGACGAATGTTAAGGAATGATATCCCTTATTAGGCGAAGATCATTCTTCACAGCAACAGATAGAAGGGGGTAGTTAATTTAATAACGGATATAAACTTTGACGATAAGCCAATTTATGTTTTAAAGTTATTGTTAACTAGTAAAAGACAAAGTAAATAAATTTAATAAAGAAATTAATGCAATTTTTTCTAAAACTAATAAAATGACAAACAGTCCTGCAGCATTAGAATTTAAGAAAGCTGCAGCGATCTAGGAGAGAGCATTAGCTTCTAATGCAAAAGCGAAAGAAAAAATTAGTGAATTTAAAAAAGTAGGCCAATTTTGGATCAAGAACTAATTTTTTACATCAGAATTTGTTATAGTCAAAAGTTTTTTAGTATATATATGTAAATAAGAAACTTGATTTAAACAACCATTTTATACTTCTTAAAATTCATGTTACTTAGCAGCCCCACCCAGTTTGAGAATTTTCTGAACTTTTTTTCACGTCATGTGCTTATATTTAACCAGGATTTAGAATCAAACCTTGCAGGGAGGTTGTGGAATATGTTAAAAAAATGTATGAAACCCAAAACAAATCTAGTATACATGTACCACTTTATTTATTTATTCATACGTTTTGAGTTAAAAAAAATAAATTTTTTAAATCCTTCAGATAATAGGTATTTTTCCGTACTCGATTGTAAGAACTTGCAATCTGCTAGAACTGAATCATGTTGGAAAAAGAAATAAGTAAATTGGTGTCAATGCGGTGTGAGATCCAGTGAAAAATATCTCATTTAGCATGCTGGAAAAATTTCAAGAATAACGACAACTCCAAATGTTAATTTTAGCGCATGATATGGATTTTGAGCTCTTAAATTAAAATTCAGTCCGCTTGAAATTGGTTTAGGAGTTAAATTCTTCCAAAGTTAAAAAATGGCCGAAAAATTTAGTTTATTTTTTCAGTTTTCCAAAAAATAAATATTGTTTAATATTAGGAACTTTTTTTTTTATTTTAAAAGTTGAAAACCTGGGGGGACTCAATAGTAATTAATTATTTGATTTCATTTAAGAATATAGGCTTCACATTATTTTATTAAAGAATTTATTAAACTGTTAAGAGTATCTGCTTTAGCAAAAAAATTACTGAAATGTATTACATGAAAAAAAAATTAAATAACATTTTTAAATATTTCGGACATGATAGAGAAAGATTTTTGTGTCAACTGGTGTAGTGTGCGTATAATGTTTACAAAATTAGTATCCTTAAATTCTAAATGGCATTATATAGGTTACATTTTGATTATATTCATTCCAGATTCCTTTATGCTTTCCCCACCTAGAACAAATCCTTCGGACGCCCATGCCTACACTCTAAATAATAATGCGGTGTAAATTGAAAAAACACCAATCAAATATTATTTTTAACACCACTTGTGTAGTAATATTATCCACGATTCCATTTGTGTTTTAGATTCGCTCCGTTTTGGGTATTATTATTATATCCATTTGGAGCGACACAAACGGACACAATAAAATTAACACCGTTCGGATGGACGCTATGTAACACTATTTCGGTGCTATAGTAACACCGTTTTTATTTTAGTGTACATTCATTCAAAAATAAAAATTAAACCATATTATTTGTATTTTACGAAAATAACTTAAAGGATACTTTTTTATTTTTCGTCAGAGGACTGTTTTGAAATGAGAACAATCTAAGAGCGCAATTTGATAAATCAGTGACTTTTCAAATAAAAGATATTTTTTTTTAAAAGCGTTTTATTTCACAATATGTTCTCTCTCCTTTTAGATCGATAAATTTTTTTAATTTTTATTATTCATTCCAAGTAATAATAAAATGTGTACACCATAAGGATTTTATGGTGTACACATCTTATTTCTACCACATGGCTCTGGGTAGACCCACATATATTTTGTATAAAAAATAATGCAATTTGAATAAAAAAAAAAAGAGTTAAAGATAAGTTTCGAGAGGAAACCGGGCTCCGTAGTGATTTTCCTAAGCCAGGCTGTGGAAATAGTAATGAAAGCAATACTGCGAGGCGTTTTTTTGAAGATGTTGAAGTGGCTGCATCAATTACAAAAATCAATGCAGAGCTTTTAAAAAATTTTAGGAAAATTTTGATCGCCATCAATTCTTGCCACCTCATTGATGCAGAAAATTTTGAAAAATTCGCTATAGAAACGCAGATTTTACACAAAAATTTATATGGAAGTTGGAAGGATATAACTCAAACTATTCATAAAATTTTGTGCCATTGGAAGGATATAATAAAATATAATTTTTTCCCAATTGGTGGGCTATCCAGGAAGCTCAAGAAGCCAAAAATAAAGATTACAAAAGTTACAGACTAAGTCACACAAGAAAAAATATCATGTTTCGAACCACCCTGTTAAGTAACCAGATTTTTTTTTGAAAATTTTATGTGATGGCTATATAGCGCAATCAATTTCCTTTAGTATAAAATAAACCTGGTTGAAAAATCTCTAGTGGTTCAAAAGTTATAGATTTTATATCAAAAAAAGCAACAAAAAAGTGCACTGACAAGCATTGAAAAACTACATAAAATTTTTAGATATAACTGGCGTGGACGAAGGTCTTATTTTCAAAATGAAAATATTACTAATCTGCTTGTCTTGCCAACTTCCACAAGATTTGGAAAAATTCGAAATTTTTTGTTATCAAATTGCCCATATCGTCGTCCCCATGTGCTCCATATGCCAGCTTGACAACTTTTTTTAGTTGGTACGGTAAATGCGGCAAGAGGTCACCAAAAATTTATGTTTTAAGGCGCATAGAGCAAAATGGACTCAATTTCTGAAAGAGATAGCAAAAAATGGATTGCAGATTTGAAAAAATTGGTATCAAAAACCATTACCTCAAAATTGTTAAGATGGCGAATGAAGCTCTTGAATCCCCGGACGATATGTTTGTGGAAAAGTGTCCGTGGTTTCTAATTACTGCTACTGCTCATAAGATGCTCATACATTAGAAGCAGATTATTGAAAGCACAATTCTGCCAGTTAGTTGCTTTGAAGAGGATGCAGCTAAATCCCGCAATAAAAATTATAGAGCTTATAGATTGCATCACGCTAGAACAAATAGCCGAAACCTAGCCTTTCACAACGAAATTAATTGGGTTAGAATTCGTGAAAAATACCACTTTTTTCGCCTATTTTTATTTTTAATAAAAATACAATAAAACGAAATTTAAAATTTAGATTCCAAAAGTTTTTCTTTTTTTAATTATTGGCATTTATAGTTTAATAGTTTCTCGTTTTTTGTTTTCTTCTTTTTTCTGTTTCTTAGTAACCGTTCGACCGATTTTCATCTATGTATAATTCTAGATACTTTTTGAACAATCTAGTTTATAAGAGTGCTCATACCTTTCCAGTGGCAACACAATATAATTTTTTTATTAGATTATAGCTTCAAAATAGTATATCATTTCTCTTCATTCTTCACAAAACTAGTTAGTTCTTCTTATTTCTACTCTATTTGATCAAAAGAATTAATCAAATAATTTCTTCAAGAGTTACCCTAAATACTTTATTTGTGTTAAATGATTTCAGCTTTCATCATTTAATCAAAAATAGACAAGTGCTTAAAACCTTTACTTAGCAAATACATTATTTTTTAATGCAATAAGCAGTGAGTTAATGTTTGCATTGACCTCCACCTAACTACCGCACAGCTTGCCACAAAAAAAAAAAAAAAACAAATAAAGCATTAAAAAATAAAAGAGAAAAAGCAAATCCCTGCCAGAATAAACAGCTTGTAGAGCAGTAGCAAATACTTGCGCAAACAGGGCAAACTTGAACGGGCCAACTAATCAAGGTAATGTAATCATTTTTATTTCACTTTTTTTCACTTCGCGATGTAGCTAGGATTTTTCTATGCTTAGCTCATTTTTTGCATCCTTTGCATTCTTGATGATGCAAAAATCAAAAACAGACAGACTGAGATACAGACGTAAAAATACAAAATAAACATCGATAAACGGACTGAACTGTTTGTTTGTACGGTTACGTAAAATTAGGGGAAAAACAAACTGACGGCAACACGTGTACAAGACGTAAAGATATGACGAATGCATGCAACTCTACAGTCATGACGGCTTTATAAATAAACTTAAATTGAAATAATTCACGCGGGTATAAAAAGAGATGTTACTTAAAAGGAAGTATTTTTGATTGTTACAAAGTTAAAGAAATTTCTTAATTTTGTTTTTTTTTTTTTAAAGAAAGAAAGAAAGAAAGCAAATCCAATATATTTTACAGTTTTAAATACAAATTATTTTTAGCGTATTCCGATGCTCTAACATTATTCAGTGTAAAATCATTATCCTTGAAACACCTGCAACACGTAGTGATATTATTTTCTCAAAATTACTCCCGCCTCAATTAATGGTGCTTCAAAATGCAAATACGCCATAGAGTCCAGCGTGTAAACGAAAAAAGAAATCGCAAAATGAACAGACTCAGCAGCGCATAACAAGCGATAAAAATTAACGACAAACGTGTTTCAACTTAAAAATCATTTCGCAACACCGGGTATCAACTGGCGCATCAGCCGCCTGCCGCAGGTCATAGCATAACAAGTAAGAATATGTAATGCCTTCAAGACAGGCACTGATACAAAATGACAGAAACAAAAAAAAAAAAAAAGTTAAAGCACAAATTAGAACAAATTAAATGCATATAAAAAAGAAACATTTCGCCTTGCTGCAGACTGTAGCGTTTGCATGCAAATAGCTTGTTAATGATAAAGCGAGTAGAACGCCTTCTGCTAGCAACTCTAGTTGAAGTGTTAAGTTAATTTGCGTCAAACTTTGCGAAAAAATTTCATCACTTATAAAGTCAACTTCAAGATGTGGGGAAAAGTTTATAATCTCTTATGAAACTTCAGAACTTAGTTGAAACTAAGGCTCTGGACCAAGAGAAACTTTAGGTAAAGTGAAATAAATCATAGCAAATCCAATAAGTCACTGAAAAAGTAAAAAATATTAATAAGCATATTTATTTATCAACTCAAATTTTTTCGACATCAAAATCCATCAATCAGACTATTAGCAAAACTCGCTATTTTAACAAACTAATAAAAATTTTGCTTTTAAACAAAACATTTTTAGAACTTTAGTTCAAGCTTTAACCTGCAACGTTAACAAAGGGTCACATTACTTTAAATACTGTAGGTTTATTAAATTAAACCTTAGTTAAAGACGGAGTTAATGTCAAAGTCATAATTAAATTTCTTTTTGAATTGACATTGGGACTTTGAAATTAATTTGCTAGAATGGGAAAGTAGCTAACATTCAAAATATTTAGAGCAAATGTTGAAAAATTTACAAATTCATTTAGTCCTTATAATTCAACAAATGCCAACAAAGTTTTTCTTCAAATTGATTTAAAATAGTTGTACATCACTCAAATTTAATATTTTTTTTTGTGTAATCGACCAAAGAAACAAAACCACAAATTCTATTGAAACAGGAAGTAGTTATAGTCACTACATGTATGTATGTATGTATGTTTTCTTAAATATTTCCTGCTAAGCATATGCTCAATGATGGAGTATAATTTATTTATAATTGAATTATTCAGTAGCAATCAATACATATTTAAATGAATACAATAAAGATATTTAAAAGATTTGATCAAGCACTTCATTCTTTCTTGCTTTATTTTTATTTTGTCTTCTATATTGCTTGTTCGATTAATTATTTTGATGCATTGAAGCATTTATAATTGTATAAATTTGCTTTTCTTTGTTGTGGTTACATTTCAGAAATTGTCTTGCAAACATTTGGAAACAAGTTTTGGTTTGATTTAGAGATTGAAAGCTATTGATTTTATGGTTACATTTAAATCAATTTGTTTATGTCTGTTTTGCTTATTATGTATGTAATATTATATATGTGTGATTTAATCAAATTATTTTACTTTAAATTTTTATAACAAGAAATCTTGAGAATTTGCTTGAAGTGTCAATAGTCTGCAATCCCTAAAAAATGTCGTTTTAAATCATTTCTGCAGAGTTGCCAAAATTTCAAACCAAACCAACTCCGTTTTTTTGCGATTCCTTAAAAATTTCATCCTAAAAACATATTCCTGCACATAGAAAATATTTAAATTTGAAAAGAATGTTAATCCCTTACATCTTAACATTGAATTTTTACAACTAAGATTGTTTTTATATTTGAATTAATGGTTTTTTAAAAGACGCAAAACTTTTAAAAATACTTCTAAAAAATTTTGGATGAATAATTTTTTTGTTTTCTTGAATATGGTTATAAAAAAATTTTTAAATAATTTTTTTTTCTTAAAATTTACTCATATCCCAGGCTGTAAAGAATAAATATCAGTTCAACAAACCTATGAACTATTAAGTTAAATTTCTTATATCTTACCTCTAACGAGTTCAATTTGTTAGATTTATATGATTTGTTAGGAAAAAAGGTGTTAAAGGCTAAAAATTCAGGGCAAAAAAAATACATGTTTCGGGCTTAAAATCGAGAAGCGAAAATGCTAAAAATTATAAAGTAAAATGCACTAAATTTAGAGCTTTTTCATGTAGTTCCTTTTAACAAAGAAATAAAGCGTATTTTTACATCGAAAAGCAACGTGTTAAAAACACAGACTTGGCAACACTGGATCTCTAATATCCAGCTTATTTTCTTCCTTTTGATTACTTAAAAAATTGTATCAGTGTCGTTTTCATCATATTAATTAAATGCTACGACGCATTAACTGATCTTTCAGTGAAGTGCTTGGTTCGCCAGTCGAGCCACTCGAAAAGTAACACCTACGTTTTCATCAAATAAACCCTCTTTTTAATCAGTTATCGTTCGCATTTCGTGTGCTCTAATCTTCTGTGGCCCAATCAAGCAATTAAGAAAATTGGTTTCTTTACCTTGTCGTACATTGGTTGGCCTTCAATCTGATTGAAAAGACTTTTTTCTTGTCTACCATAAAATATGCTTCACTAGCATACAAAAATACGCAAAGAATGCGCACGAACATCAAAAATAAAATTGAAACCTTCAAGATTTAAAGATTTCAGAGGTTGTAAAAGTTTTTATATCCTTCGTGCTACTTGTCATTGGCAAAAGTAGAAATAAATATTGTGAAAATCTTTAAGACAAAATTGACAGTATGGTTGAAATCACTGCATGCTTATACAGCCACACACACTCACACATACTCTCATACATACACATGCACTCAGTTGCGTTTAATTAACTGTTGAAAATTTAATGGATTTCTATATTTATCACTTGAGTTCTTAGTTCTTGCTTTTGTTGTTGTTGTTGTGGTTGTAGCTGTTTATCTTGTTGTCTGACGTAATGGCTGAAATTGATAAAGTTGAATCCATGTTTGAATAAATGTTGGAAAGCTTATAAGCTACCAGTAAATATTTAGAACAATACGCCTAAAAATAAGAAAACCACTATTCATCCAGGGTTGGCCAGTAATGATTACTTTCGTGTAAAGATTATAAAAAAAATTTCTGATTATAATTAATCATACACAAATTTATTACTTGATTACTTAAAAAAAATCATTAATCACTTTAAAGTATTCAGATATTTTTTTTTTAAGAAATCAGTAATCATGCAAAAGTAATCAGTGATTAATTTAAGTAATAAATCAGTTTACAGTAATGAATAAATTATTCTGATTAAGAAATTTATCAGTAATCAGGCTAAACTAATCGTTGGTTGCAGATTTCCTTAACTGATATATTGTTTTAAACTGTTTTTACATATGTGATTCAACTGTGCTCTTAGTAAAACTGAGACAAGCGAAATACAGAAAAGGTTTCTGATCACTATTGTTACACTTCTTTAATAAAACCAATCTAACAAATATTAACAGCACTTTAATAGCTGCTGAAGAAAATATTGTATTTATGGTAAACCATTATGTTAAATAGCAATTACTGAAATAATAAAAATACAGACAAATTTTGATTTTTTTGTCTGACGAGAAGTAATCTGTAATCACTGAAAACTGGGTCTGATTACTTGATTTATTAAAAAATCATGTAATTCCTAGTTACGATTACTTTATTTTTTATAACCTTATGTAATTATTTAACTTGATTACTTTATTGAAATTATTTTTATTAGGTTTTAATGTGATTCTTGTGAATATTTAATAAAATCAATTAATTTGTGCACTCTAAATACGTGTAATCATAATCAGTAATCGTGATTTGTAATCAATGTCATTCCTATATTCATCAACAAAAAAAAGTTGTTCCATGACTATAATATCTTAAGCTAGAAAAAAATATTTAAAATGAATATCCTACACCTTTGATATTGACATCACCATCGATCATCATCATCGGTATCAATATCGATATCTACTTATTCATCGAAATCGATTTTGAATTATACATCGACATCAACGTTGAGTTCAATTTTGATTTTGACTTCGATTTCGATCTTGGACCTTAACATCAACTTCAACGTGAAATATACATCTCCTTTGACACAGATATTAACAATAATCTCAAATAAGATTGCAATTTTAACCCATTTCTAACCAGTAGTCGAAAATCGACCAGTGACAGTGACTAGAATTTTTTATACGCTAGCGAAAAAAAGAGAGATAAAACTTGGCATTTTATCAAATATGTGAAGTTTCACTTTTGTCAACTTAAAATATTTTTTGCTAAGATTTGTTTAATATTTTACCTGTTTTTACTGCAGTTGCGCAAATAGATTTTCAAGAAATCTATAGAAATAAAATATATATAATAATATATTATTATTAATATTAAATATTAATATAGAATTAATATTAATATAAAATATAAAAAAAGATAAGAAATTAAAATTATTATGTAGTGTGCTTGTCTATTTTGTAGGCCAGAGCACAATGTTTCGAGTAGAACAAAGTAACTTGAAAAAACTATTTTATTGGTTTATTGAATTTGTTGAATCAAAAAAAGAAAAAAAAATGGATGAATCGAGGGCGCAAATGACCCCCTAACCCACTATGGGTTAATTTATGTGTTCGAAAAATCTGAAGCTAAATACATAACTGCTTATAATGTTTTTAGTTATAATCCTTTTTTTATTTTGGATTCGCATAAAAACAGAAATTAATGCATAAACTTGAGAAAATGTGTATTTTTCTATACATTTGTTTCGGTTGTACGAAATAAAAATTTAAAAAAACTTACCAAAACTGTTTTTATGAATATGCAGTTTTTTCGATATATTTTTCAGATCTAGGTTAAAAAGTACTCATTTCAATTCAATTACAATTCCTTTTAAGTAGGAATTAATAATTGGTCATCTCCCATTTTCTCAGGAATGTAATTGGAAAAAATCGTCAATTCTATTACATGAATAGTAACTGGTAATTGAACACCTCAATTCCTGGGAATGGAAGTGAAAAAACTGGTCAATTCCATTACATGAATCGTAATTAGTTATTGAATACCTCAATTCCTCAGGAATGGAATTGAAAAAATCGTCAATTTTATTACAGGACTTGTAATTGGATTATAAAATTTCAATTACTTTTTCATTAACTCAAAACTATTTCATTATTTATTAGAAAACTTTATTGACTTGCACTGTTAGTTGGTTAATAACATATTTACAAATAAATGTATTATCGAAGATACCAATTTTTTAATTTAATACCACATTTTGAATATCAAAATATATAGCTGCTACGCTACCTGGTCCAATCCCGCCGACTTTTTGCAATGTGCTTGATATACAACTTCCACACCCATATACAAAATTTCATTAATCTACTAACAGAGCGATTTTTTCTAATTCTATTCCTAAGGACTTGAGGCGTCAATTACCAATTACAACTCCCGTAATGAAATTAAGAATTCTTTTCAATTCCATTACTCAGGAATCGAAGTGTTCAATTGACAATTACAATTGCAGTAATGGAGTTGACGATTTTTTCCAATTCCATTTCTGAGGAATTGAGATGTTCAATTACCAATTACAATTTCTGTAATGTGATTAAGAAGTTTCTGCAATTATATTCCTGAGGAATTGAGATGTACAATTACCAATTCCTAATTCGAAAGAATTGGAATTGAGGTGGAATTAATTTCAAAAGGAATCATTACGACCCAGCTAAAGCCTAGTGAATGAACCTCCTTCGAGAGAGATTTATGAGCTTTGAAATTTTTAAAGTCGATGACCAAGATTTCTCGAAACTCAGTAAACCGATCGTTTTGATTTTCTCAGGCTTATTTTATACGTAATTATCTAGTACTTGTCGTCGGATTTTTTTTTCGTTGCCTCGTTCATTAGTTTTAGGCAAAATAATAACGAATTTTTAGTTGAAAATCGTTACTTTAGTTTCGGAAGTCCGCCATTTTGTAAAAAATCAATATTTTTAAAATCGGCTACAATAAGTACTAGCCTTAATCATCTAGTTTAATAATCTTCTTCGTTTTTTTCGTTGAAATGAATTTTGGAGGAGCAATCTTAGTCACCGCTTTCACCTATTTTTCACATCGCTCTATTAAAAATGATGTATCTTCCTTAAACTTACTCTGGAATTTGTATATTCTTTCGTACAAAACCCTCATTCATAAATATCCCTTAGGTTTCCTTAAAAAATTTTGCAAACATGAATTTTGTTTTCGGATTCTTTGTGTATATTCCCCCGTAACTAATATAAAACAACAGTGAGTATTTTTTATGCCAAATATAGTTATTTATTATTTAACCCTGTTTGCAGAACAAATGTTTTAATAACAGTTTTGTTGTTGAACTTTTGGGTTTATCGGTGGTTGTAACACCATCTTTTGAAAAAAGCGCTCAGCAGGCACTGAGGAACCAACTTAATGACAATATTTTTTAAAAGTCCATAAAGTTTAGGGCTTTCATTTCCTCCCAAGCTTCGATGATTTTTCGTTTTAGTTCTAGGACTTGACGATTTAAATAAAAACTTATTTCTTCTTGTGGGTGACCCAAATCATCATCCTTTCGCCTTCGTTTGTGTACTAGAGATTTATGAGGGGCCCAAAGTCCGAACTTAGTTTATACTGATACTAGTGACTTGCTACCTGTTTTCATAAAATCATCTGCACAGGTTATTTTATTACGTAAGAAATGCATGAATGAAGCTAATGCTAAGGGATGTTGTATCCCCTCTGAGAGGATACGCGTGGGTCCTACAGTCGCCGAGCGACGTCCTACCTTACGTTTGCTGCCGTCACTTAAGAGCGCCTCTGGCATCTATTAAAAAAAAAAGATTTGTATCCTCCGAGTTGAAGGTCTGGTCTTCTTCAGAAAATAATAACTGCAACCGTTTAAGTTTCATTTACACCAATCTCTTTATTTTAGCGGGGACCAGATATTTATAACATATCTGGCCGCGCTTCTTCTTCTTCATTTTTACAAACTTATTACATTCTTAATTCTACTTATTGATTAACCAGCGGTTGCGTAATTTTATCTTCCGCCTTTGGCTTAAATTAACTTCATTATTAAGTTCTTAGTATAGTTTTGTATTAATTCTTATTATAAAACATATTCATACATACTTATTTAATGATGCCCAACTTGGGCCGAACAAACATACAAACATGTATAACATGCGTAATTGGGTCATATTACAACGTTAAATTCTTATTTAAATTTTACTTGTTTTGCGTTATTCGCTTAGCCAAACTGAGTGTATGTTAAATACAAAAATAAAATATTAAAATTAATTTACCTCTGGTTTTTGCATGGTCAGCATTTGACGCTGGCCGCACAGAAGTAAATTGTTGTTTTTATTTTATTGTCTTTAAATAAAATGAAAACTGATCGCCCAGTTGTTGTTGCGGTAGATCAGTGTTCATTTTATTGTCTTACTTTTATTTTATTTGACTTGGTTTGCTTACTTTACTGGCCTTGGCATTGAATTCATATAAAAATGCCGCAATGCAATGAATGTTGATCGCTCGCTTAGTTGTTGCGGTGGATCAACTTTCATTGCCAGCACTTGGCCACTAGTAGAAAGACAATATTTTGGGGAATACCTCGTTGTGAGTCACAACAAGGATAATTGAACTGAATTTTCTTTTACTAATTTTTTAATTGTGGATAACTACAGCATATATAATACTTGAAATAATTTTTTGCGATTATTTTTACTATTACTCGATTAATAATTGATTAATTAAACATAAAATGACAAAAGAATTAAATTTGTAATTGAACGGAAATAATTGATTAATTGCTGCCATTCCTATTCATGACCATAGCCTTGGGCTTATTAGGATTCAGTCTGAGAACGCTATTTTCCGACCAAGCAAAGATTCTGTCGAGCTCTATATTTATATCATGTGCTGTTTGAGTGTGTAGAGACCTCAGAAAAAGCTTAGAATACATTAGTGTGTCATCTGCATAGATGTGATGTTCACAAGTTAAAAAGCAGTTAGCGATATCATTTATAAACATCATAAACATTTATAAACATAAAAACAGGATCAGTTTTTGTTATTATTGTGACCATACTGCACACGATTACAAGGGCATAAAAACAGCAGGGGCCGAATTACAACATCCATCGAGCAAAATTACGAAGTGTACGACGAGACAAGTGCCTATCAATCTTGTACAATTTTGCTCGATAACGGTTGCTGTAATTCGGCCCCAGGTTGCATAAAGGAGTGTCAAATGAGAATTAAGTTGATAGTTATTCTATTAGTTGCTGATGGAAAGCAAGAGAAAAATCGCCAAAAACAGCTAGACCACACATATTATCATCCAATTCCGAGCGAATATCTTCACCTACTTCCAACAGTGCTGTGGTACGTCCTGTGGTACGACTTCTTCGAAATTCTAACTGATGTTTAGTTTAAAGTCTATTTTAATCTAAATAAGATTTAATTTGGTTACTTATGAAAATTTCTAAAGCTTTGCTTAAAAATGGAAGCATGGCGATAAGACGAAATTCAAAATTATTTTTCGGCAAAGGTAAAATTTTTACAGTTTTCCAGGGAGTGGGAAAAACAGAGGTTGTAATGATTGTATTTAAAATATGAGCTATATAACGCAGGATGACAGGCAGAAGTATTTTCATGAAAACAGGGCAAACATTGTCAGATCCTTTTGCCTCGATCTAATTTGCAAAATAGCTTTCCATACACTAAATAAATCTACTTCTAAAAGCGCAAATATCAATTCTGGAGAACTTCTACAGAATAAATTTCATGAAGCACTATTGCAATTTCTAGAAGGCTGAATGACTTATTTGTTAACCCTAGAACTTAAACGGGGTTTGTAGGAGCCCCATTACAAATTAAAAGTGCCTATATTTTTTTGAGATCATTTTATAACATAAATTTGTGTCAATATAGGTCTGATGTGTATGCTATATTTTTTGTTATTTTTTTTCAAAATGACCTTACTATGAATAAAAGAAAATATTTTTGCATCACTTGTTTCTTACGTAAACGAAATACTGGATTAAAGTTAGTGGGGTGTAGAGAAAACCCAAATAGTCTACAATAAAAAAACAAGGTATGATTTGTGGGCTTAATATTGTCAAGATTAGTAATAATAATTTTAAATCATTGATTTAAAATTTGAAAACAACAAGACAACAAGAAAACCAAAAAACGATACAACTAAAAAAAAACATCGACTTATACATGGGTTCTGATCAGTTAAATATTTATTGAAAAAAAGTAAAAAGTAAAATACAGAGATAGTAATTTTGTTTGACAAATAAAGCTATGCTTTTATGAAAAAAGAGAATGCTTAATTAATAAGCAGGGCTCGGATTTTGATGACCTAAAAAACTGCAAAAAATTACTTTTAAAAAATGAAAAAAATTACCTTAGAACTGCAGAAAAATATTTAAAAACTAAAAAATTACATAAAAAACCTAAACGGCTGATCTGGGCTGCATATAGCAAGCAGCAAATCGCTTTCATATATGGCTTTCAAGCCATAAGCTGCTTCTCAGTGTCATCTTTGGGAGACATTTCGGCGGTTAACTTTCGGTTGCAAGCCATTGGTGTTGATATAGAGTTACACTCACTTATTTTAAAACAGCTCAAAACATCACCTTAATACTGCGCTTGATCTATTTTGATGGCATCTCTGGAACAAGTAATTCTTATGCCAAGGATTGGCTCACCCATATCTTTCATCTGAAATTGTTGAGAAAACTTCTTCTTTACGTTTGTGATATCGGCTAAATGATTGCCAAATATCAACACATCGTCCACATAAATTGCGACAAAAACCGTGAACTCAGTTGATTGGATGCAATACACGCACTGGTCAAACTCGTTTCCAATGAGACCAATGCTAACCAGCTAGTTATTGAGGGTCTCATTTCATAAACATCCAGATTACTTGAGCCTATGTATAGATTTAAGTAGCTTGCATACTTTTCCTGAACCGTCATTTATATCTTCAGGTTGGCGCATTTAAACTTCATCTTTCAATATTTCGTTCAGATATGTGCTCACATCATATCGTACTTCAGAGTCAGCGCCAGCAAGAATCTAATTGACTCATACCGTACTACAGTTGGAAACGTCTCGTTGTAGTCGATGCCTTCTCTTTGACAAAAACCTTTTGCCACCAATCTGGCTTTGAGACGAACATTGACACCATCAGCGTCGTACTTGATTCTGAAAGACCATTTTGAACTAATGACTTATTTCCTCTTGGGAGCTCAGTAAGAATCCATGTATCATTCGAAACCAGCAAATCAATTTTAATTTGCATTGCAACTTGCCACTCATTTGCATAGTCGGATGCATTTACTTAAGCTACTGTCACCGGATAATTAGAGACAAACTGCATTGCACAAAAGTTATTGTAAAAGTTATAAGATTTTACGAAAAGATCTTCGCTTAAAACCTTTCAAGATTCAAATTGTGCAGGTATTAAAGCCAAACGAACATCGTATGTGCCGCCAATTCGGCGAATGGGCTGAAGCACAAATTGGTATTGATTTTGAATTTCCATGGAAAATTTTATTTTCCGAGGAAGCCCATTTTTGGTTAAATGGGTACGTAAAAAAACAGAATTGTCGTATTTGGAGTGAAGAGAATCCACAAGCTTTTGTTGAAACACCATTACATCCACAGAAAATTACTGTTTGTTGCGCTTTATGGGCTGGCGAAGTCATTGGCCCATATGTCTTCAAAAACGATGATGGTCAAAATGTTACTGTCAATGGTGAACGGTATAGGAACATGATTCGAAGTTTTTTCGTACCTCAACTAGTTGGCATTAATCTTGCTGATATGTGGTTTCAACAGAACGGAGCCACATGCCACACAGCGAGCGCTACAATTGATTTACTCAAGGAAACTTTTGACGAAAAAATAATTTAATTTAATGTCGCAATTAATTGGCCCCCAAGATCTTGTGATTTAACCCCATTGGATTATTTTCTTTGAGGTTATGTAAAGCCACGTCCTGGACAGCAAGCTGTCATGGAAAACCAACGTGGAAGAAAGGGTGAAGAAATCCACCATAGCACAATACACATCCAAAAAGATGCTAGGCAGTACTTGGGGGTGAGAGACACCCTTTCTGATGCACTGGATCTATGTAACGGTAGTGCGTCCTATTCTACTCTATGGGATTATTGTGTGGTGGCCAGCTGTGAACAAATCAACATTCCTCAAGCACTTGGAGAAAACTCAGCGGCAGGCAGCGCTTTGCATCACGGGGGCACTGAAGTCAACTCTAACTAAAGCGCTTGAAACCATTCTAAGTATGGACCCCCTGGACATACACGCAAAACTAATAGCCGGAAAAACGGCACAACGCCTTACGGCAGCAGGTAACATGCACATCCAAAATTTTCTATGGAAAGGATCTACCTAGTAGCACGGACTACATGGTGCCTCGCACGATAGTCAATTCCAAAGTACGAACTCTTCTGGGACCAAATGACTGGTGCAAAGGTATAGAACAAGCACAGCAGGCAGTCAACATATTTACCGACGGCTCCAAAATGCCTACGGGGGAAGGCGCGGCGGTGTATTGCGCAGAGCCTAATATAAGGCAGCCATATAAACTGCCGAACCACTGCAGTATCTTCCAGGCGGAAGTATTTGCCATAAGGAAGGCTGCTGAGATAGCCCTCAGCATGGACACACAACACTCTAACATCAACTTTTTCGTTGACAGTCAAGCGGCGATCAATCCATGCGCTCCACTGGCATCAAGTCCAAAAGTGTCTTGGCTAGCAGAGATGCACTATGCGCTTCGAAAAGAGTGCGCATCTACTGGGTCCCTAGCCACGAGGGCATTGAGGGAAACGAGATGGCAGATGGTTTAGCAAAGGAAGGCGCCGGGCTGGAATTAGAACTCGCAGAACATGTACTTACTCCGCTACAAGAGTTGTACAGGAACCTCGAAAGAAGAGCCACAATAGCAGTGAATCGTAGATGGAGAGATACGACATCGTGCAAAATCTCGAAAATCATGTGCAATGCACAATGCGAAAAACGAACTGTGTTCATCTTGGCACGCCCGCGCAAAGATTGCAGGACACTAGTGGGCATGCACACTGGTCACTGCATGACGGCAGCCCACGCGAGGAAGCTTGGCATCACCACGGATGACAACTGCAGGAAATGCAAGGAACCGGACACAGTGGAGACCCTGGAGCACCTACTATGCACATGCCCTGCCCTACTTAGATCGAGACTAAAATACCCTCATCGACATTCCCGTCGCTTAAAGATGTAGCCAGGGTTTCTCTAGAATCCCTCCTAAGGTTTGCGAACTCAACGCAAATCTTTAAAGACTTTTAAAAACAAACACAAAGGTTCCTTTTGTTCGCTACCGGTACCACTAAGGACCTGAATTGGTCTATGTGAGCCTTCACGAAGGCATCCGGTTTAACCTAACCTAACCTAACCTATGTAAAGTCACTTGTCCACGTCGATAAATCACAAAACAACTGAACACCTTTAAATCAACATTCGAAGAGTTATCGGCGAGACACGGCCGGAAATGCTGCGAAAAGTTTATGAAAATTGATGTTCCAGATTGCGCCTTATGTGCGCCAGGTGTGGCAGCCACATGGCCGAAATCACATTTGAACATTAATGTCATAAAATTATTTATCCAATAAAGCCCGTTTAATTGATATTTAAAATATATCACCATGTTTTATTATCATTTAAACTTAAACCACTCTATAAAAAATACCCTTTATATTGCAGCCTGCTTGTTGGCAATTCTTTCGGACCGCTGAATCATAACTTGGTCTTGTTGAATTATACTTTATTAAAAAGAAAAAAAAGATTAAAATACAGAGATTGTTATTTTGTTTAACATACAAAACTATGCTTTAATGAATAAAGAGAATGCTAAAGTAATGAGGTTTGCTATCAGCAAGTTATTTCATTCACAATAGACTCAGTAATAAAACATCTACTTTGACATCGATATCAAAATCAAGCTAAACTTATACATAAGTTTAAATACCGATTTCAAATAACCATTTGAGCCAACTTCCTCTTTGAATTGGACCTTGAATTTAAGAGATACTATGACTTAACTATGACTTAACTTTTACATTGACATTAGCTTTAACTGTAATTATGTGTTATAACCGGATTCAACTTTGACTTAAACTCTAACTTCAATCAATTCTTCAACCAATTCTTTTCTATGAAATTTTATTTGCTTCTAGGGTATTCGTAGCTGTAAAGGTGACTATAGTTTTACATGAATTTAAAATTTTATTTATTCAACAAGTTTACTAAAATTAATAAAAAATTCTAGAAAATTCTTGTATTCCATAGTAATATACGCCATGCCCTAACTAAAGTAAGAAAACTCAGTCAAAAGTTCTAGCTAAAACTAGTTACAGCTTCTAAATGATCTCCCGATGGAATCGTTGTGTATGATTTTATTTCACCAAGCTTGAAGTACAACTGTGCGAATGCAGTTAACGATGTGAATGTCGAAACCACAAAAAATAAGGAAAAAGTAAAAAAAAATAAACGGATACAAGCTTAGCAAACTTAAGAAAAATAAAATATAAAAATAAACTTTGAACCAGGAACACTGACAACTCAATTCACTTAGGACAGCTTGGCAACATCTCTCTTCAGTGAATCCAGTGGCAAGGACATGCGTTTTGGCTTCACTAATTCGGATGTTAACCAAAGTGAGTGGAAAAAATCCTAACCATAAAGAGCACATATAGTAAAAAAAAAAACAACCTACAATTCGCGAAACATTTTTCATGTAAATAGAAAAAATATCACTCCATCAACTACCATTATTCACCAGGTGGCAACAACACATTGCATCCATGGGGAGTGATTATCCTGTGAAGCCGAATTCAAATTGGGAAATTATTGAAGGTTGCTAAATGTGATGAAAAGTAATGTTAATGAAATAAACATGTTCATGTTAAACACGAGCTTCATTTTGCTGCTATTTTTTATTTTTATTTTGTAACGATAGCGAATTTGATAAATGAACATATTTCCGAAGAAAGCCATGGGCGGGCAACACTCGAAGGACATGTAAAGCACGTTGGCCTACAAGGCAAAGGACAGAAATTCAATTAGACCCAATGAAGGAAGCAAAAAAAAGAAAAAAAGAATTATATGATTTTTTTTTTGTTTTTTTTAGCGCAAAAAACTTTTATCATCTCTGCTTTAACAGCATACACAATAGTAGTTGGAATGGAAAATATCTTTAATGCGAACAATTAACACCTGCCGTCAAGTGGCCAGGATAAAGTTAAAAGGAAGTTGTAAGAAATGACGAAGAGACACTTCAGTAAACATGAACAGAAGAAGAAAAGTTGTAGCGGAGTACAAGAAAAGAATTATAAATTCAAACAGCGTGAAAACTAGCGGAAATGCAATTAAACGGAAACTGAGTAGTTGTATCCGGTGTAAAGTGGTGAGCTTAATTAAGTTGAATTGAGTTTGACTGAGACAAACTTTATTAGAAGTTAAGTAAAACTTTTTTGAGACTCAAACAAAAACTGGGCTGAGTAAAATAAAATAAAAAATATATGAATTTATAGATAGACTAATTACAGAAAATTCATAAAGTGTACGAATAAAGACTTCGTACAGCAGCTAGTTCGAACTTAATTGAAAAAAAAAATGTAATATATAGCAGGAATATACTAAATGTTAAAGTTAATGCTTAATATGTAAGTTTATAGTTTTGTTTTTCACTATGCTAAAATTGTAGAATATTTATATTTTGATCTATATTTTAAATATTTTGTTTATTTTGAGTGGAGTTCGAAATATTGAACGAAATTAAATGAATAATAAAAACAAATAAAATATTGTTTTATATTAAATAAGTGACCTTGAGCACGAACATTAATTTACAATAAAGGAACAACACCAAATCTATTTTATTTATTAATTAAAAAGTTAAAAGCTTAAAATAGGAAAACAGCCAAGTATATGCGATACAAAAATCTTAAAAACTACACTTTAATTTTTTAATATTTTGTTAGGTAGCCTTTATTTTTAATAACGACTTTAAGATGGTCTGTCATCGATTCCAGACGTTTTTGGGCATAATTTATTTCGATTTTCACCCATTTTTCCTGAAGAACCTCTTTAATAGTGCATGGGAGCTTATTTGATGAGTCCTGATCCTTTTTTTGAGCATTTTCTATAGAGGCGCTCAGAAGCAAAGTGGTCTAACCCACAAAAATTTTTTTCGGGATTGTGCTACCAGACACGCTTGTGTAACTTAAGATTTTGCTTTTATTGAAACTGTGATAACAAATAGTTGCAATTTGTTTTTTTTTTAAAAATACATTATAAAAGTGGAATATGGGTTGGACCACTTTACCATTGTCATATTGAATGGTATTGAAAGTTTAACTTCGATTTAAACAAAAAGCGAAAAAAATTCCATCCAAACATTTTCATTCCTGATGATTGGTTGAAGAACGACTAAACCATTTACAGTTATAAAAATTAATACTGAACATTTTATTTCTACGACACAATTACAACGCTAAATAACAAATAAAAACACTACGCTGAAAAAGAAAGTTGAATGATTTAAAATACACTGGATAAGAATAATTAATGACAAAACATTTGTAATGGGCTACAGGTTTTCCAAAGAAGTAAAAAGAAAATTAACATGTCAAAAGAAACTGTTGCTTAAACTTTTCCCAAATGCTCAGGCAATTGACAAAGATTTGCTGCCATTTATACCGCTAGTCTGTCATAACTTCTATAAGACATTGAAAGCATTTGGAGAATCTGAGGACTTTGGCAATGACATATTGTAAGGTACATTGTAAATGCTTTCCTTTGTTGCCTTATTCCAAGAATAATATATAATAGATTTTACCATGCGTATGTTCGCTATCTTTGTGAGCACGTGAATGTGACGTCAGTTGTGAGAAAGAAGAGAAGGCCAAACTGACTGAAAAAAACACTATTATTTTTTATTCTATACCATTCTACACTATTCATAGTATTCCAATACTTCAGGCATCAAAACTAATAAGATTTAACTATTAGTGTCAAGGAAAGGTCTCCACGTGTCACTTTCCCATTTTAATGAGCTTTGGATATGTAAAAGATGACAAAATTCTAAGGTTGCCGTATTTTGTTTATATCTGCTAATTTAAAGGTTAATGCTTTCAAAACGACGTTCAAAAATTTGCAAAAATTACGTTTTTTCGCAATAATTTCAATTTTACATATTAAAACATACAGAAAATAGGCATCAAATGAAAGGTACTGACGTTTCAAGTCGTTTGGTATATATTATAAAACACTTTTTGTTGTTGTTGATTTTATTAAATTTTTACTCATATTGCATTGATTACATAACCGTTTCTTTACCATACTTGTGTATGTGAATCCTTATATAACTTAGTTTTTTTTTTTAATATAAAGTTATTTAACTAAAAATTATTTTAAAAAATGCACAATTGTGTAAATACTGATTATTAAAATGTAATAATTATTTTAAATTAAGTATACAATTTGGGTATAAACAATTTTGTTATTTTTAGAATAAACTTTATGTATTAAAATTTAACTTACTTACTTACTTAGTTGGCGCTACAATCGTATGTCGGTCTTGGCCTCATCTAAGAATTTGCGCCAGCCATTTCTGTCTTTAGCTTACTGGCGCCAGTTGGAAATTCCAAGCTTCGTCAGGTTGTCCTCTACTTGGTCTTTCCAACGCCATTGACGCAGATTGGTCCGTAGATCTTACGAAGAATCTTTCTCTCGAATGCTCCTAAAGTCTTTTCATCTAAACTGCTCAGCGTCCAGGTTTGTGATGCGTAAAGTAGGACGGGCATGATGAGCGATTTATAGAGCGTGATTTTCGTTCGTCGAGAGAGGGCTCTGCTTCTCAATTGCCTACTGAGCCCAAAGTAACACCTGTTGGCAAGAGTTATTCTTCGTTTGATCTCAATGCTGATGTCGTTGGTTGAATTAATACTGGATCCCAGATAAACGAAGTTCTTCACAACCTCGAAGGAGGTATTGTCAACGGTAACGTGGGTTCCAAGACGCTGGGACTGTTTGTTTGTTGACACTAAGTATTTCGTCTTATCTGCATTCACTGACAGACCCATTCGACTTGACTCTCTTTCTAATCTGGAAAATGCTGCACTGACTTCGCGCGTATTATGGCCAATGATATCTATGTCATCAGCATACGCAAGCAGCATAACACTCTTTTAGAATATTGTGCCACTACGTCTCAGATCAGCAGCTCGGATGATCTTTTCCATCATTAGGTTGAAAAAGTCGCACGATAAGGAATCACCTTGTCTGAAACCTCGTTTGGTAATAAATGGTGGGGAGAGGTCCTTCCCGATTTTAACTGCGCTGCTGGTGTTGCTCAGTGTCATCCTGCAAAGTCGTATTAGTTTTGCAGGAATACCAAATTCAGACATGGTGGAGACCAGGTGCTTCCTTATTGGGCTGTCGAAGGCGGCTTTGTAGTCGACAGAAAGATGGTTCCAGGTCTGAAGCCACACTGATAAGGTCCGATCAGTTCGTTTACAATGGACTTCAATCTTTCACATAAAATGCTCGACAGGATCTTATATGCGATATTAAGAAGGCTTATCCCACGGTAATTGGCACAGATAGTGGGATCGCCTTTCTTGTGGATTGGGCAGAGCACACTGATATTCCAATCGTTCGGAATGCATTCTTCCGACCATATTCTGCATAGAAGCTCGTGAATGCATTTAATTAGAGCTTCGCCTCCATTCTTAAACAGCTCAGCAGGTAAGCCATCAACTCCCGCGGCTTTGTTATTTTTAAGCCGAGCTATAGCTGTCAGAACTTCATCATAGTCGGGCAGCGGAACCTCGACGCTGTCATCCGCAATTGGGGTTTCCGGAATATCATCTCTATTGGCGGGATTGTTGTCAGCGTCACCATTTAGAAGCTTAGAGAAGTGTCCCCTCCATAACGTCAGTGTACTCTGGACATCTGTCACTAGATTCCCGTTTTCATCCTTGCAGGAAGAGGCCCCGGTATAAAACCTCATCGTGCCTTATTCCTGTCACCATACATCTCAATCTTCTCCTGCTCACGCTTTTCTGCCTCTCTTTTTTTCCGCCTGAAAATATGTCTCTCTTCCCTCCTCTTTTCTTTGTATCGCTCCTTAGCAGCGCGCGTTACAACCGACTGCAGGGTGGCTTTGAAGGCAGCGTCTTTCTCTGCAGTGGCGTCGCGACACTCCTGGTCGTACCACTGGTTTCGGCGAGGGCGTTGGTAGCCAATCACCTCTTCAGCAGCCGTACACATGGAGTGGGAAATGTGTGTCCACTGCGCGCATATATCATCGATTGGAGGAGTGCTTTGAAGCAGGAGTGAGAGTCGAGTGGCGAAATCATTGGCTGTCTGTTTCGATTGCAGCTTATCGACGTCTAGCTTTCTCTGTGTAGGGTTGCGTGTATTCTTAGTTGCGCACAGACGTGTACGGATCTTGGTTGCATAAAGATAGTGATCCGAGTCAATGTTTGCACCACGGGTCGTGCGTACATCCAATACACTGGAAGAGTGCCTTCCGTCGATCGAAACGTGATCAAGTTGATTTTTTGTTTTTTGATCAGGGGACATCCAGGTGGCTTTATGAATATTGAGATGCTTGAATCTAGTGCTACTTACGACCATGTTTCGTGCAGCGGCGAAGTCAATCAGCCTCATTCCGTCATCGGAGGTGTTGTCGTGGAGGCTGAACTTTCCGACTGTTGGACCAAAAATATTTTCCTTGCCCACCTTAGCGTTGAAGTCACCAAGCACGATTTTTACGTCGTGGCGGGGGCAGCGCTCGTAAGCATTTTCAAGGCGCTCGTAGAAAATTTCCTTGATCTCATCAATTTAACAGTAAATTTTAATATTTAATGAGGCTGCCATATAAAAGTGGTTTTATATGTACATTTTATTCCCACAAAACACTTGAAATTTTTTTAAAATCTTCATATTAACTATTTTTAATATATTTTATTATAAACAATATCATTTAAATACATTTCCTGAACTATTTTGCAAAACTTATAAATTTATTTTTTTTGCAAAAAATCTGGAAAATCAAAATGGTAAGAGATATTTGGATAATTATTTGTCTAAAATTATTTGAAAGCTTGCTTTTTCTAAAAAATATAAAAAAAAATTCGTAAAAACTTAATTTTACCGAAATTAATTTTAGGTTTTACTTATGTACATTATTTTTACATAAATTTTTTGGTAAATTATTTTTATGTAAAAAAGAGAAAATTTTTGTTTTTGAATGAAGTGACAAAAGAAAGGTGGCTAAAAATGCGATTTTGAGCTTATATTATTTTTAGCAACAAAAACAACTTTTGGTCTATTTTTTTAAGTAAGAACTGAATATATTGGACTTTTTGTGAAAAAAATTTATAAATATAAATGCTAAGCCAACAGCACTATTGAAAAAGTTTTTGCTAAATCATCTTAACTTGGTTTTAGGGAAAAAATAAATCAATAAAATATATTAAAAAACAATGGAGATATTTACGTCAAAAGTCAAAACTTTTAATTTTATATTGCTTTTTTCATTCTAAGTCAATGAAATTATGTCAAAAAATGCATTGTACTAAAAACGTTCATAGTTTTATGAATATGCGAAAGTTTTCGGTGTCAAAAGAATAGAATTATTTTTTATTATTATTTACACAAAAAAATTTTAAATTACCTTGAAAGGTCATTTTGTTTTCATATGAAACGATTTTGTTTTACACATTTGCTGTAAGAAGAACTTACATACGACTTCTTACAACATTCTTTGATATGTGCATCAACAAGAGGACTTCTGAAGATATGTGTATAATTTTGATGCAAAAAAAGGAAATACTTTTGTTTTAATAGATGCCAATAACAAAATCTAAAATTTCGTTTTTTTTTTTTAAGAAAAACCCTTGTTCGAAATGAATATTGTAGTGTTTTTAATTTTTTTGTGCAAAATTTATGTTCTTTGGCGCAAAATTTCTAATAGCACATTTAAGAACGTTATAATCGTAAGTTTTGTATAAAAAAAAATTTATAAAAAATTTGATTTAGTACTGGTTTTTGGAAAAATTTAATAATTTATAAGCTGATTTAAAAAAGGAAATTATGTATACGTAGAGTTGATGAAAAACAAATCAGAAGATATATTCTTAATCTTAATTAAATAAAGTGTTATTAAAAATTTAAATGGAGCAAATTTATAAAATATTGAAAGAGCTTTTCACTTATATTTTGATTTTAGAGTAGATTTTTCAGATTTTTCGCATACAAATTTAATTTATAAGATTTGAAAAAAGTTAAAAAAATGTATTTATATAATATTGTTTGTCATAAAATATATTTAAAATAGTTCATATGAAGATTTTAAAAAATTTAAGGTGTTTTTTTGGATCAAAATGTACATATGAAACCATTTTTATATGGCAGTCCTATATAATATTCATACGTACCGTTTTATTTGAATACAAAAAGTTTATTTCAGTAAAACAAAATTTTCGATATCCATATTGTATATTTTATTTAAAACAATAATTACATTTTAATATTCAATATTAACACAATTGTGAATTTTTTTAAAAATTAATTTTTTAATTGCAAAACCTTAAATCATAAAAAAAGGTGACTAACTAAATTATAAAAGGACTCACTTACACAAGTATGGTAAAAAACCGTTACGTAATCAAAACAATGAGAGTAAAAATTTGTTAAAATCAACAACAACAAAAAATGTTTTATAATATATACCAAACGATGTGAAATTTCAGTACCTTTCATTTGATGCCTATTTTGTGTATGTTTTAATAAGTAAAATAAAGTTATTGCAAAAAAACGTAATTTTTTGGAATTTTCTAAAGTTTTTTTGAAAGCCTTAACCTTGAACTCAGCAGATATAAAAAAATACGGCAACCTTAGAATTTTGTCTTCTATCACATATTCAAAGCTCATTAAAATCGGAGAGTGCCACGTGGCGACCTTTCTTTCTAAGAACCGACTTATTCTCTGACACGTTTGTTATCTTTTCGTATTATACATTCCATTGGAAAAATTTCTAATTATATAAGTATGTGATGAAAAGTTATTTTTTTCAGCGTATCTAAAAACAAAAGTGTTATCAAAAAATCCTTAATTTTTATTCAAACAGGTAAGGTATTGCTTTTATTTTGAACATTTCACTTGACTTTCTATTGCTCAGTGAAGTGACCACACAATAACTTCACTGTATAAATCAAATCATAAATTATACACAATCTATAAGAGCGTATGATATACCGACAGGCAGGGGAACATACAGACGTACCGACACACAGTAAGTCATTCAGTCAGTAAGACATTTAGTCATAAAGTCAGCTAAGTAAGTAGACAAGCAGACTTGCTAGACGTAGCAGAAGCACTCGTATTAGGCAGGCTGCCAGGATGCTACCGTGATGATGATGGTGATGATGATGATGATGATGATGATAAGGAACTCCCAATCAGACATGCAAACGAATACAATTCAAAATTAATTCATTGCAGCAACCAAGTGTAAGTGAATGTCCTTTGCATAACAATTCGAACTGGAGCAGCAGCATGACGTGATCAGGAAGAAGTTACTGTTGCTGCTGCTGAAGAGGGACAGCAAAATGAATGATTGCACTGCGTGGGACGAGAGGTTGCAACATGTTGGGCAAACCAATAAAAGTTGACAAAATATACACAAAGGATGCGTTTGTAGCATGTTGTTGCAATGTGTAGAATCTGTTATTGTCATTGTTGTAGCTGAACTAGTTGTTGTTGTTGTTGTTGTTTGTGCAGTTGTTGTGGTTATCCTGTTTTTGTGTTAGCTTAATTCAAAACCAAACTTTTAATGTTCTTAACCTTAAAGTGCAGCTTATTGGCAGCCCTCAATGAATTATTTCCTGCAAGTTGTTGACATTTGTTTGTGCTGATGTTGTTGTTCTTGAAGTTGTCTGATTTTTACTGCCTGCAGTCGGTTAAAAATATCGAAAATTATTGTTGACAGCAAAACATTGTCTATATATGTTTAAGTTCAATAGCAGTTCGTCCTGTAATTAACTTTGAAGTTTTATAGATTTTTCACATATTGGACATGCTTCACTTTCAGCTACATTATAAACATAAGAATTTTCAACTTTAACATATGCTTCACAATATCCTTGTTTAATAGTATTTTCTATAGACACGATAGCATGTTGAGTAAAATTTAATACTTTTGCTTTGCGTGGTGGTAGTTATTTGGTTTTTTGCTCTCAATTTTAAATGTTGTGAATTTTTCCAGCTGACAAATTGCAGTCTCGATTATATTTTATTTGTTTTATTTGCTTGCATTAGTTATTATTTTTGTTGTTATTGTTGTTAAGTGCATGTCGTGTGCCGTTTATGTGATAGCTTGTATTTCTATGCTCTATGTTTATAATGCTTGTAGTACAAAATGTAATGTGAGCCAAATAATTTATTGCAAAATATTGATTGATTTGCGCGCGCTTCGATTTGAGCAGTTCTTATTCAAGAATACAAGTAGTAAAGTGTTGGTTGTATTTTTTGAATGTAGTTTAGGTGAGACACACAGTCTATAAAAATCTCAACAAAGTAAGCATACTGCTTAAATGTTTACTGTGTTACGAGCTTGCTTTGAGCTTTTTGTTGAATTATTTGCTTTTATTTCAAAGCTGAATATATTCCTGATTGTTCAGAAAAAGCTATAAGATCAAAAAAACAGTTTAGTAAGAGTCTTATTAGAATTTGAATATGAATACAACTCAGGATTTTCTCTTAAATTACTTAAATTGTTTGATTGCTATAAAGGCTATAAAGTGTTTTTATTTTTTAATTTAATCTAGTTTAAAAGGCGGCTTATTACTTCCCAGTTGTAGGAACATGTTTGAACAACGTGCTGAAATGCAAAAAGTTGTTTGCATTTAATTGGACCTTCCATTTGAAAATTAATTTTGCGTGAAAAGCGTTTATTGTTTGAAACATCTAACTGATAAGTTCATTTTTGTTTTGAAGACGCGAGTGTAACTCATTTAACCCTGGATAATCAATGTTAGTCGTTTCGACTAACACTGCTCACTTTTACAACTAAGCAACAGCTTACAACTTTTTTTCTCTCATCTGATCGTGTTCTCTATCCATATTGTAGTAACCACAATAGTTTTTAAGCTGCCCTCGTTGTGTTCGGATGTGTTTGGCTTTTAAATTGGATGGTGTGAATCTCTTTATAAATTTAGTGTACGTCGAAGTGACTAACATTGGCTTTAACGTAACTTTTTATACCCCCACGCATACTGTGTAGGGGTATATTAACTTTGTCACTCCGTTTGTAACGCTAATAAGAAGACGTGGTAGGTATAAAAAAAAATATGTATTTTTGATCAGCATTACCTCCTGAGTCGATTTAGCTATGTCCGTCTGTCCGAATATTCGTTTGTCGACACCATTAGAGCCGCAATTTGTAAGCTTTCGTAATGAAATCAAAAATACATGCTTATATTAAAAAAGCGAAGATAAAATTCGGGAATGAGCAAAATAGGATGAACACCATGGCTACCTTCCAAACGAAGTGACTTTATCAAATCGGTTTCTCTTAAAATGCAACAAAAATTAATATATGAACTTAGCATTTTGCACATTAGCTTTGGAACAAAATATTCACCACATATTTGAAATTTGTCAAAATTGGATGAAAACCACGCCCACCTCACACACAAAGTGGCGTAATCATAATACAAAACCTTCATTAATTCTACAAAATGATGGTTTAAACTTGATATTTTACACATAAGCTTTGATAATTAGGATGAACTCTGAGTTTAAAATTTTGTATATTTGGATAAAAACCATGCTCCATAAAAGTGGCGGTATCAAAATTATACAACATTGACAACTTCGTATATACTGAAATAAGGATGTGGGGGTATTTTAATTTCGATACAGTTGAAGTTAATTCCTTTGTTGTAGGAATATTGTGTTTTGGTTATAAGTTTGTTATAGTGCTGCAGCAAATTGTGTCTCTTGTGCTAAACAATTGATTTAAACTTTTTTATTTTAATAATTATAAATAATGCTTTATTCGTATAGTGATAGAAGAGCCTTTTAAGTTTTCTATATTTATTTACTATTTTTTTTTTTCAATAATCTTATCTGATATATCTCGAACTGATGAAATAAGTAGCTTATGAAAATATGTAAAAAATAAAAAAAAACAAGGACCAATATTATTGTTTTTTGATTTCTAGTAAAATATACATAGTTTTACCATTTTCGACAGCTTTCAATGTATTTATGTACAAGCAGCTCCTCTATAACTAGTTTTGGAGCATGTTAGTCGAATTGTTTCGTTCTTTGGAGCGAAGCGGTTGGCATGAATGTTTTTGCCTGTCTGCTACCTTCAGTTTTCCTCCTCTCAGAAGTGCCTCTCTGTTAAGCCACATAATAATGTTATGACGCATAGTGCCCAATGGTACCCCGCAGAATGGTTCTGGGCCTATGAAGAAACTTACAGCTCCTTTCCTGGCTAGTTCGTCCGCAATCTCGTTTCCTAAATAGCCGATATTGCCTGGTACCCAAATTAGATGGACTCTGTTATTGGTAGACACTTTGATAAGTACACAGAGAAAACAACATTTTAAAAGTGGCAGAAACGAGCTACTTTTAAAAACGTTTAACCCAGGTTTTGCACTTCTAACGTTTATTTTTACTTTAAAAACGAACATTTAAAAATGAAATAGTAAAACGTTTATTTTTATTTTAAAAACGAAAATTTTAAAATGAGATTCTAAAATGCTCGTTTGATTTTTAGCAATAGACATTTTAAAATGCTACAGTAAAACGTTTAGTTTCATTTTAAAAACGAAAATTTTAATATGAAATTCTAAAATATTCGTTTGATTTTTAACAATAAATCTTCTCAAATGCAATAGTAAAACGTTTATTTTCATTTTAAAAACGACTATTTTAAAATTAGATGCTAAAATATTCGTTCGACTTTTAACAATTAACATGTTAAAATGCAATTACCAATATTTTAAAAACGAAAGTTTTCATTATTTCCCATTAATTGAAAAAATTCACAGAAATTCCCATTTTCTTTATTAATCAAAAAACCGTTTTATTGGTTTTCAAAATTACAGTTTTATTTCATTTATTTTGTCATCAGCTATGTCCGTCTTGTTTAAATTTTTTAAGATGTGATACTGTATGCCAGCGTCTATAAAAAATACAGAATTTTGTCAATATTATTAATTTTATTTTCAATACTTACCTTTTATTTGGGGCAGCAAATGCACCAACTCAAACTCTTTCATTATTTTCTTGCAGGCAGTTTAAGTGATGATATCAAAAATGAAAAATATTTTATTTTCTGAACAAATTTCAAATACATAAGTCAATGAAACATATATAACAAACAATTCGTTATTAACAAGTGTTTTAAAACAAAGTATATGAAACCAACACCCCCACTTGAGTTGTATTTATATATTTATATATTCATTTTACTATATCATGGTAAAACGTTCGTAGTTGTTTTAAAAACGTTTCGTTTCAATTTTCTCCTTACAAAATGTGCGTTTTCATTTTTGTATTGCGTAAAATGTTTTTAAAAATATATATTTTAACCTACTAAATTATAGAAAAACATTCGTAGTTGTTTTAAAAACGTTTCATTTTACTTTTCTATTTTAAAATGTGCATTTTCATTTTTGTATGACGTAAAATGTTTTTAAAAATTTTCATTTTATACTACTTTGTCATGTAAAACATTTTTAGTTATTTTAAATCGTTTTGTTTGACTTTTCTTTCCTAAAATGTGTGTTTTAATTTTTGTATGGTGTAAAATATTTTTAAAAATATTGATTTTACTTAACGTTTTTAAAATAAGCGTTTTTGATTTTGTTTTCTCAGTGTAGCTGCAGGCAATTTCATGCAAATTTGGACGTGATTTTATATGCGCTAAGTGCAAGTAGAGCAGCTTTGCTGTCAGAGTGAATGTAAATGTTTTTGTTCCTAGTGGGACTGTTTACATACTGTCTTAGGCAGATATCAATTGCATGGACTTCAGCTTGAACGACTGAGTTACCTGTTCTCATGCTGGCATATATAGATTTTCGCTGCCTTGAGCAAAAAAAGCCAGCTCCCACGCCTTCATTTGTCTTTGAGCCATCAGTATACCAGGCTTGATAGTCACCAGTAAACCCTGGTCTTTCTGTTTCCCATGTGGTTCTGTTTGGGAAGGAGACTTGGAAGTTTTTGCAGAATTAGTATTTTGGGAGGCAGAGATCGCAGGGTAATAACCTTAGATTCTATTCCTTAGTTTTTTTCGTCTAATAACGCTGGGTGAGTGTTACTTGGTACATACAAATTGTTGTCAATGATGAGCCTGACTATGAAGATCAGGCTTATTTCTTGACAAAAGTATGTAATAGTGGTATACCAAGCAAAATCTCCAAAGCAGCAGTTGGAGCAGTACGCATCGCTCGTGTGATACAGACACAAGTAATAGCTGCAACTTGCTGAGCTTGGCTTGAGCTGTTTTTTGGATCGTCTTACTCCACTATATTAGTGCAGCATATAAGACGATAGGTCTCGTGATGGAAGTATACATCCACATGGCTTGTTTGGAACTTAGGCTCCAGTTTTTACCTATACAACTTTTGCTGAATCATAATGGGGCTTTTGCTTCGTTTATGGTGTTGTTTAGGTATGGGTTCGATATAAGTTTATCATTAAGCGTTACACCTAAGTATTTGACTTATTTTGAGAAGTTTATAGTTTCAATAAAAAGAGTAGGTTTAGTTAGATTTTCTCTAACTCTTTTCCTGGTGAAGACGATGATGTTGGTTTTCTTAGGGTTTACATTGAGCCCTGTTTTCCTGCACCATTTAGCTTCTATGTTTAGTGCTCTCGGGAAGAGATACGAAAAAGTATCCTCGTATTTTCCTCTGATAAGGATCACGATGTAATCAGCGTAAGCCTCCACATCGAAGCCATTTGAGCTAAGAAGTTCTAAGAATTCATCAACTTCAATGGATCACAATATTGCAGATAGAACTCCTCCTTGTGGACAACTTTTTGCGGCGAGTACTCTGAGTTCCGCCGTGCCCAAATTTGATTTCATATATCTGAATTTCTGTATTCTGAATTGAGTACTTGTTGTTCCATCAACACCTTTGCGCTGAATGCATTCGCTTATATAAGCGTATTCGGTGTTATCAATTTTCTTCAATTTCTTGGAAGCACCCGAATGCATATTCTTTGTTCCCCAGTCATTTTCCAATTTTTTTTGTAAGGATGGTCTATAATGCAGCGGGTAGTCTATAAGATAACCCTCTCTGATGTGCCGATCAACAATTTTCTATTAAATAATTTCTTTTTTTAATTTAAATTTTTTATAAAAATTTTCTTTCTTCTTCATAGTTTTTAGAAGAAAGGAAGTGAGGCTTATTGGTCTATAAGATTTTGGTAGATCAGATCACTGCTCGTTTCGGGAATAAATCTAACAATAACCTCTCTCCAGCAATAAGGAATAGTACCCCATGCGAAGCTTATCTTAAAAATAGCGATAAGGAAGGGCATTAGTGCTACAAGGCTAACTTGAAAGAGTGCAGGTAAGATCCGCTCCGGCTGCCTTGTATGGGTGGAATGTATGAGAGCCCAGTTTATCCTCTCCTCGTTAAAGATTGGTCTGGATAATCTCCGAATCTATTACGTTTGGTCTTCTTTGCCCTGCGTGTAATGGGTTCGTTGGAGTTTCAGTCAATGTAGTAGAACCCGGAAAATGGGTATCAGCAAGTAGCTGTAGAGTCTCAAGGTGATCATTTGTGAATATACCATTCGGTCTCCTGAGCAGACCGATTAATAGTATCAGTTTTAGATAGGACTCTGTGGATTTTTGCACTACTGGTCGTGTACTTGAAACTTTCACTGAAGGATTTCCATGAGTTCCTCTTTGCACTTCTAATCTGTTTATTATAGCTAGTCAGGTCTTCTCTATAGCTGTCCCAATCACCAGTTGATTTAGCTCTATTAAATAGTTTCCTAGTTTCGGTCCTAAGTTTAGGAAATTTCTTGTTACACCAAGTAGTGTGCCTATTTCCAGATTTTTTGGTCTCTGGGTAGACTTGATGGTGAAATATCGCCGTACTCAACATTTCAGTACCAATATTTTTGAGAAATTTTTTGAATTGGCAATGGTTAAGTCCCCGGGCTCATACAAAATGTTTATTCTTACTCATATAAATATATACACGCAGAGAAAAGACATGGTTGAGACATGATTACTGCAATAATAATTTTTTTACTAAAATTATTGCATTATTTCTGCAAACACAAATGTTTGCCTTAATAAAGTCATTATTTACTAATGGTGGTACCAAAAATAACATTTTAGTTGAAATCATAACATTGTTGAAATCGTCAACATACTATGATTGCCTCAACTATTAGTTGCAACAAAAATGTTGTAGTTCTGTCAACCATGATAAATGTGAATATTATTATAAAGACAAACATATTAGAATTTTGAATGTTTGTCTGAACTGTTCCTTGCTTGTTGGCAAACGAAGCAGAACATAACCAAAAATCGAAAGAATTTATTGTGTCTGCACAGTTTGCAGAAAAACTTTTACTTCATTCAGACACAATAAGTTTTATCGATTCCTGGCTATGTGCTGTTTCGTTTGTCAACTGTTCAATTGTTGTGTTTTGTTTTAAATCACCTAATCCTAAAAACAGCACGCAGAAAAGTGACATTTTCGACTTTAATTGTAGCAAACATGTTTCTTTTTACCGTAAACATATTTCGCAATTCTGACCATATTTTGTTTATCACAAATATTGCTATTTTTGTGACAATGCACTTAATGTACCATGTTTATGAATGGCATTAGTCAGGCGAGCGGTAGTAACGGCTGTGGCCTACTGGTAGTGTGCGTGGCTCGTAAGCGACAAAGCCGCGGTTCAAACCCCAGCTCGGACAGAAAATTTTATCAAACAAATTTTTCAATTCAATTAATATTTCTGTTTAGCCTAGTCACAATGGCAAACCTAACCTTTGGAGATATCTTAATTAATAGCTGTGGAAATTGGAGTGCATGAAAAAAATAGTATTCAATTATATTCTGGATCCTAAAAATAAATTCATAATATAGTTGTTGCAATCATTCTATTTTTGACCCAATAAGAGAATAATGATTGTTTCAATAATATTTTGGTTTCTACAAAAAAGTTCCTTTTCTAAATATGGTCAAAGAAAATACAATATGTTTAAGAACATGTTAGCAACAATCATAATCAGAATCATACTATAATCCTCATAAAACATGGTTGTTGCAACTATGTTTTTTCTCTACGTTTAGGCTTTTCCGAATAAGTTTTTTTGCTGCACTTTATCCTAAGGGAAAAATGTATTAGATTTACGCAAAAACGTATTTAATTTATCAAAAAAACAGGGTTGTTTTTGAACCAATAACGCATTTGCATAAAACAAATACGGAAATATTTAACATTAATTTAAATATGTTTTTTATTTAAATTATGCACGCATTTCATTTAAGCTTTTTAAATTTCGTTTGAAAGTGAAAGGCGAAATCAAAAAAACAAACCTAACTTAAATTCAAATACGCAAAAACAACGTGTTGTGAAAAAATATTTTATTTATCCACGTAAGTAATTAAATTGGATTTATGCAGGGGCGTGAATAGTTTTAATATTAATTTTTTTCTAACGGTGTACAATGGTACTTTATCAAACGAGAGTTTTTGACTGAAACAGCAAACGTTCCAAGCATTTCTTTATTCTAAATTAAAAAAATGGTACTACGTATGGGCCTTATATCAATAACAATAATATAAAATAACATAGTTTTTGAATTTGGAAACAAACATTGCTTTTTATTAAATGAAAATATTTTGTTGTTCAAAGTTTAGTGGACTTGACGAAAATCCGACATAGATCCGACAAGCTATGAACTAATGTTATGATTCCAAAATTATTTTCATGGCAATAAAGCTAACGATAGTTTACTTTCATCAAGGGCGTACACAGGGAGGGGAGAGATGGGCAGCTGCTCCCCCTACAGTGTGTCGGAAACTTTTTTAATATAATTAAGTTTGTTTTAAAATGTGTCTTTAGAAATACTTAAACTTTAAACAAAATAAATAAATTTCTTATTCGCATGTAGTTTTTTAGGATTTTCTATAAAATCATTTAAAATAATAATATTTTTGGAAGACTTTAATAAACTTAAAAAAACTCTAATTTGAAGCATGCCTTAAGCACCACCATTACGTTTTTACTTTTCTACAATATGTTTGAACTGATGAAGTTTCACGTGTTCGTCAAAATGGCATACTGCATTTTGGTCACACACTAGCAACAACATAACATCAACAACACTACAAAGCAGCATAGCGCATCATTCATCGTGAGTTACTCCTGTTAATTTTTTTTTATTATTATTAATTCATTCTCAAATAATTTTTATTTCACACATGAAAAGTAAAGTAAATCGTATTATTTAAGTTCGTTATTATTTCTAACATATTGAATTGTTTACTTTATTGTCATCTTTGTGCTATTATTTTATATAAAACTAAGTAAATACCGGTAATCAGTATTTAATTAACAATTGGAATATTTTAGTGATGATAAAAATTGTATTATTTAAGTTAGCTCTGTATTAACTTAAGGGGGGTTCAAATTTGCCTACATGCCTCATTTTTTGTAATCAAGTTTGTTATAACAAAAGACACAATATTTTTTAGCTTAATTTTACAATAAGATTAGCAACTTAATTACAAAATATGAGGCATGTAGGTCAAATTTGAACCCCCGCGTATATCAAGAATACTTTGAAGTATAACGCAATGAAGCAGATTCTTGCAAGCCGTTTTAATATTTTAAATTACAAATATTTTAGATTTAATTTCAATAATTTTAGGCCATTTTTATAGGCAATTTTTATTGATTTGTGGGTGGTAAAAAGGGGGTGTGGGAAACTTTACACTTACAAAACAAATCAAAAAATGCTTATCAAAAAAATATACATGAATACTGTACTTCTTACGCATCGTCAAATGTGCACAAAGAGACTACACAATCTCAAAAGTTGTTATCAGAAGAAATACCAGTTGATGTGCAGATAAAAAGAGGGCATAAAAACATATTTCAGAAAATAGATAATTTTGAAAATTAGTTTTTTTCACAATTAAAATTTGTGGAACTCAATATCTTCCTCTTCGTGGAAAGTTGAGTGATGAAGGTAATAATATTATACTATCGACTCTTAGAGCTTAAGAGAAAGCTTATATTTAACAATTTTTGGAAATTTTACTGGCAATGCCCTGTACAATAGCAACGGTAGAGATATCCTTTAGCCCGTTAAGAAGAGTAAAAACATGACTGAGAACATGACGATGACGAAAGCTCGCCTGAATGGTAGGGGAAACGTTTTCATATTATAACACTAAATTTATAAATACAACAATTGTTCATCGATTTTTGTATGTTAAGTGCGCATCAGAGTTGGGCGTCGTGCACTAAATTTGCAGTTTCAGCTTACATGTACTGATAGTGTAAAATTATTCTCTATCTTCTATTGTTTTTGACTGCTGAATTGAAAAATAAAAGCCTCACTATACATGAGTGATAGTGATAGTGAAAAATTTCTCACTCAAATTCATGTAAGAATAGTGGAAAAAAAAAATGTTTACAGCTTAGTGCGAAATTTTTCTTTTGCACTGAATAAATATTGTAAAAAATACTTACACTAATAGTGGTAAAGCACAGAAAGTTATCACTCAATTGAAAAAAAAACAGTAACAGTTTACTTGTAATATTGAGTATTTAAATATTACACCGAAATTTGTATGTGTCTATGCTATTCTTTGTAAAATATAAAAATATTAAGTAAAACAATAAAAATAAGCTATGCTAACAATTACTTGCAATTTAACTTTCATGAAACTATTATTTTAAATAACACCAATTTTATATAAAGTGTCTATCTGATCCTAGCTTGGTGATACTCATTCAGAGCTGTTGTTGTTTTGTTCGTAAACATATATGACCAGAAGCTCGAAAAATAGTTTTTCATAATTATAGATTTTTTTTTTTTAATTCAAGTCTAACTGAAATAGTTTTAAAACCAGTCATATTTGAAAGTTGAGTGGAAAAACTTTCAATTGCAGCTTTCATTTAGTGGCTGTTCAAATTTTGCACTATTTGAGTGTAGTGTAGATTTAGTAACTACCACTCAATTTAGTTATAGTGCAACAATATAGCACTACCACTAAAATCCCTAGTGATAGTGAAGATTTGCTTCACTTCCTAGTTGAAACTGTCAAAACGAAGTTGACATTTCACACAAAATCTGCAGCCAATGAGAATGCAATATGAAAGCAAAAATTGGCCATAATACCAAAATGGCTGAGTTTGACAGTTATGGTCACTAAGAAAGCGAACACATTCAGCCCTAACACTACCTTATCTAGTTGTACTATGAGTGGTGGCATCAAAAAAGACTTCACGGCCAGTCAAACAAAAACCAAATATCAAAAATTTTAAATTAATTTTATTTTAACGTAAAGCATCTCTACATATACATTGAAAAACAGTATCATTCAAAGTTTCGCAACGGAGCAAAGGGAGGGAAAAAAAAGATGCGTCAGCAGAGGAACTTATTGATGGTTGCTTGCTACATTTGCTGAGCGCCTTGTAGTCAAGATCCAAGAGCGTCATTTAAAAACCTACTCTCTGTCTGTATTGATGACGAGAGTTACTCGCAAAATGACGATGACGATAACGCAAACCAAAGATTTACCCTCAAACAAAATCGTTCAACGCGCCTAAAGAAGTTTTCACTTCAAAAAAATAACGAAAGTGCTTGAGTTCGTGTGTGCGTGGGCCAACGTATCCCGGTGCATCACCAAGTGCAGCAAAGTTAAATTGGCTTTCTTTGCTGGTGAACGTCCTCCAAGTATCACCACCAGCAGCACAAGCACGTGCAGTGCAAAATTTGTAGCTAGCTAATATCCTCCAAGTGCCACGAGCAACAGCACAAGCAAGTGCAGCGCAAATTTCTTGCTAGCTAACATGTGCCAACAAGTGCCACCAGCAACAGCACAAGCAATGAAGCGCAAATTCTCCGCTTTCAATTTATTCAATGCACGCCGGAGTGAAATGGCAGAAATTTGCCTCTGCGCTTGAGACATGCTGAAATGGTGCTTCAGAAATATTGGAGAGTTTACCAGTCAATTGAATTGTGCTGCACTTGCTGGTGCTGCTTGTGATGGCACTTGGAGGATGTTGGCTAGCAACAAGTGGTGGCACTTGGAGGACGTTCGCCAGCACAGAAAGCCAATTTAACTTTGCTGCACTTGCTGATGCACCGGGAGATCGTTGGCCCACACACACGCACACACAAACTCAAGCACTTTCGTTATTTTTTTATTATTTTGTTATTTTTTAAGTTTTTCAAATTTACAATATTACAAGTATACGAAATAAGTTGCAAGTAAAAGCACTCGAATGAAATATGTCGCAAAGTGAATAAAATGCAAATTAAATAAAATATTTGCGCTAAGACACGATCGAAATGTGTAACGTCGAAATTTGCAATTGTCAAAATTTCATCGTCCATTTGACACAGCATAAAAGACAAATTTATTTCAACACACACAAATTTTATTCAACCTGATATTTTCTATTCTACCACGACTGAAAAGTTTCCTTTTGACACTTACCCTTTACACGGAGGTTACACGAGACAGTACAGTCGCAACACATTCACAAATTTTAACCCACACACGCTAACTTTTGCTACTGTCTGCTCTACTGTCTTAAGTTTTTTGTAGACAGTTGGCGGGAAAGTAGCTAGGAAAGTAGAATGATATTTAGCATATCAAGTGACAAAATACGTGAAAATTTAATAGAGTTAAAGGAAAATGTGCAATACTTTGGCGTACTCGTAGTTTTAACAAAAATATTCTTCATAAAATAGAATTTTTTTACTATTTGTCTACTGTCTTGCCAACTGTCTTACCAACTGTCTGTACTCTTTTTCATAGACACAAAGTTTGACAATTAAAACGTATTTTTCATTGTCTTAACAGTACTGTCTCGTGTAACCCCCGTGTTATGAAAAAAAAATTAATTAACAAAACAATGATTGTTGGCAACTCTAAAAATAAAATGGCGCAGTGGTGAAAATAAAAAGCCACTTACAAATACAACATGTGTGAAAATGGTCAAACTTTGTTTGATGATATATAATAAAATAAGAGCATGCATGTAATTATTTGAATGTTCAACATATTCCTTTATCACAACTTAAAGATTAAAATGCTAAAACACTCAATCCATACATTATTTTTCTTGTTTGCAAACGAAGTTCCAGCAGAAAAAGAAGATCGCTCCATTTTTAAAGCTCACCATGCATAGCAGATGTTTAAGTAAAAGCAAATTTTTCAAAAATGTTGACAAATACAACAACTGAAGAAATTGCCAAACTTTAAAAGCATATATAGACCAATATAAAGCGAATTAATAATAAGTTTTGGTTGCAAACATCTTATTGCAACCTAACTTAAGTATTTATATACTAACAAACAGATTATATGCATTAATTTCAGGAGTTGCCAAGTGATTTCTTTGTGAGCTTGCGGCCGATTAAGAACAAGAGACGATAATTGTTGATATTTTTGTGCACAAATACATGCAAACATTTTTGATGTCTGTATTGATGACAAAGTTCCTCGGAAAAATACGATGACGGAAACCAAAGATTTACCCTCTACCAAAATCGTTCAACGCGCCTAAAGAAGTTTTCACTTCAAAAATTGTATAAACAAAATAATGCATAGAATTTTTGGATAATGTTTCCGTATATATTTTTTCCGAACTAATTAATTAATTTTCGGCGTTAATTTAAAGTTTTTTCTTGCTAGCGCTTAAATTGTTTATTGCTTAATAAAAAATAAACCTTTCATTTGATACTAAATTTATATGTGTTTCACTGAGAGATGCTTAAGTTATAGAAAGAAATAGGGAAATTACCGCTGATATTGAAATTATTTCATAATTTGAGAGATATGCCAAGCGAACTTTCCTAATTCGATTTTTTTCGCTTATGATCCGTTATTTAATCTTATTTTCCTCTGGCATGACTTACTAGAATGTACGTATTGTACGATTTATTGACAGAGTTTTATAAATTACTTTTGCATAATTACGGCTAGGCCATTATTATTCATATTCCGTGAAATCGTTTTACACACCTTATCTCTTAAAACACAGCAATACCTTGCAAAATTTCAAGAAAAGTTCTTTAATTAGTCAAGTTTATATTATATCATTGCCCCACTTTTCTTAAATCATTTAATTAAATCTGATTTTCTTAAGCAGTAATAAGCTGTAAAAAATTAAAAAAACAGCAACAACAACCAACTTATCATATAAGTTTTAACTAATTTATTTGAAATCATAACTTGCCAGCAACAGCATCATTTCACTGATGTATCTTTATCTCAGGTTTATTGCATAAATGCAGAATTTGTCTGTTCAGTGAGGTGTGCAAGGATAAGAGAGAGAGAGAGAGAGAGAGAGAGAGAGAGATAAAAAGAGAGAAAGAGAGAGAGAGAGAGAGACAAAAAAGATTATGTCAACAATCTAAAGTGTGTGTGTGTATGCTTAAATGGATGCAATTTGCTTTACTAAATTTCACTAATTTGTATACAAGATTAATTAGTCTTATAGAAAAAGGCATTTTAAAATACTTACAGCTAACGGTTGTGTGGTGAACACCTCGTTAACATTTACTGATTTTCAATTTTGTTGGATTCTGTCACCTCTTTCAGATTCAGAACGAGCACATTGCAGTCTTGTCTACTCGATGCAAACTTCATTTGCAACGAAATCGAGTTTCGGCTGCGGTTGCATCGGCTGAAATTCTGTGCATTAGAGCGAATCTTAACGGAAATTTAATAAGTTTTGAAGTTCTCATCCACATCGTTTACTATTGATGTTGAAGTAGATATCGATTAAATTTGGGGTACACGTTAACAACGCAGGAAGTTTAGGGAATATTTAGTAAATTTAAATTGTTTCTGTGAATATGAAAGATCTATTATATATTTATTTAAAGACATAATAAAAATACTTTTTTCTCTCAGCAATCTTCTCAGAACTTAATGAAAGATATTAGAAAATTTCTTTGTGTTTCTTTCCCAGCATGTATATTAGCGCGGACTTGTTTTGTTATCGTCCTGAAATCATCGAATTTCGTATTGAATATTAAATTGCAAGTAAAACACTGCTTAGCAGCATATGGGAATGTTGAATTTATTTTCCGCTAAATTTTGATTAAGCGCTGCTAATTTGATTAAATTAGTCATGCTGCCAGCCGCGGAACGTCTCTAGTTTAAAGACCTTTCAATAATGACGCTCTATTTTCAAAAGAAAAGAAAAATCACAAAAGAAAAAAGGCAAAATTGTTTTTACGTTATATAATATATGCTCAATAAAACCCCGTATGTATAATTCACATAAATTGTGTTTCCTTGCTTACACAAATTCTAAAAGGTATGACTAATTTTAATGATTTTCCAGTGGTGTTAGCCCTTACGCACGGAGAGAAAAATAGACTGCTAATGTTTTTTTATAATTCTAAAAACTTATATTTTTTAGATTTATAATTAATGCCAAATAAGTTCATAAAGCAACATATTACAAGAACAACAAGTTCTTTGCAGAACAAACCACCAAGATGACTAGACCGAACACAACCAAAGCGGTTGGCGGTTGTCGGTTGGCGGTCCTCTCTCGGCGAAATACGCTGAGAACCTCTCCAAAATTGGAGCGATAGCGGTTGTCGGATCACGGTTGCATTTCATTTTGGGAATGATACAAATTATTTTATATTATTTTATGTTTTATATAAAAACAGAATGTTAGATCATAGTAAAAACTAAGAAAATAACACTGAACGTACCCAATTTTAGCAAAAACATGACAACATTTAAATCACTCAGAGAGAGATCTGCCAGCCGTCAGAGAAAAATTATAATAGATTCTATTCTGGCGTTTTTCCGTCGCGCATTTCTACGGCGGTCACATTTTTGGCGGCTGCAAATATTTTCATATATTTTGTTGCACGGTGAATCCTATAACTGAGATCCGCTTTGGCTATGTTCGGGCTCTATTTTGTTAATCGCTACATCAACTCTTCAGTAGTCTTCTGTGGTTTCTACTTTTATAAGCTTATACGCACGATTTGTGTTAAATTAAAACAGAATTATTTGAGCTTTGCCTTTCAAAGTAATGTTTTTCTACTATTGTGCAAAAAAAGTGACTGCATTGATTCGGTAAGATTTGCTGTTGTGCTCTTTGTTAACTTTTTTTATCACGAATCAATCAAGGCACCAACAGTTTGTCTAGTCAGTCTTGTCATCAGTCTGTCGAGTCTGCTTGGTGGCGGTTTTTGCAAAGAATTTGTTGTTTATTTATTCTTCTTTATAATAAGCTACCAATCATGAAAGTTGGAAGTAAACTAGCGTAACACAGTGGGAGGACTTCATACAAGTTTTGGCCATAAATAGTAAAATAATAAATGTATTAGTTTGGATCAAATCCGCCCACAGACACACCAACTAACCATACGAATTTTGTGCCACTGTGTTTGTAACGCCCATAAGTATAAAAAAGTTTATACATTCTTGATCAGCATCACCACCCGAGCCGATTTAGCTATGTCCGTCTGTCTGTCTGTGATCACGTTAACAGCTGTAACTTTGAAGCTATCGTAATGAAATCTGATACTAGTATCTAAAAATGTATCTAAATAATACTTGTATCTAAAAAATAAAGGTCGATTTCGTAAATTACCAAAATCGGATGAAAACTACGCCTAGCTCTCATACAAAGTGATCTATCAAAACAGTAAGATCTCTTTAAATTTCACAAAAAATAATATGTGGACATGAAATTTTGCATATGAGTTTTGATATTTAATATCTACTTTAAGTATGAAATTCAACTGAATCAGATGAAAACCACGCCTTCCTCCCGTACAAAGTGACATTATCAAAAGGCTGAAATATCTTCAAAAACCAAAAAAAAAAAAACAAGAATGACTTGAAATTCTTGATATATGTTTTAATTTTTAATATGCACTCTGAGTTTGAAATTTGGCCCAATCTTATGAAAACTTCGCCTACCTCTCATACAAAATGACGTCATCAAAGTAGTAGAATCTTCGAAAATTCCTCAAAAATTAATTCACTACGTAACATGCGTAACTTTAATACATAAAATATTTTCTGAGTTTGATACTTGGAGAAGTTGAAAGAAACCACGCCTATCATCTATACAAAGTCATCATTCATTTCAATAAATTTGGACACTACCATACATGTAATTTAAATATATTCTTATAATCTGGGGACTACATATAATAAAATCAAGACAAAGGAGAGGGAAAAAATAATGTGATAGTGGACTTCTTGCACCTACTATTTTCTAAAATATTTTTTATTCTTCCCTAAAGCAAATTGTGAGGATTTACATCACTTTTTGTTATATTTAATGTAATTTAGTTTTGAAGATACGCTAAAAATAATAAAATAAATTGCTTTTTAAATATTCAACGAAAAAAAAAAAATTACATAAAACCACCTTTCGGGCAAGTTTCGGCGGAAAGCACAATATTTTTATATAAATGTATATATATTAATGCATACCATTTAAAAAAAATTTTAAGAGATGTTTTTTTTAACTGCTAAAATTGCCAACGCTTTTAGCTTTTATGCACTAAAAATGCTTATTTTTAAAAAATCACAAAAAATTTAATTTATTTTAATAAAAACAAAAACAAATACATTTTAAGAAACATTAAATATCATAATTGTATTATTTCTTCATTTTAATTCCATTCTCTTAAAAACAAAAAAGTTTTACACTTACAATTGCAGGTAGTAAAACAAGTTATATTCTCAAATTTTATCATTAAAAAATTTTAAAAATTGAAGACATTTTCTGACCAAATTTTAAAATATTTCTGAGTGAGGTTTTTGGTATTCCTTATCTGATGATGAAGTATAAACTGTCGATTAGTAAAAAAATTGTTTACATTATCAAAAATTTTACTTTTTTTCTATTTATGGCTACGATCTCCCTTTGTGTGTGGTTGTGATTTTTTGCTTTTCAAAAAAAGGCAAATTCCATTTGTTTTCTTGTAGTATTATAAAACTGCAAAAATCTAAATTGCAAAAAATTTTAATAAAAAAGTATGGAAATATTTTCTGAAGAAATGAAAGAAGAAATTATGTGATTACGTAAAATAACCTGTTCATTATGGAATTTTTTGCTAGAAGGATACATTTTTGATAATTTAGACTTTGTGATATAATTGTTAGCTATTTTTTACAACAAATTAAAAAACCAAAATTCTGATTGAATAGCTGCCGAAACTTATTTTTTTTTTTTAAATTCCTACTGTTCCCTTTTCTTTTCGGAAAGTAAAAAAATCGCAACTCCAGTAGTTTTCTTTCAATTTTCATGTTTGTTTGCTAATTTTCAAGACAAATATTAAAAGCTGGTCTAATGAATATTAGGCCCGTCGGTCTTCTTAAAAAAAGAAGTGTTTGATAAAATCGATTTAAAATATTACGTGACTCATTGTAATACCCTCCACAAAAGGATTTTGTGCTACTAAAGCTAGTTGGAATTTTTTTATAAAAGTGTCTGTTTTGGCTAAAAGACCACTTTCTGAATGAGCAAGTTTTTGTTTCTATGAATTGTTCTAAGCAAAAAAACCAAAAGTTAAGCTCTGAACATTTTTTTTTATCACAGTAAAAAATTTTGAGAAATCTGCTCGTTCGAGATATTTTGCGATTTTTTAATGACTTTTTTTGATGCATTTCGATACGATTTCAACTTCAATCACCATAACTATGCTATTTATTGTCCGATTGTGGTAGATTAACTTCCGTTGGAAAGGCAATAAAATCTCTTCACAAATATGGGGCTAACTTGTTAACGTTTTGGAACAAAGTTCACGCATTGAGGACAGACAGAGGAAAGGTCACGCATTGAGGACAGACAAAGGAAAAATCGGACAAGATTTGGTAACGTGGCAGTCATTTAAACCTAAATAAACAAAATAATCAAAATTTACCAAACATTAAAACATTTTTTTTTAATTTTAATGCAAATAATAATTATTGGATCTTTGTGTTCGGAATATTTTGTTTTTGACAATAACTGCATCTTTATGTAAAACGAAAAGTAGGCTAGACGTCGTGAGAGAAACTAGCAACAATACTTTTTGATATGGAAAAATGTATTGCTTACCATGTCCCACAACCACGTTCAGCCTTCGTTTCGTTTTTCATAAAGATGCAGTTAGTAGAAACAAAAAAGTGTCCAAACAAAAAGTTTTTTTTAAGGTACTTTTTTAAACAAGTTCAGGTGGAGGTAATTCAATGCGGAAGATACTTCAAAGAGCCAATAAAAATTTGAGACTGATTTTATCAAAAATGTTTTTTGCGACCCGGCCTAATGTAAAAATGTATGTAATTATATGTGGACATTCTTTATCTAGATCTAAAAAATTTCAGCCCACTTTTAATTGGTTTAGAAGTAATAGAAGTCCTGAGTTTAAAAATAGGTCTGATTTTTAACTACTAAAAACTACTGATTTTTTCATCTAGTTTTCTACAAAATAAATCATTATGGGCATCAACATGGGTAATGATTTGTGGGTATAGGACTTATGGGTATCCATAATGCTTAGTTTTGTTGGAAAACTGAAAAAAACAACAAGTTTGTTAGTTCCATTATCCCAACTTTGGACCCATCTAACTTCAAAATCGCTTGAAAGTGGCCTGTATTTTTTTGAAAGAAAAGCTCATTGTCACTTTTTCTGACATCTTCCAATGAAAAATATTTTTAATTTTGTTAGTTGCAATTTGTTCTATTCATGAAATACACTTTCAGCTATATTCAATGAACTTTCACAATAATTGTTTACAGCTCACACAAAAGATTGTGCCGTTATTACCCCAACACAAAGTTGCGTGCAAGAATATATGCATTTCATAGAACAATTTTTTCACTTTTTTTTTTAAATCACGCCGTCAAATTGTTTTTAACTGCAGCAATTCAACAGTTCAAAACACTCGCACACACTCAGACACACATTTCGAGTGTTTAGCTTGCAAACTTCACATTTGACTGTCTATCGTAATTCCGGCTATTTAGCCGCAACAACTGATACCTATTTGCGTGCCGACAGGCACTTAAAAACTTTAATTAAAGCATTTCAGTGTGAGTTCTTGAAGCTTTATTTCAATTTTTGCCTGCTGTTTCAATCATTTCAACTGAAAATCCAATAAAATTTCTTCATTGAAATGGTTAAAAATTAGAACTGGGCATTTTTAAAATTGCAGACATTTTGAAAGCACGATATGATGTTAGTTAGGAATGGGAAAGAAAATTCAGACAAAGATATCAACATGAGAAAAAAATTTACAACTGAGTGTGGGCACAAATAAAGGATAATTACTATAATGAGAATTTTAAGTTTTTTAACATTATATCAAAACGTTTGGCTGTCTATCTACTTTGATCGTAAGTGAATTCAAAAGAACTGTGACATGATTCGAATATTTTAAGATTACTTGAGTTTAACAGTGGTCGAAACTACATCTTTTCGCATATATTCTCAGTTGATTTGATACAAATAAAATTTCAAAAACATATGTTTTTCATGAAAATTTTGCATCACTTTTACTTTCCTTATGAATTAGAAACCAGTTTTCTTGCTCAGAAGAGAGCGCAATGTATGCGGCAAACGGAAAATAGAAATAGAGTCGTTTTTCCATTCTTTTTTGCTCATGTACGGATATGGGCACCACTACATTTAAAGTTTTTATGTTTTTTTGTGATATTTGCACTGAAAAACATTTTTACGCAAATCTTAATATATAAAAGGCAAGCACGCTGCTCCGTGTCCAATATCTCTCAAACTGTTAGACTGATAATACGCACATCTTAATACATAAAAGGCAAACATGCTGCTCCGCACACAGTATTTCTTAATTTGTAATTATTTTTTAACAGTAATTTTCTCAAAAATGTTCAGCCTGAAAGTATGCACAGAAAGAATATTTGATACTTCTCAGTGACAAAATTGGGTTTTTACAATAGTACGTTTTTGATCTAACTACCTCTCTTTTTCATCCTTTCATAAAAAAGTTATGACGAATTTATTGAAATTCTTTTGAGTCGATTTGAGTCGATTGTACCAAAGAATATAATTGTATCAGCCTCAAAACGACACTTGAGTTGCTACGTATATGAAGATTGCAAGGCCAGTTTGTAAAGTTAGTTGTGTATGTATATGATTGTTACCAAGCTCAACTTTTTGTACTTTTACACTTGAACTAATTTTTCAACACTGCTTCAATACGTAAAGTGTTATTTAAAGTGGTATATTAGTATTTTGCAAAAATCAAGTGTATAAAAAATCAAGCTTTAAAAAGAGAAAAAAGTAAGAGAAAAAGGAGTGCGCGGAGGCGTGTCGTAGGACAGTCTTTTATAATTGTAAAAAATAAAAAAAATAAAACAGTAATTTTTTTGGGGCTTAACTCATAAATATTTACTGCAATTGGTATTTGGCACTTGAGGTAAATTATACATATGTAGGTAGAGAGTCAGTGAAACCTATGAAGTAAAAAATTTAATATGGCATTAAAAACAGGAATTAATCCAAGGTGATGTGACTCATATTGCTATAACAAAAATAATATCAATATGTTATAGAAGCGTCAATTGACTACGAAAGTTTAAAGTACTTATCTAAGACTTCTGTGAAGATAGCCTAAAATCTTCAGCCCAAGATTTTGCCGAGTTCGCCGCAAACCATATCCAAATATTGAATTCGCCGCAGTTACAAAATTGAGTTAAACATACATTTTTTAGCAAAAATGTACATTTATTTGATAAATTTGTCACTTCTTCTCCAAATTGCTATCAGTCGTCCTTCATAACATATCTACGGCTTCGAAGTAAAAAACTTAGTTAAGGTAAAATTTTTTGTTTTTAAAAACGAAAAAATTATAGAAAATTAAAATGTTTCATCCTGAATTTTTAAACAGAAATGTATTTTGATGTCCTAATTCGAATGACACTATGCTCGAGTCCTTGGTACCTTAATTTGGGCTGAGTTAAAAAATCATAAGTTTGTCATCAGCTATCATATATCTCAAATCCAGGATGGAACTATTTGATTTAGTGCTAGTTTTGGGGTGTGAAATTCTTACTTTCATACAAAAATCACGATTTTTTGCACTTCAGCCCAAAATTAGTTACCAAGGAAGATAGAGCGGGACTTGAGCATAGTGCCAGTCAGTGTACCACATTTAAATAGATTTTCAAACAAAGATGTAGAATGGAACCTTTTCTCCTTCTTTACTTTTTTCATTTCAAAAAATTTTAAATTCTGACTTTCACACAAAAATCTTTGTTTTTTGCTCTTCAGCCCAAATTTTACTATATAGGTTGTATTTTTGCATTATTTTGCATATTTTCTTTATTATATACTTTTAAAAAAATTATTGAGCTTTTTTTGCCACTTTAAATTCATTGCCGCGAATTAAAATGTTTGGGACGAGTTTTACGGAGAATTCAAAAGTTGGGCTGAGTTAAAAAATTTGCGATAAAGATTTTGGGCTAACTTCACACTGGTTTATCTAAGGAAGATATACAGGAAGCTATACCACCCATTGGACTTCGTGCATGTTTTCGAGAAAAATTATTTAGTCAGAGGAAAATTGGGGTATGTACATAAAATAAAACGTTAGAGTATTTTATTATTTAAGAAAAATATTTTTAAGAAATAAAGTTTTGTAATTACAAGTCGTAATTTTTTATATTATTAAATGATTTAAAAATTATTTTACATGATTTGATAATGATTCAACATAAAAATTTGTTGCAATTTTTACATAAAAATAACAATTATTTTACTTTAAATTTCTATGAAACAAAATCATAGGAGAAGCATGTAAAATCAACTAGTTTTTAGTTGATTTTACGATATTTTATTTTCTGTGTGTACCTGTTTTAAAGTAACGACTTTTTTTTTCTTTGCGACCATATGATTATTAAGGTATCACAATATTTTGCTTTCATAGTAAATTTTGTGAAATTACATTTTATAATTCTAACTATGAAAAAACTCAAAAATCAATTTGCTTTTCTTTAGTAATGCGAGTTACTTAAACCGTTTTTATCTCACAAAGCATTTTTATTAGTTGCACAAATAAATCAGAAGCTGGTTTTCTCTTCTCAAAACGTTAGTACATTAATGGGATGAAATTAGTTTGGGTTTGAATATTAAATACTCATTCATAATTAGTTTTTTCTGTTACTAATAGCCTTAAAACAAAATTGAAATTTTTTAGTTTTACTAATATTTTGCGTATCGAAAAAAATTAGCTTAAAAGAAAAAAATAAAGTTTTTAATAATGAATGGTTTTGCAATATCTCACGGCAAAGGTCCTATCGATGGGGTAGGCGGAGTTTTGAAGCGATTTGTTTGAAGTCGAGTATTAAAAAGAGTAAAGCCACTATTCGAACACGAACAATTTAATGAGGCAACAGATCTTCCTTTAATCTTAAAAAACAAAAAATATCAAAAATGGATTGATATGTTTAGTTTCGCAGATTTTTATTAAAACAGAAAGTACTCAATAGGGTATAAGGAGGAGGCTTCGACACAAGAAAGGCTTCGACAGTGGCACTTTTGGACATTTTTCTTTAGACTATTTTTTCGCGTTATTAATTTACCGTTCCTCCCAACCAAATGCAGTTGTAATGAAAATTTGTCAGCGATGCTTGGTGCGTGTGCTTGATTAGACTCTATTTTGTATTTCTGCAACATGATGATGTAATATTTGCTTGTTACTGTTGATGTGAAACTCAGTAAAAATAATATTAAACTTTTCGTTTCTTTTGTCCAGTTACTTAAACACATTATTGCTGTTTATACAACATTTAAGGTTTGTTAAATGAGTAACAAGAAAATGTTAAATTTTACAATTTGTGAAATAAGTTGGTGAGGGAGGCGAGGCTTCGATAGTGTATCTATGAAAACTATACCTAAAGTCTTGCACACTCCAATAAATCCCTAACTTTTGTTCAAGATGAAATCGAAGAATTGTCGCAACAGGTGATTGGCAAGGTTGCTGCTCTGGAAAAAATAGCTTCGAGTTCATAAAGTTCAAAGTCAAGGAGCCGTGCCGTATTTTATCATAGAAGTTTCAGAAGCAAATATCGGTTCGTGAGTCTTAAAGTTCTTGTGATATACAAGTAACAGTCAGACCTTCTACGAGCCATTTATTGACAATATATGTATGAATGGTTTTAAAAGAAGATATTTTGTTAATTCTGTCATAATTTAACCATCCACCAGGAATTTTTTAAACTCGTCTAAAAAACATCTTCAATATAGATTCTACCAATATAAACGTACGATAAGAAATAATTATATAATATTATTGCTTTCAGTTTTTCATAAACATATATATTAGTCTATTTTTATATAATTAATTGTACTTAAATTGTAGAAAATTTGAAAGAAATAAAAGTAGGATAATTTAAAATAATATATGCATTTAAATATAAAAATATAAGTAAAACAAATAAAATGACGAAACCTCACATCCTGTGTCTAAGCCTACCTTATATTAAAATGATGTTTTTTGCTCACCATTTCGAAAATAACAAAATATTGAATTTTTGGTCATTTTTGAACGTAGCGCACATATTTCTGCCCAACTTATGTGCATTCAAAACAACCTGCTCTATTACATTTAGAAGATAAAATTAGTTACAAAGTAAGAAGTATTTAAATTTTTTGGAAACGTACTTTGATTCGAAAAAAAAAATCAAATAGGTTTAAATAATTTTCTCATTTTATTTTTGTGAAAAAACACATACTTTGAAATTAAACAAAAAATTTTAAAATAGAAATTTAACTCTTTGCCTTTCTACAAAACAAAATTGAAAAACTAAACAACTAAAACCTTATTTCTGTTTTTTGTGTAATATACAATTTGTTATTGTTTTAACATTTATTAATTATGCTGGTATGAATACCCCTATTATATTGTTTATTTAAGGTTAAAAGTGTGCACACGCCATAAGTAATATTTCTAAATTGTTATTGGTAACTCTGAAAATAAAGTAATAAAAAAGAAGATATGGCAGCACTGTAAAAGGTTCGGCCATTGATTTTTGGAGAACTGATCGAAACGCAAGTGTGATTCTAACTTGAAATTATAATCTGTTTAAATTATCAGAATCCAAGTAAGGATTATAACTTCAGGTGTGGGGTAATCACCACAAATCCAAAAACTATTAAAAAAAAAGGTAAAACTTTATTGAAAATACAATGAGTCGACGGCCCACTCGACAAATAACCTCTGTCAATGGACAAACTGCTGGCTCCGCGAATGGAGCACCTACTGTCTCTGCAGATACTGCACGGGCCATGTCAGTAAATGAGTTGCCTGCTATATCTGCAACTGCTGCTGACTCCGCGAACAAAACAACTGCTGCATTTGAAGACGATAAATTCGATGTCTTTCCGAAAAAAGCACCCACCACTGCTGCTGAAACCACTGCTGCTGAAACTACTGCTTCCTCTGAAACCACCGTTGCTGCTGAAACCACTGCTTCTTCTGAAATCACCGCTGCTGCTGAAACCACCGCTGAAAAAAACCAAGCAATTAACGCCAAATTCGCGGCTGCTAAATTTAGCACTATTGAAAGAACTGCTGCTGACGCATCTGCTGAAAATTTTTCTGATGTTTTAGAACATGCTACCGCTTCTACTGCTGACATACCAGTTGAGAAAAACAAATTCATTCCAGAAAACGCATACATATCTTCACTTGCAGAGCAACTGAATGCTTTGAAAATGCAACGTGAAATATTGGAACTGCAGCAACACATAAAAAAATTAGAGAAAGGTGAACCCGAGCTGCCCGTTGTCAGGCATATTATTTTTGAAGAATTGGACACTGCAGTACCAACTTTCAATGGTGACGATAATTATGATATTGTCAAGTGGTTTTCTCAATTCGAAGACTACACCAACATGTGTGGATACAATCAGAGAGAGCAGTGTTTGGGAGTGCGGCGCCGGTTGGATGGCACAGCTAAAGAATATGTGCATAATCTAGGCTTAATTGACTACCCAGAACTGAAAGCTAGTATTATAAAAATGTTTAGTCGTACTATAACACGACAAGAAGTTTACCGTCAGCTGCGTGCACGCAAACTAAAACCGCAAGAATCGTGCATAAGCTACATAGTCGCCATGCAATCTATTGCATCAAAGTCTGACATTGCCGAACAGGAGCTTGTTGATATCATCGTTGATGGGATACCTGATAGTAGTCATCATATTTCTTTCCTTTTTGGTGCTAATACATTGGATGAGCTAATACGTCGAATGGATAGATACGAACAACGGCGTATAAGATCAAATACTCCAAAATCAAGGTCTACTGCTGTCACTGCCACTGCTGAAATTCGGTGTTTCAATTGTTCGCAGTTTGGGCATTATCAAAGTGCCTGCCCGAAACCACTACGGCCACCTGGGTCATGTTTTTCCTGCCATCAAATGGGTCATCTACACAATGATTGTCCGAAGTTGAAGAAGTATAAGTCACGCACTGTCGCTGCTGTAACTGAGGATGAGTCTGGATATGAGGCTGCTGATATCATTCGTGTCATGCAAAAGGTAAGGGTGGCATTTGATATTTGTAGTTGGGGTGCATGCACTGAATTCAAGAATTTTCTTTCTCTCATTGACTCCGGCAGTCCGATTAGTTTAATCCAACGTTCAAGCATACCACCATCAGTTAATTTAACAAATATTTTGCGGCCAACTAGTTACCTTGGTCTGGGTGGACGAAAAATTTATTCATATGGCGTGATATTATGCTCTGTACAATTTCGAACGGAAACTAAAATTATCTCTTTCATTGTTACACCAAATGACACAATGGCTATGCCAGTAATTCTTGGACGGGATTTTATGAAAAACTTTAATATCTATTTAATTCAAAAAATAAAAAATGTTAACGTTGAAGTAAATAAAGTTGACCAAAATAAAAATTCAAAGAATTCATGTGTTAATGCATCCGATTTAATTAGAAAAGATATTGTTTGTGGTGAATGGGTACCCTCTGCTGAAGCTAAGAAAGAAAGTGTAGTAGTTAACGTTGTGAACAAAAAGCAATTTCCAATATCGCCAATTAAGAATGGTTGGTTTTTTTTTGCTGATGAATTTATTGCAGAACTTTGTGCTATCGATATAGTAAATCCTGATTTTGAAATAAATATTTCTTCAGAGTTGAGTAAGGATCAGTCCAATAAATTACAAAAAGTTATTTTAGATTCATATTTGCAACCAAAAAATTTATCTCGAAAATTGTATGATTACAAAATGAAAATTCGTTTGACAGATGACACTTTATTTCATTGTGCACCACGAAGGTTATCTTTTTTTGACAGAGCTGAAGTTAGAAAAATAACCGATGATTTGATAGACAGGCACATTATTCGGCCAAGTAATTCACCTTATGCTTCAGCTATTGTTTTAGTAAAAAAGAAATGTGGTGGTACACGAATGTGCGTCGATTATCGTGCATTGAACAAAAAGACTATCAGAGATAATTTTCCATTGCCTCTTATAGAGGATTGTGTTGAGTATATGGCAGATAAACGATGGTTTTCTCTTCTCGACTTAAAGGATGGATTTAATCAGTGTACTATGGACACAGATTCAATTCCTTTAACATCTTTTGTCACACCTCATGGGCAGTTCGAGTATCTAAAGATGCCATTTGGATTAAAAAATGCGCCAGCCAACTTTCAGCGTTTTGTCTATAATATTTTCAGAGATTTAATTGATGAAAACAAAATTATAGTTTATATTGATGACATTTTAATTGCCTCTTTTGACTTTGAATCACACGTAGATATAGTAAAACAAGTTCTTAGTAGAATTTATGAAAAGGGACTTGAAATCAAGTTGAAGAAATGCAAATTTGGCTATCAAGAAATCGAGTATTTGGGATATTCAGTAAATTCATCTGGGATTAGGCCAAGTGATTCACATATACGTGCAATTAAATGTTATCCAATGCCGACAAATCAAAAAGAACTACAAAAGTGTATTGGTTTATTTTCCTATTTCAGGCGGTTTGTCCCATCCTTTTCTAAAATTTCAAGGCCGCTGTTAAACTTGCTAGGTAAGGAAAGTTCTTTTGACTTTTCTGAGGCTTGTGCTAATGCATTTTACAATTTGCGAGATCAACTTTCTGCTGCACCAGTGCTCGCAATATATAGCTCAAAGCGTGAAACTGAACTTCATTGTGACGCTAGCAGTCATGGTTTCGGTTCAGTACTTATGCAACGTCAAGATGATGGTCGATTTCATCCAGTAGCATATTTTTCAAAATCTACTTCTGATGCTGAATCGAAATACCACAGCTTTGAACTAGAAACTCTCTCCATTATTTCTGCACTTAGGCGGTTCCGTGTGTATTTAGAAGGACTTCCATTCAAGATTGTTACTGACTGCAATTCACTCACCATGACACTTAGCAAAAAACATGTCAATCCAAGGATTGCTCGATGGGCACTGGAGTTAGAAAATTATAATTATTCGATTCAGCATCGAAATGGTGTTTCAATGGGTCATGTAGATGCTTTGAGTAGATGCCACTTCAAGCAATCATCAAAAACGGGGGAAATTAAGCTTACCGATGTAGACAAAAGTTGTCATATTAGTGCCGCGGTAGATGACGACGATGTGGATTTTTACATTCAGGTGGCACAAAATCGTGACAAAGAGATTAGAGAGTTGCAAGACAAGTTAGAAAAGTGCAGTATAAATGGTTATGAGTTACGTGATGGATTAGTCTTCCGTAGAATTGAACCGAATAGACTGCTTCTGTGCGTGCCCAAGGAAATGGAGAATAATGTCATTCGAATGATACATGAAAAGATAGGCCATCTTGGGGTGGATAAGTGCTATGATCAAATACGTAAAAACTATTGGTTTGCAAAAATGAGAGATAAAATTAACCAATTCATTAAAAATTGTATTAAGTGTATAATGAACTCGTCGCCAGCGCGTTCAAATGAACATAATCTGTTTAGTATTCCGAAGACACCCATTCCGTTTGACACAATACATGTTGACCACTTTGGGCCATTACCTTCAATTAACTCGAAGCGTAAGCATATATTGGTTGTAATTGACGCATTCACAAAATTTGTTCGGTTGTATCCAGTAAATTCAACCAGCACAAAAGAAGTGTGTTGCGCATTAGATAAGTATTTTAGCTACTACAGCCGTCCTAGACGAGTTATTTCTGACCGAGGTACCTGCTTCACTTCGCATGAGTTTAGTGACTTTTTGTCAAAAAATAATATTAGCCATGTAAAGGTTGCAGTCGCCTCACCGCAAGCTAATGGCCAGGTTGAGCGTGTGAATCGGGTACTCCGGGGAATGTTAAGTAAACTAAGTGAGCCTATACAGCACGCTGACTGGTCATTGAAATTGTCTCAAGTAGAGTACGCGTTAAATAATACTGTTCACAGCACAACTAAGCAGACACCTAGTAAACTATTATTTGGTACTGACCAAAGAGGCAATATTATAGATGAGTTAACGGAACACTTAAATAATAAATTGAACGAAGAAGAAACACAGTCTTTGGAATCAGTTAGATCAGATGCATTAAGTGCTATTGAAAAATCTCAAGAATATAACACGCAGTATTTCCTAAAGCACAGTGTGCCAGCAAGGACTTACTCGGTGGGCGATTTTGTTGTTATTAAAAATACTGACACTACTGTTGGAAAAAACAAAAAATTTATTCCGAAATATCGTGGTTCTTATGTTATTTATAAAGTATTGCCTAACGACCGTTATGTAATTAAAGATATTGAAAATTGTCAACTGACTCAGTTACCGTATAATAGTATTGTTGAATCTAGGAAAATTCGTAAATGGTTATCACCAGAGGTTTCTCTTGACACTACAATCTTATTTTGTCATATGCCACCCTTTACTGGTTTAGGATAGTTATAATTATACAAAAAATGTTTATTTTATTGATCTGGTATTCTTGATTGGAGTCAATCAAGATTGTCAGATTGGCCGAGTTGTAATATACAATTTGTTATTGTTTTAACATTTATTAATTATGCTGGTATGAATACCCCTATTATATTGTTTATTTAAGGTTAAAAGTGTGCACACGCCATAAGTAATATTTCTAAATTGTTATTGGTAACTCTGAAAATAAAGTAATAAAAAAGAAGATATGGCAGCACTGTAAAAGGTTCGGCCATTGATTTTTGGAGAACTGATCGAAACGCAAGTGTGATTCTAACTTGAAATTATAATCTGTTTAAATTATCAGAATCCAAGTAAGGATTATATTTGTATAATTTTCTCTAATTATTTCCTTACAATTGCAAAAACTACGTTGCTCTCAGAGATGAAACTAAAAATTGCGTGCAGTAGAATCATTGAAAATTGTTGCCAGACAACTGAGACTTAGATTTTACAATGGATTATATTAAAATATTTTCGAATTAGTCGTACAAATGTTGAACATAAAATAAAATAAAAACTTATTAATTATTCTGATATTTAAAATATTTCAAGCTTTAATAAAACGCAAATTTCATCAAATGAAGTAAAAACTCGAAACTCGTTTTTCAGGGGGTCCCAGGGGTCGATGATAACAAATCTGACTTCGAAAACTCGAAAAAGTCAAATAAATGGCATTGAAATATTTTAAAATAATGTTTTAAAATATTTGTTTTAAATATTAAAGTTTTTGCATTAAACTTTTCGTTTAAATAAATGTGTTTAAACTTAAAATGAAATTATATTTAAAAAATTGTTTTCAAAACAAAAATATTTGTTTTAAATTAAACTTTAAAAACATTTGTGTTTAACTTAAATGAAACTGTTTCAAGCTATATTTCAAATTAAATTCATTTAATTTGAACACAATTTCATATACTTTTAACACATCTATCTCTCAGTGTATTAATAATTTTTCATATATAAACAATTTTTGTATCTTTATGCACTTAAATTGTAATAAACATTTAGTTAAAAGCATAGAAATTTGCTCTTGTTGTAACGTCCTGGAATCGCCTTTATGCTTTTTAGCGATTAATTTAAAAGAAATTTAATTTTATTTTGGGTTACTCATACTAAAGAAGTGTTGCACTAAAGAAATAAACACTTTTTAAGCTTTTGTACAACAACTTATATGAATAGTTTATAACAAAATCCGTTAAGCTTAAAAACTTTTACTCCTGCAAAAGGAACCAACATACGCACAGACACACACTCGTTTATAGGCAAACATATAATCATTAAGTAAGGATTCTTTTAATTACACCAATAAAAAAAAGCCTAATCAAACGGACAGAAAATTCTCGCTGGAATCGTTAAACAAAAAAAAAAAAAAACAAAAAAAGTAAATAAATAAAACGAAAAACTAATGAAAACCAAATGAGTCAAATATACTCATCACAGACATCAACTTGCACAAACACACACATGCAGCTGAATATATCACATATAAATTGGCTTCGTAAAAATAAGCACAAATAGCAGCAGCAACAATAATAATAACGACACTAACAACAAAAACTACAACACTACAACGTTAGCTCAAACATAACGAATTTAGAAAAACTATTAAGGAAACAGTAACGAAAAGTAACTCATTTGTCGCATTTTTGTTGTGGGCTGGCATCAACTTATATCCACACACGCATACACACATGCAAACACCTGTATTTTCTCTGATTGCGCTGCGCTGCGGTGCTGCTGTATATGTAGTTAATTAAGTGCGTATGTGTATGTGTCTGATTGTGTTATAATATTTCTTTTATTACTGACAGCAAATATAATGACAACGTTCAGTGCGGTACACTGTGCTTGTTTTGTTGTTGTTTTTGTTGTTGTAGTAGTTGCTGTAGCTGTAGAGCAGTCATTGTTGTTACTGTCGTGATACTTGATGATGTAGATAATCATGGCGTATGATAGAAATAAAAACATTTTAACTAATGGCAAACAATTACTTAACAACAACAAAAACTGCAATCAGGCCACACAGGTAATTAGAACACTATTCCTAAGGCAGCAGTCTTTGTGTGTGTGTGTGTGTGTCCTTATGAAGGATTAAGCTTAAGTCTGTGCTTCAATTTGTCTGCATAGATGATCCCATTTAATTTCATTGCTTAAACAATCACACATATACACACACTAACTTTCACACATACACACACACACATTATTATGATTTTGATTATATATATATATATGTCACCCTAATTATTAATGCAGACAACGGTTTATTAACATTGTGTTGCTTTAGATAAGTTGATGCTGATTTGATTTTAAGTGTTTAAAACGATTAGATTGTAATTTATAATTGATTTTGTTATTCCAACTAAAGAAATTTAGTTTCTTTAACTAAACATAAAATAGATCACAACTGAAGGAAATGCTTAAAGAGTGGTATAACTTGAATTTGAAATGAAATAAAAGTTAGTTAATTAAATTATCAAAAATTGTTATTAAAAAATATTTAAACTTGGCACACTGAAAATATTTGACACAAAATATTTGAGGGATTTTTTTTTCATTGTCAGACACTAGTTAAACTTGCAGAATCAGTAAAGGCTAATTTTTCAGTGCAAACTTAAGCGCTAGTCAAATTAAAATGGGGTTAACTCCTCAAAAATTGACGTTTAAACGCGGTTTAACTTAATATTTTAACATTCTTTGAAGTTAAATTGACTTAAACTATCATATAATGTGTTTCTTTTTTGCCTAAACCGAGTTTAAACGTCAAATTTTAGTGAGCTAACCTTAGTTTAATTTGACTAGAGCTTAAACTTGCATTGAAAAATTGTCCCTTAGAGTTTATGACACAACAGTTAAAAAACAATTAAAAGCCAAAAGCTAGAAAAATTTTGTTGAAAAGCGTAAAGGAATCACTAATAAAAGGTGCTTATCGCAGCAGAGAAGTAAAAGTTTTAGGATCGTAGTGTGAGTGGCAATAAAAAAGACAAGCATAGACTAAGCATAGACAATCATAAAATAAGAACGGCCACTCAACAAGATCTTTAAATAATTATATGATCATCTTTCGATACGCAAAACAGATAAATGTTCAACAGAGATTTATCTGAAAATAATATTTAAAACATTAGATTTGGGGTGAAGTTGGTAGTTTTGAAGGGTTTTCTTATTCTTAAAATGACTTTAACAGCCTGGATAAAAAAAGTAGTTCAGCCAAATCAGCCAACTTCACGAGCATGATTCAATCACATAGGTTATGCAGCCATTTGACGTTTACTCACAAGAATGAACTTAGATACCCTAATAATGCGAGGAGAGCAAAAGAGCAATTTTTTTATGTCAGAATAAGAACTTGGTTGCATGAATCTGAAACTTTTTCATAGTACGAAATATCCAAAAGTACATTTGACTACTACGTTTTATACTACATTTTCTATAACTTATTTGTTTTGACTCAAAATTATATTATGAGTTTTAAAAAATATAATTGCCACGTTTTGTTGTAAAACAGTATAAAAAGAATAAAAGTAATGTATGCACTACGCAGTAGACAGAAAATGAATAATCCTTACATGCGAATATTTCCAAAACTTTAAGCTTTGAATTAAAAAAAGTACTGAAAACATGGTTTTTATTATAAAATTTATGCGATGCAAACTTTTTGTAGTTCTTTGTTACAAACAGTATGAATATAGTTATTTAAATATTTTTGAAAATCAAAAAGTCTTACCTGCTCATATATTTTGTTTCAATATGAAAACACTAAAACTAATCTATTATTAGTCATATTTACACAGCAAATATTATTCCTTACATAAATCTTGCTCATACAAATTACGCTTGCCTGTCATAAACGCTGTTTTTAAATCATAAAAATATTAATAGAGGATTTAAGCGAACAATTTTTTGAAAATATCTTTTTTTTTATTTGATTATTGTTGTAAAACAATTAAAAAATATGTAAAAAAATCAATCAAATCCGCTTAAAATTCAAATTTTACAGTGTTAAAAATCCGGTGCGTCTGAGTATTTTTAACTAACCAGAGTAACTTTAAAGGCGTTTTTGATGAAACATGTTTTTTAAAACCTTCCACATTTTTCGTTTTTATCTGTTTGTAATGTAATTCACATATTTTATCAAAATGAGCGAATTTTTCAAGTTTTTACACGCATTAGTATGGTTAAAAAATAACAATAATTTTGCTACTTTTTCTACGCTTCATAATTTTCTAAATTTTCATTCCATTTTGGTAAAATATGTGCATTTAAAAGTCTATTTTCGAATGCATTTTTTTTTGTTTTAAAACAATCTTGAGCCGAGCTATGATGTCGGTAAATCTTCACTATTTTTTAAGCACACCAACTTCAGCGCCATCTTTATATATACAGAATGTATGCTAAAAAAAAACATTTATTTGTTACTGATGTAAAACTAACACGCAAATTAAGTTTTTCGAATATTAATTTTCTTCTAAAATATACCTTAATTTTAACCGATTTTGCCTAAAATCTCCCTTAAGTGTAATGAAAAAAGCATGGTATTTTAAAAAAAGTGTAGCAAAAGAAGAACTACTTTTAAGAAAAAAGACGCAGCAAAACACGCAAATTATACTTTTTTTTTGAGAAGACTGCACAACCGCGTTTGTCATTAATTTCAGAGAGAGAATATGTGTTTGTTTACATAAAATAAGGATATGTGAAATACATACTTAACCTTATTCTGGTTGAATCATGTTCACGAGTAGTTTTCAAAGTTCTGAAAAAACCTGATTTTAAAAAATATTCTCACAAATTTAATTTTTTTTGAGTTGTGGCTATTTCGTTCAAAAGCAGCAATATAATAATTTGGTTACAAAAAAAAAAAAAAATTAATGGCAAAGATTTATATTAAAATTTTATGCTATTTTGGGCACAAACAGATTGTAAATAAATATTTTATTACAAAATATATCAGCTGAAAATAGCTATTTGCACTGCAAATTAAATACGTGTCCTTTTTGTGATCAAAATTTTATAAACAAAAATTAATTCACTTACACTGAAGTAGCATACATTCAATGCATCCTCACATACAAACAAATCAGTGTAATGGAAAAATATTTGCTTTGCTTAAAAAAAACCACTTCATTTTTGCTTAAAATTTAATTAACAATTGCAAATTAAGTTAACACAACACTTCAATAAGCTGTAGTTGTACGCATATTATTCATACTGTTAAAAATTATGACTGAATGTTAGTTAAAAATTTAGCAGTTAAAATTTATAACGAAAGTTTCCAAAGTGAACTTTGCTGACAATCATGGTTCACTTAAGAAACCACTTGCAAGTTTAACGAAGCTACTTCAAAAAAAAAAAAACAATAACAAACTTAAGCTTCTAATGAATATCTAGCAAAATTCAAATTTACACCTTCCTTGCCTTCGGTGGTGTGGCACTACATCATGCTTCTCCTGCTCACATACGTAGTTGTCGTGAATCTGTGTTAAAAGCGTAAAATTTATTTGTACAAACATATTTTTCTTTCAGCCTCGTAACACAGTGACAACAACCTCAAGGCAGGAAAACGCCATTAAGCGCAGAAACATATCCATAACGGTAATTGCTTGTGTCAGTGCATAAGTTCAAGAGTGTGTGAGTGTTCGAGAGTTTGTAGATGTGTATGATGCATAGATAGAAGCATGCAACTTTTGATTTTAGGTTTCACTTGCTGCAGCAGTTGTCGAGTCTTGAATACCCAGCGACGCGCACACTCTAACTACATATCTCATAGAGTAAGTAAACTTGCAGGAAAACAATCTTCTGTGCATCCTTGCATAAGACATTCAGACGGGTATCTAAAATAAGACAATTTCCTAAGCCACTAATTGAATTGTTGGCAAGATTTAAAATCACACTATGTCTATTATACCGAATCATAAGAAAGAAAGTATGTTCTTCAGAATTTGGCATTATAGCAAATCCGAGTACATGCGTATTTTATTTCTAAAATTTTGTTTCTAAAATATCTTTTAAGTATTTTAAATAACAAATATCTTTGTTTGTAGAACGTGCCTAATAGTATGCCATATCTTTTTGTAATTTTTTAAAAATAAAAATTTCATGGATTTGGAAACAAATTTTATGATTTCATAAAAGATTATTAATTATTTAAATTTTTTTTTTTTAATTGATAGTATGGAGTCATACCTTTCATTTTATTATAGCATGAGCACCTAGCACGACCGAGCAACCTTTTTTTCTTCCAAGGAAGTTTGCAATCACGGCACATTATAGAACAAATTTTATTCTATCATATCTTTTAAACGATATGAGCGAACTTTATATTTTTTTTTTAAAAACGCAGAAAAGGCTTTATTTGAAAAAAATCACTATTTAAATCAGAGCAATAAAATAATCTTACGTACATGCACTTTAGAAGTGTGTAAACAGTTTTCAATATTTTGGACCAAAATTTACATGTGGCTTTACTTCATTATTTCAAAGGCAAATAAACGTATTTTTGGGATAGAATTTATGAATTCTTCATACTGAATCAATTCTCTACAAAACTGCATCAGTACATTTTTAATTTTAAGTGTGGAAAAAATTACTTATTGCACAAAAAATCCCACTGTGTGGCGCATCAATGGGTAGTGTGTAGGACTATCAATTGAACGGGCACTAGTTCGATTCTCACTGCTTACTGCTTAGAAATAACTATTTTAAATATAATATTCTCTTGTTGTAATGTACGTTATCAAAAAGCAACAACAATTCTAAGAAAAAAGTTTATGGAAAAAGTTTCGTTTTTGAGATTTCACTACAAAAAAAAAAAAAAAAAAAAAGAACGAGGCGTAAAGCGCTTCGCTTCAAAAATACTTTTGCACATTTCATATATTTCATGGCTGATCTAATATTAAAGTTACAAATACTTTTGAAGTGAAACTTCTTAGGCGCCGATTAGATAGAGGGTAAATTTTTTCGAGTCTCGTTACTATTGATGCAGTATTTGCTAGCAGGGACCGAACATAACAGTTATTACCAAAATTTCTATTCAAAAGGTCAAAGTAAATGTATTTACTAGTAAGTATTTATAGTAAGTATTATAGTAAGTATTTCTATTCAAAAGAAAAGAATAAATCTATTTGATATTTGAATAAAGCAATGTAATACTTGTTAGCTAAGGAATAATAATCTTTACGAATTTTAATTTTTTCATAAACGTCAATAAATAAATAATCGTTATTTTTTGACCAATTTTATTTCGATCAAAAATAAAAGTTAAAACTTGACTTCTATTTTTTGATCAAATATAAAAATTAAAAGTTGACTTTTATTTTTTTTTTATCAAAAATTAAAGTTAAAATTTGACTTTTATTTTTTCGATCAAAAATAAACGTTAAAATTTGACTTTAATTTTTTTGATCAAACATTAAAGTTAAAATTTGACTTTTATTTTTTCGATCAAAAGTAAAAGTCATATTTTAATTTAATTCTTATAACATTTGCTTGAAGCCACTGTCTTAGTCGTTTGCAAAATGAATGAAAGCACGATGTGCAATGATAAGCAAATAAGCGATGCCATTTAAATAACGATGTGCAACGATTTGAAGATCGATAGTAATGTTTTTTCTCTTTGCAAAAATGTTACGAATTGAAAAGAATAGTTATTATGAAATTAGTAATTGATTTTATTATATGCATATTTATAATTAATAATTGACAATTATTTAACAATTAATTAAATAATAATTAAATTAAATTTTTATTGGTAAAGATACAAAATAACAATGATTTCTTATTTCAATAGAACAGTCGCTAAGAAGCATTTTGTTTTTTTTTTAAATAGAAAAAATAAAAGTCAAATTTTAACTGTTATTTTCAATCGAAAAAATAAAAGTAAATTTTAAACAGTTATATATGATCGAAAAAATAAAAGTCAATTTTTAACTTTTATTTTTATCGAAAAAATAAAAATCAAATTTTAACTTGTATTTTTGATCAAAAATATAAGTCAAATTTTAAGTTCTTTTTTTGATCAAAAAAATAAAAGTCAATTTTAACTTTTATTTTTGATCGAAATAAAATCGGACAAAAAAATAACGATTACTTGTCTACTTTTAACGATCTGTCTACTTGTTGGAAAAAATCATAACCTTTACGGTCCCTGTTTGCTAGATATATCGATAATATTACATCTTAAATATACATTTCCTATTTAAGACATCTTAGACCAATATTTTCGTTAGAAAATTTCCATAATAATAATTAAAAACATTTACGAAATTAATATTACATGTAATAATATAATAGATGCAATTTTTTTACGTTGAAATAGGAAATCACGGACATATATCTCATATGTTAGTTAGCACAAACCATTAAAATCAGTTTTACCAATTGAAGCACCAACTGATGACAGTGCAAATATTAAATAAAGTGAATAATTTTTATGCAAATATTTTATGTATTTTTTATATATTTGAAATGCTCTCTCTCTCTCTGTCTCTTTCACGAAAATCTATTATTTTATTAATTTTAAGAAGTTTCACTTCTGTGTTGTGTACACGAATAATGCAACTTTAAATCGCATTTTCTTTAAGTTGTATATCTGTCAACCCATCTATAGATCGAACATCAAACATTTTAAAGCCAACAAAAAAATTGTTTAACTACCTACTCTGTCCTTCAATTTTAAGCAAAAATTACACTCAGCAAAAATAATATGTCTTGCAAATAACAAAAACAGCATTTAATTCAACCCACGCTAGTGGCATGTAATTTCTTTCAATTTTAAACCTGACCAAAATAAAAAACCCAACAAACGACAAAGAAGGACATTTGCTGCAAATCTACTTTGTACACTCACATATAGTAAATTTTTATGAGTGCTCATAAAAAAAAGTACAAACTTTATGTTGCTTTTTTATTTTTAAAGAAAGTTTGAACTGCAACGATGGCAACAACAACACGAACAAATAATCACTTTGATAAAAATGGCACATTGTGGTGCGGTCAAACAGCGAAAGGTCGATACAACACAATGTGACCGTCCATAATATTGTACAATGGGGGAAAAAATGAGGACATGCGGGAAAAAAATTGGCATTTTCAGGTATGAAAGTATGTGTGTGTGGGGAGGTAGTTTAGTATACATTACGGCTTGATGACATAAATTAAAAAACAATTTGTCCAGTTTTTCTATGTTTGCTAAATGATTTACAATTTAATTTGATTTTGCGTCCTGTTTTTTGAGTTTTTTTTTCCCGGCCTACAGCGTTGTAATGAAAGAGGTCATTATAGGGATAATGAATCGAGGTTAGGTTTTATTAGCATGCATAAAGATTATAGCTTTAATTTAGGGTTTTATTCAATTTTATTTCTAAGATTATATGTATGTTGCAGATAAGCGGAGTGGTTGAAATAAATTATTTAAAGACCGCAGACTTAAACGAACTGGAATATGTCATTAAGAAAGATTTTAGGCAATAGTGATTGAAAAGAAGGCATATTTTAGAAGAAGTTTTCTGAAAAAGTATATTATATAGAAAAAAAAAATTAATTTAATTTGCATGTTAATTTTCCATCATCAGTATAAATAAAAATGTTTTTCTTTTTTGTAACATAAAGTTGTACAATGGAATGGAAATATAAAAAAATTAAGAAATGCGTAAAAGAGAAAATCAAAAACTTTAAGCCAAATTGTTGCGTGTAAAAACTAGACAAACTTTGCAAATACGCAAATTTTTGTAAATTGGGTGTAGAATTACATTATAAATAATTAAAAAAAAATTAAAATCGGTCAATTAGTTTGTTTTCAGGAGAGTGGCCCGTTTTGAATAAATATGTTTCGAGAAAAATGCTTTTAAAGTTACGCTGGTTTGTTAAAGCTACTTTGGTGCACAGGGTTTAAAGCACTGTAAAATCTGTATTATAAGCGGGATTGATTTGGATAGTTGCATTACATACATATTTTTGAATAGTTGTACTACAAAAATCAATTTAAAAAATTCGATTATAAAAAAATTGTTTGCCTAAAACCTCCATTAATTTTGGTATGAGAAATATTGCGGGGCATTTGTTTTGTCACTCTTGCGAACACCTAACAGCAAAGTTTTTTAAAAGATTTATAGCTCAGAATTAAAACTTACTTTACAATCTAATGCCTGATAAGTTTCTAGTACGTCGTTTCCTGACAAGGTCCCCAGAGACCTTCTTTATGAATACGGGGTACGGTGCTTATAATTATTTAATTTTTTTGGATCCTAATGGTGTCTTTAGAATTTTTTGTATATAAATATGTTTGGTGTAGTGTTGTAAAATTTGTTTTGATTTATGTAGGCATATGAAATAGAAAAAAAAAACGGGCCAGCACATCTGTATATAAAAATAGATCGTGGTTTGATCGGATGCTTAAAACTTGAAAACGATAGAACCAAATTGAATACTTCCTTCTGCGGGTTTGCTTGCAATTGTTACGCGAAAGTTTAGGAAATAGTTCTCAACAAGTGGCGCTGTAGACGCACATTTTGTTTTTCAGTTTAATTTGGACGTGATATCGAATATCTTTGGAATCATAGGTCGCACAGCCTCGGAATTCAGTATTCGACCAGAATTTACACGTGCCGTTTTACTTGCAAAAGGGTGCTCTAAAAAGGGCGTGGAAACACGCTGGGTTTCAGCTATTATAGCTATAAAACACAAACAACTAACAAAAGTTTGTTTGGGTCTACAGGGACCTTGTATGGATCCCCAAATAGCCTTTAGTGACTTCAACCCGACCATTATAATGAAAATTTTTACGAATTAAAACACATTTAAAGAAGTCAGGAAGGCTGCGGCTTTTCGGTCGTATCATATTGAAATGCTTCATCGTTGAAAACAGCATAGGCCCCAGGAGACCTTCTCAGTCATCGGAGGGTTAAAAAAATAAAATTTAAAAAATTATTTACCTTCCTTAATAACTTTAAGTTGGTGGCGGTCGAAATAAAGAATGCAAATATTCAATTTATTAAAAATAACATAAACTGCGAAACATCTTATTGAAAAAGCTTTGATAAAAATTTAGGTAATCAATTTAAAATAATCTTGATAGCTTTATTGCAAATACCGATTTCCGTGAGTGCAATTTATTCTATTACTAGCTGAAACCCGGCGCGTTACTGCCACTCTCCTCTGTCAAATGCCCATAAAATGTTATCAGTTAAACAGCATGTCTAAATTGAGGTCGAACACTGAATTCCGAGACTGTGTGACCTATATCCACAAAGCTTTTCAATATAACAAATTTAGGTTGCATAGGAAGTGCCACGCCGTCTTGATCACCGCTCAAAGAATGTAATCAATTAAACCGCATGTGTACATGGAGGTCGAATACCGAATTCCAAAACTGTGCGACATATAACTCCAAAACTATTCGATAGCACAAATTTGGGTTGTATGGGAGGCGCCACTCCCCTTTTTTCTACGCCCATAAAATTTTACCAATGAAACTGCATGTATAAATTTAGGTCGAATACTGAATTCCGAGGCTAAGTTACCTATAACTCCAAAGCTATTCGATATCGCAAATTTGGGTTAAGTTGGAGGTGTCACGCTCCCCCCCCCTCCCGACAAACTCTAAAAAATTTTATCAGTAAATCTGCATGCGTAAATTTTGCTCGAATACTGAATTCTGACGCTGTGCGACCTATAACTTCAATGATATTCGATATCGCAAATTTACGTTATATGGGAGATGCCACGCCCCTCTTACCAATGAACATAATATTAAATCAATGAAACTGCATGTGTATATTGAGGTCGAATACTGAATTCCGGCGTTGTGCGACCTATAACTCCAAAGCTATTTGATAGCACAAATTTGAGTTGTATGGAAAGTGCCACTCCCCTTTTCCCTACGCCCATTAAATGTAAGTAATGAAAGTGCATGTATAAATTTAGGTCGAATACCGAATTCTTAAGCTGTCAACCTATAACTTCAAAGCAATTCGATATCGCAAATTTGGGTTGTAAGGGAGATGTCACGTCTCCCTGTCCAACGCCCATAAAATAAAATCATTGAAACTACATGTGTAAATTGAGGTAAAAAACTGAATTTCAAAGCTTTGCGGCCTATAACTTCAAAGCTATTCGATATTGCGACTTTGGGTTGTATTGGAGGTGCCTCTCCCCCTTGTCCAACTCGGTACGTCTAAATTGTGGTCGAATACCGAATTTCTAAGCTGTGCGACCCATAACTCTAAAGCTATTCGATAACACAAATTTTGTATATATTTGTGGGAGGTAAAAGGGGGACGTTTCTTCTTAAACCATCTCGAACTATAAGCAAAGCCACTTACAAAATTTGAGCTCAATCGGACCAATAGCTTCCAAGTATTTTGATATTTTCTTAAAAGTAGGCGTAGATGAAGAGTGACCTTACTGCCATACACGAAAATGTCAAGAAATGCCAAATATATTCACCATTTTCAGTATAGCTGCCGAAAGTAGCCATATGCACTAAATAACCAAATTTTAGTCTAAAACGATCAAAACCGCGTGAAATATAGCATTTTTGTTGTTTTGGAAGCGGTAAAAAGGGGTGCGGCAAAATATTTCCCTTGAACCATCTCGTAATCGAAACAAATCGACTGCCCAAATTTCAGCTCACTTTAGGTTAAGCCTGGCGCACTTTATTTCACTCGACGCTATCTCCCCGAAAAGTGAGTTTAACTACCGTACAGCTACCGTACAAACTAAGCCAACATTTTAGCTCAATCGACCCAGTAGTCAATTTTAATGATTTCTCAAAAAGTGGGTGTGGCTATATAGCGATGACGCCCTTTTTTAGTACAGTTGCCGAAAGTAAACAAACAAACTACGGTATTACATGTAAGCCTCAAACGGCCAAAACTGCCTGAAATGTAGCATTTTCACTGATTTGTGGGCGCAAAAAGGGGGCGTAGAAACCAATTTTTCGTACAGTTACTGTCAGTAACTACACAAACCAAAGTACCAAATTTAACTCTTATATGACCAAAACCGTCTGAAATAAACCATTTTTATTTATTTTTGGGCGGTAAAGAGGCCGTGGAAACCCATTGATAGATATTGATTTGTGGGAGGTAAAAGTGGGCGTGACAACATTTATATATAGTGTTCGCCTCTTGGAGCACCTACACAGCAAGTTTCACTGTAAAAATGTGTAGAACTCCGGCATTGCCATGATTTCGAAAAAGTGGGCGTATTTATATTACGACCACGCCCATTTTTTGTACAGTTACCGACAGTAACCATCTGAACAAAATTACCAAATCTTAGTTTTTTATGATTGAAACCGTCTGATATATATCCTTTTTTTGGTTTGTGATCGATAGCGCAAATTTGGCTTGTATGGGAGGTACCACGCCCCCTCGTCCAATCGTTACCAAACCTCACAGGAACACTCTCAAGATGTTGCTTCAGTTTCCCTGAAAATTTCATAAAGATCGGTTCAGCGGTTTCGGAGTCTATACGTGATATAGCCACATACCCACATACATACATCCATTTTTATATATAACTAGCTGAAACCCGGCGCGTTGCTGCCACTCTCCCTATTCAAACGCCCATAAAATGTTATCAGTTAAACAGCATGTCTAAATTGAGGTCAAATACTGAATTCCGAGACTGTGCGACATATAACTCCAAATATATTCGATAACACAAATTTGGGTTGTATGGGAGGTGCCACGCCCCCCGACAAACTCTAAACAAAACACGACAAAATTTTATCAGTAAATCTTCATGCGTAAATTTTGGTCAAATACTGAATTCCGATGCTGTGCGACCTATAACTCTAAAGCTATTTGATAGCACAAAGTTGGGTTGTATGGGAAATGTCACTCCCCTTTTCCCTACGCCCATAAAATGTAAGAAATGAAAGTGCATGTATAAATTTAGGTCGAATACCGATTTCTTACGCTGTCAACCTATAACTTCAAAGCAATTCGATATTGCAAATTTGGGATGTAAGGGAGATGTCAGGCCTCCCTGTCCAACGCCCATAAAAAAAAATCATTGAAACTGCATGTGTAAATTGAGGTCAAAAACTGAATTCCAAAGCTGAATTCCTATAAATTCAAAGCTATTCGATATCACCAATTTGGATTGTATGAGAGGTGCCCCTCCCCCTTGTCCAACTCCCGTAAAATTTCATCACTGAAACGGTACGTCTAAATTGTGGTCGAATACCGAATTTCTAAGCTGTGCAACCCATAACGCTATTCGATAACACAAATTGTTTTTATATTAATGGGAGGTAAAAGAAGGTGTGGCATTTCTTCTTAAACCATCTCGTACTCAAAGCAAAGCCACTTACAAAATTTGAGCTCAATCGGACCAATAGTTTCGGAGTATTGTGATATTTCCAAAAGTAGGCGTAGATGAAGTGTGACAACGCCCGTTTTTATTAAAGTTAGTAACAGTCATCATAAGAACTTATTTACCAAATTTTAATTTAATTCGACCAAAACCTTCTTAAATATAGCATTTTTATTGATTTGTGGGCGATAAAAAGGGTGTGGCATTACGTTTTTCCTAAAACTTTGCGTAGCAGTTACGAACAAACCAGTAGAAGGAAGTATCCTATTTGGTCTAGTCGTTTTCAAGTTTTAAGCATCCGAACAAATCACGATTCATTTTTATATGTACAGATATTGATTTGTGGGCGCTAAAAGTGGGCGTGAAAACATTTATGTATCGTGACTGCCTCTTGGAGCACCTACACAGCAAGTTTCAGTATAAAAATGTGTAGAACTCCGGAATTGCCATGATTTCGAAAAAGTGGGCGTATATAAATTGCGACGAAAAAGTGATTTTTGTACAGTTACTGACAGTTACCATCTGAACAAAATGATAATATCTTAGTTTTTACGATCGAAACCGTCTGATATATATCCCTTATTTGGTTTGTGGTCGATAGCGCAAATTTGGCTTGTATGGGAGGAACCACGCCCCCTCGTCCAAACGTTACCAAACCTCACAGGAACAATCTATCACCTCGGCAAACGTTGTTCTGCCACAGACCGCCTTACTGCCATACACGAAAATGTCAAGAAATGTCAAATATATTCACCATTTTCAGTATAGCTGCCGAAAGTAGCCATGTGCACTAAATAACCACATTTTAGTCTAATACGATCAAAACCGTGCGAAATATAGCATTTTTGTTGTTTTGCAAGCGGTAAAAAGGGGTGCGGTAAAATATTTCCCTTGAGCCATCTCGTAATCGAAACAAATCGACTGCCCAAATTTCAGCTCAATTTAGGGAAAGCCTGGCGCACTTTACTTCACTGGACGCTAACTCCCCGAAAAGTGAGTTTAACTAAAGTAGGGCAGGCCTATTGATAGTGCACTTGCCGAGAGTAACCATATGTACTGAATTACAAAATTTTTGTCTAATACGACCCAAACCGTTGAAATAAAACGTTTTCATTGGTTTGTGGGCGGTAAAAGGGGGGCGTGGAGATCAATTTTTAGTACAGTTGCTAACAGTAACCGTACAAACTAAGCCAACATTTTAGCTCAATCGACCCAGTAGTCAATATTGATGGTTTCTTAAAAAGTGGGTGTGGCTATATAGCGATGACGCCCTTTTTTAGTACAATTGCCGAAAGTAACCATACAAACTTAAGTATCATATGTTAGTCTCATACGGCCAAAACTGCATGAAATATAGCATTTTCACTGATTTGTGGGCGCAAAAGGGGGCGTGGAAACCAATTTTTCGTACAGTTACTGTCAGTAACTTCACAAACCAAAGTACCAAATTTAGGTCTTATACGACCAAAACCGTCTGAAATAAACCATTTTCATTTATTTGTGGGCGGTAAAAGGGGGCGTGGAAACCCATTTTTAGGACAGTTGTCGACAGTAACCGTACATACTAAATTACAAAATTTTAGCCATATACGACCCAAACCAACTGAAATGTAACATTTTTATTGATTTGGGGGCGGTAAAAGGGGGGTGTGGCAAATTTTTTTCCTCAACCATCTCGTACCTGAAACAAATCGACTGCCAAAATTCCAGGTCAATCGGTTCAGTAGTTTTGGAGTCTATAGACATCACACTACCAGACACACATCGTTTTGCTTTATATATATATAGATGTTGATTTGTGGGCGTTAAAAGTGGGCGTGAAAACATTTATAAATTGTGTTCGTACCTAAACAGCAAGTTTCACTGTAAAAATGTGCAGAACTCCGGAATTGCCATGATTTCGAAAAAGTGGGCGTATTTATATAACGACCACGCCCATTTTTTGTACAGTTACCGACAGTAACTATCTGAACAAAATCACCAAATCTTAGTTTTTTACGATTGAAACCGTGAATATTTTTCTTTTTTTTTTGTTTGTGATCGATGGAGCAAATTTGGCTTGTATGGGAGGTACCACGCCCCTTTCTCCAATCATTATAAAACCTCACAGGAACACTCTCAAGATGTGGCTTTATTTTCCCTGAAAATTTCATAAAGACCGGTTCAGCGGTTTTGGAGTCTATACGTGATATAGCCACATACCCACATACCCACATACCCACATACCCACATACCCACATACATACATCCATTTTTATATATATAGAAGATTGGAACGAAGTTTCTTTGCACGGCTGGCGGGTAGTGTGATTTGGCAGAAACTGTCACGTAACAGTGAGATGGCTGTGTGTGTATGCGTGCGAGTATCGAGGAGACTACCCAGATAAAAAAGAAGTCCTGCCGATGGAAGGAATGTGACCGGTTATAATTTTAATGCAAAGTTAAGAAGTCTATTTTTAAAAATTTTAAAAACTTTCTCTATACTTTTAAGGGTCAGTTTTTCAGTACGAGTTTAAAGTTTGGTCAAATTAAACCGCGCTTAACTCACCAAAATTAAAAGTTTAAACTCGATTTAGGCAAAAAATTAAACACATTATATAACAGAGCTGTAAAAGAATGCATTCATTTCTGATTTAAAATCATTTAATTTCCAATCAATGATTTAAAAAATTGATTGATGATTTGAAAAAATGATTGCATTCTTTTTTTCAAATCATTGATTGTGATTTGAAATTGTGAGATGCATTAGCAAAAGTATCATGTTTGCTTATGCAAAATTCCGGTTAATTTTAAGGAACAACAACTTTAATATTTTCATGATTGATTAGCAACAATGTATATTATTATGTACATTATTTCAACAAAACCACAACAGTGCGATTGGCTCATTTGGCTGGGGCTTTAATTTTTGTTCATGTGTTTTGGAATCTTGAGTAGTGAGTTCAATAACAAAGCGATCGCGTTAATTTTCTAAGTCTGCACGGTTAAAAATCTTGGAATAAATTTGAAACTTTTCTGTACTTTATATATGACCACACCAGCTTTGGTTTAAAATCTAGTATTTGCAAAATACTAAAAAATCGTTTTAATACTGCTTTAGCCTAAAATTTAGTACAAGCTTGGATTGAAATATATATAAATAAGACACAGTTTCGATAGTATCGTAAGTATAGACCTAGATTCTTCAAAAGTTTTTTAAAGTATTTTATCTTCTAAATAAAAATTATTCAAAAACGAATTTTTTGTTGTCGTCCTTCTTTTAACTTACCTGATCTAAAAAGCTCACAATTAAATTCACGTAAAAATTTGTTTTATTTTATAAAAAGTTTTCATTTGATATTTATGGTGATGAATTTGTTGTTCTTTTTCATTTGTTTTGTTGGTTAAAACTAAATGTAATTCAAAGTTATGTTTTATTAATGGAAATAAATATGGGTAAATTTATATTATTTATTTTTCCTGTAGTAAAGACATAGGTCCATACATAGGTAGCATATACAAAATATATATATTTTAAAAGTGCTTTAAAATTAAAATTTTAGTTAACAATATAAATTTTTAATATGGAAAGAATATAATGCATAGTAAAAATAATTCGAATGTATTATGGCATTTAAAAAATAAATGTAGTTTTTAAAGCTCAACGCATGCTTAGTAACGCATGCGCAAATTTGCGTAGTAGTATATATGGGGCATTCCATGTCAAATCGGCCACGATCCGGACTTGAGGTCTCCGATTTTTTTCAAATTTTCAGGGTCGGTAGAGGAACTAAAAAAAGACATAACTGTTCGATTTTAGCTAAAACCGAAGATTTTTGTAGCTTTTACGGCATAAATAAAAAAAAGGAACGCGTTTCATTATTTCTGCATATTTCAAAACTGAAAAGAGATAGATTAATGAAAATTTGTAGGCATCCGTATAATAATATTGACATTCCAAAAAAAAATTTTAAAAAAAAAAATCAAAAATAAATTTTAAAAAAAAACCATTTAAAAAAAAAATCGATTTTTAAAAAAACACCATTTTTTAAAAACTTGAAAAAATTTATACTGATAGTCCCAAGTCTTGCGCAAATTTAGAATACTTAACTTTTGGGTGGACTTAAAAATAGTAAAAGTTATGAATTTTATTGTAAAGCTCTACGCGAAAAATTATGATTTAATACGTAGCTCCAAGCGATCCGACTGTCACGGAACGCAGGCAGAATAGCTTTTAAATTCTCTGTACTTCGTAACTATTGGTGCTTTTATTCAGTTTTGTGAATTCAACACTCTTTGGAAACCACCGAAGTTTATTGTTACTGTATTTTTAAAAGTTTTGTTGAAACTAGTTGAATGTAAGTGAGTTACAGACAAGAGGTGTCGACATGAGTCCCCCGCGAAAAAAACGCTGTTGAAACCCTTTTGAAATAGGTGGCCGTAAGTAAATTATATTGTACAACAATTTAACATCAATAATAAACTTGATTATGTACAATATTCTGTAACTCCTATCTTCTTCCCAACTGCTCGCTTCGTTTCTGCAGATTCGGTAACAACAAGTTTAAGACCTCTTCCGATGTCTTGTAGACACCTATTTCAAAACATTTCTGGAGATGCACTCATCTGCGATACATGCAGAATGAAGATAGGAAGAGGTGAAATTCCAGATAATGAAGATTCATCGAGTCCAGAATCAACTTTTTCCCATTCAGATAAATTTGAGAATTTGGAATTAGCGAAAAAACAATTGAACGCTGTTTTGAAAGCTTTAGATGAGGAAACAATTGATGACAAAAAGTAAGTTGTTGATTTTATTTTACTTTGCTTAGATTTTATGTATTGTATTATTTAAGATTTCCATACACAATTAATATAATTGTTTTCTTAATACACAATTGATTAATGATTAGTTTTTTTCAAAAAGCACGAACAATTATGATAAAAATTAAAATTGATTCGAAATATAATGTTTTTCTTTAAAATATATGATACAATTATGCTGTCTAAGCTATTTTTAAGAATAAACAAAGTAATTGTATATAATACTTAATATCGTTATATATGAACCAACTATTTGAAACTACTCACAGACTCTGTCGAATGCAATATGTTGTCGAAAAACTCGAGTCAACACAAAAATGCATTAAAAAAAAATTCGAGGAAGTGGCCGGCAAACCAATCTCTACTGTAGACGAAAATTGACGAGATTGTTTAAAGAAAAATTCAATACTGAAAATACATCTAGGTAATGTACTATTGATTTCTCCCCTTCTTAATGATCAAAACAGACGTAATAACAATATCCTACTATTTCAGAGATGATAAATACCGCATTTTGACATCGCTTCCATCATCTTTGAGTGTTACTGACATCAAAAAACAATTGAACTGTTCCAAGCATATGGTAAAGACAGCAATCGAACTGAAAATATAAACAGGCATCTTGTCAGTACCCAAAGCAAGAAAGGGTCGTAACCTGTCTGATTCAACAGTTGAGTTGATATCAGAATTCTATCGAAACGATGATAACTCCAGACAATTACCCGGGATGAAAGACTTCGTTACAGTAAGCAACGCTAGTGGTTTCAAAGAAAGAATTCAGAAAAGGCTTATTTACTGTAATCTAAAAGGACTACATCAATTATTCAAATTCGAACACCCGCACTGCCAAGATGAATTCTCAAAATTTGCGGAACTCCGTCCCAGCGAATGTGTTTTGGCAGGCGCTAGTGGCACGCACACTGTTTGTGTGTGCATAATTCATCAGAATGTAAAACTTATGATTGACGGTCAGTGCCCATATCGATGAGATAAAATTTGTTCAGTACATTAGTTAAAGTAATTTTAAATAAAATGACTAAGCATAAAAATCAACTATTAACAGGTTGCAATTTTCATGACATTACCAATGAATGGGTCGTACCAATAACTGGAGAAAGTTCATACAAGAAGCTTCTGCATCATTTAATTTGCTCCAACCCAAATAGTAAATGCTATGAAGGAAACTGTAAATCATGTCCAGATAAACAAATTCTACAGAACAAATTAATTGATGCATTCAACAATGCATCAATTGAAAGCGTAACTTATAAGCAATGGATATCTACAGACAGGTAATCATTTTGTTACTTGTACTAAAAAATATATTTTAAATTGAAACCTTATACAAAATTAAATTAAAACTATAACAAATATATGATATCTAACGTAATTTTATACATTAAATGTAGGTGTTCTCTAAAAACATTACAAGATTCAATGGAAAACTTCATTTCATATTTCATGGAAAAGCTCATAAAACTGCTGTACCACGATTTCATTTTTACTCATCAGTCACAGTATTTTAAAAGTTCGAAAAAGAATTTAGAGAAGGGCGATTTTGTTGTGACTTTGGACTTTGCAGAAAATTATGCATTCGTGGTTCAGGAGGCGGTTTCAGGGTTTCATTGGAACAACAACCAAGCGACGGTGCATCCATTTGTGATTTATTTTAAAAATGAAGAATCAAATGAAATTGATCATATTTCTTATGTTGGTGTTTCGGATTGTTTGAATCATGATACGATTGCAGTGTACATGTTTCAAACCAATCTTGTCGAATTTCTGAAGAAAAACTTTCCAGTCGTCAATAAAATAAAATATTTTTCCGATGGGGCTCCACAACAATACAAAAACAAGAAAAATTTTTGTAATTTGTCACATCACTCTATCGATTTTGGAGTTTCTGCTGAATGGCATTTTTTTGCAACAGCACACGGAAAAGGAGCCTGTGATGGCGTAGAAGGAACTCTTAAACGAATGGCTAGACGATTTAGTTTGCAAAGCGGTACCAGAAATGAAATCCTTACAGCAGCGCAGCTGTTTGAATGGGCCGTCTTGAATTTAAAAAACTACAAACTCTTTTATTGCTCAACTGCAGAATATGAGTCCACTGCCGAACTTTTAAGAACGAGACATGCGAGCTGTAAGACGATTAAAGGAACCCTGTTAATACATTCAATATCTCCGATAAATAAAAATGAAATGGAGACAAGAAAGTTTTCCAACGATACAAATTCGACACTCATAAAGTTATGATTTATTTACAAAACTTTGTATTTACTATTTGCTCAAATGTATTAATAATTAAATAAACAAATTTTCTCTGAGTGTAAAGTAGAGTATACTGATTTTTTCCCCCAATGCAACAGCCCCATAAAAATGTATTCATATTGCATAAAGACTAGTTATTCTAAGATTCTGCTTGCATTTCAGGACGGTAAGATCGCTTGGAGCTACGTATTAAATCATAATTTTTCGCGTAGAGCTTTACAATAAAATTCATAACTTTTGCTATTTTTAAGTCCACCCAAAAGTTAAGTATTCTAAATTTGCGCAAGACTTGGGACTAACAGTATAAATTTTTTCAAGTTTTTAAAAAATGGTGTTTTTTTAAAAATCGATTTTTTTTTAAAAAATGATTTTTTTTAAAATGAATTTTTGATTTTTTTTTAAAATTTTTTTTTGGAATGTCAATATTATTATACGCATGCCTACAAATTTTCATTAATCTATCTCTTTTCAGTTTTGAAATATGCAGAAATAATGAAACGCGTTCCTTTTTTTTATTTATGCCGTAAAAGCTACAAAAATCTTCGGTTTTAGCTAAAATCGAACAGTTATGTCTTTTTTTAGTTCCTCTACCGACCCTGAAAATTTGAAAAAAATCGGAGACCTCAAGTCCGGATCGTGGCCGATTTGACATGGAATGCCCCATATACATGCTGAAAATGAACATTAGTTTTATTCGTACTCCAACTCATGGCAGAATAACTAGGTAGGGCCGACTCGGATAGGAATGAAGTAGAAGGCAGAGAAAAGCGAGCTAGTTGTCAAAATCAGCTGTTCATGTCGAGTAAAAATTAAAAACATCTAAAAAAATTTCAGCTAACTGAACCAACAACAATTACCAAGCAAATCTAAAACAACGACGCACAGAAAAGAGTAAGATCACAGCGGTTGAGCAGCGTCAGAGGGGATGAACCGAATCGTCCACAGAAAATAAACAGAACTTTGCTTACTATGTCCTGCTTTTCACTCGTTACACACGAAAATTCTCGAGCTTACGGCGAAAGCAATTATTGCTCTGGAAGCAAGATCTCTTTGTCCCGATTTTCACTCAGCAATAATTACCTTTGCCGCAAGCAGTTTGTGGATTATTCGCCCGCATGAGGGGGCTTACGAAAGTCCCCTTTAAGCCCGAGTAGTCAACAAACTGCTTGCGGCGAAAGCAATTATTGCTCATAGAATTGTCGAGTGAAAAACGGCTCTTTACAGCACATGCAGAACCAAAACAACAATATCAGCAGTTAGTATCAAAGTTGCCAGTTATGATGGAAAAATCCCATTCCTGGTAATTTTTTAATTGTTCTTAGGAATTTTTGTTTTTGGGAATTCCTATTAAATTTTTTAATTCAGAGTGGTATTTTTTAATTGGCGTAGACATTCCGCGGGGTATTATTTAAATTTCCATGGGAGTTTGGTAATATGCTTCTTCCATTTTTTTCTTTTTTAATAAGCAAAGTTTCTTTGTGGTATTTCTAAATGTTTATTAAAATGTTTGTGCATACTGGACTTATTGTGGTATTTTTAATGCGAATTGTGGCAATTTTAAATGCATATGGAATTTGTGGTGGTCTAAAATGCGTGGTATTTTTATTGTAATTTTTAATGATCGTAAGATTTTTTTTTTATATTTTTTTATTGCGGTAGAAACTTTTCGTTTATCTTTACAATGGTAATTTTTGTTGTATTTAATTTATGTTATTGTGAAAAAAGTATCTTTTTGTCGAAATTGTTTTAAATTTTAACTGGCAACCTTGGCTAGTAGTAGCACATTTTTTTATAGCCACAAACTGACTCTCTAGCTACATGCATCTGTATTCTCTATAGTATTACAACTCAACAAGCCATGAATGTTACTGTGCCAGCTAAACGGTACTTAAAACGGCAGCGTCTGATTTGCTGTTATGAAAACGACATGTTTATGTACCTTTAAACCGTTCTCTATATAATTGTGAAGTCCTTTTTATATTTATCAAGAATCGAATTGAAATATATGTCATATTTGCTTGATGTGTCGTTTGTTCTTGTCTTTTTCCTCTCTCTTTTTCACCCGTTCACCAAAAAAACGCTGAAATATGCATTGAATCCTGTATTGAAATCAAGGTAGTGCAGTTCAGTTGCCGTTTATTGTCTAGTTTATTGTTGCAGCTTAATAAAAACGATTTTAAGAAAAGGTTACAATTGTTTAACAACAAATAAAATTAATATATAACTTAATAAATGGTACGCTTATATGAAACACACAATACATAGTTTGCTGACAACGAAAAGGTCAGCTTCAGTGCTTTTAAAAGTGCACACGGTTTTCAACCGAACCGATTGGCTATCTGGGAAACGAAAAAAATGAAAGCAACTGATGTGTATTTATATATGTATATATATATATGTGTGTGGGTCATAAGTTTGTTCCCACGTATTTCTTTTTATCACGATATATATTTTTTATTTGATTTGTTTTTGAACAATTTTATTTTTGTATGTCTGACCAGAATCATGTCGTTGTCGTGTCGGCAGGCAGAATGCTGACAGAGACAATGCAAACCTTATGGGAGAAAATTGCGGCAGAATACGACAACGAAAACGCCAAGATAGAAATGTTTCTATTTCTATTTTGACTTTGTCGTTTATTTGATAGCTCTCTCAGCTTCTCTCTAAAAATATTGCCATATTTTAACAAAATTTGAAGAATCTGTCAGCCAATGTAGCGAGTAAACAGTGTTCCTATTTGCTCTAATAATGATAGGAGTAGCCTTCAGCTGAAAATGCAGTCAATTTATATGAAGAGTATTGCAAAAAGTAGTGAAATAAATGGAAGTGGAGTAATTATTAGTTCAATCGGAGTCCCTGCTGGACAGCTGTAACAAGTTTACATACACAACGAAACAAAATTTGGAGTTCACTAATACACTCTTACGCTGTCATTTCATGGGAAACAAGGAAAGTTATATGTGTTTGTATTTCTAGCTCTTTCGCGGTCAAAAAATAAATTCAACAAGAAAAATAAACATGCAACACAAAGCGGTGCAGTCAAATGGAAGTTTTTGAAATTAAATTTACAATAGTGCATAAGAAATTTAATAATTTTTCTTTTCAAGGTTTGACACAACGGCGTAGGGAGAGGGGAGGATAGCGCACAGCTGAATTTATAATTGATGTGAGCAGTTTAGCTATATATTTTTCTCATTGTAAAAACATGGGTGGCTGAAAGGGATGCCAGATCACACCAATGAGAATCAGAGATGCAAACCTTGTGACATTTTGATCACCGCTTGAACAATGGTCACAAGTTTTGTATGAAAAACTTTATATGGGCGTAACGCAAATCTTGTGACCGCTCGTGTTATATACGCCGTATGTAACAGTTACTATTCTAGCTGGGGTACGATGAGAATACTGAAGCAAGTTCAAAAAAATCAACAATGGCAGATTGAATAAAAGCAAAACGACAAAGCCAACGCTACAATTCTGAGCCAACTCTTAGCGATTCTCTCTCACCGACACGACAACGACATGATTCTGGTCAGACAGTTAATACACAAAATTTTTGATTAATTAATCATTGGTAATTTTTGAAATCTTAAATAATAATTTGTTTAGATAAAATATGTGAGTGAATATTTTGTAGTGTGTGTTTTGTATGTTGTGATGTTGGTGTTTATGTGTGGTGGTATTAAGTCATCACATATGCATATGTAAAAACAACAACAACAAAAGCAGCACAACAACGAACGACGTGATTCCGAACCAAACAAGCAAACACAACAACAACCTTAAAAACAGCATAAGTAGCTATTGCAGCTAAGCAGCTTGTGCATTTCTTATACGAATATATGCACTTTTCATCTTCTTAGATTTTGCTATTTTATTAGATATTCGTTTTATTCCCACTAAAACTGATATTTTGGCATTTTTTTTTCTTTGTACGATGAATATTAAAGGCTGTAAGCATACCCCAAAGTGTCAAACAACATTTTAAAAAAATTTGTGAAAATGACCCCCACACAAACCGCGCTGTAAGACGTAATTCTACGTCAAATAAAAAATAACAAACGCAGTGAGATTCGAACCAGGGACCTCCAGTTTTTAAACTCACTATGTTAACCACAGGGCTATTGCGCTTTACGACACAAAGCAATAAACAAGCATATGAACCTAATAGCCTAATATTGAGTTTGTCATTTCTATTTTTCTTTGGTTTAAATTTTAGTGCAGAAAAGTTTTAATTATGGTTTAGTATTTGTGAAAATTTAAATTTTAAATCTCAAGATTAAAAAATGTGCTGTAGTATTTTAGCAGAACTAAAATTTATTCTAAGATTTTTAACCATGTGTGCTCTTACTTTTATTTTTAATGAAACAAACTAAGCGACGATTAGTTAAAAGCTGCGATGGTTGAATAGATAAGCAGATGCACTAACAGTCAAGCGGCCGTGGTTCAAGTCTCCGGATAATGGTAATTTTTCAATTGCCCCAAAATTAGTTAGAAATTCCGTATACATGCTCACCTTCATACCCGCTTATATCTTTTTCTGTAGGTATGTTCTGGGATGGCATGTCTACCAAATGAACTGCCGTAGCAGCAATGCAGCATGCATCTCATGGTATGAATGTAGAATTAATACCGTGAGATGCATGCAGCATTGCTGCTAGGGCAGTTCACTTGACAGCCATGTATTGATTCTGCATTCATACCATGAGAAGCATGCTGCATTCTGCTATGGCAGTTAATTTGGCAGACATGCTGGCCTCTAGGTCATGCCTATAGAAAAAAGATATGAGCGGGTATGGAGGTGAGCAAGTCTCCTGATCTTCCGAGGCATGTCGCCGGTAGACATACAGCATGACTCCTTTTCCAACTGGGTACTAACTAGCGGGCGAGTGCACTGTGTGTGTAGGTGCGAGTATTGAGATTCGAGCAGAGTAACGAAGAGGCGAGTGCAAAACTCTCTTTTTCTCTCTGTGTGTCTCTGTTTCTGACACTTATGCCCTGTTTAGGTAAAACAAACGATGCGTCTAGTTCACGAACGTATCGTCCAACAGGCGGCAATCAGCTGTTTTAGATCCATGCATGAAAAATGTCAGACACAAACGAACACAGCTGACTCAGTAACGAACGAAGACGTATCCTCAGTGTAAAGTTGGGTCTTTGCAAGCAAAAAAATTCGAACGAGACGTCACAATTTGACGAGAGCAAAATAATTATCGTTCTGAAAATGGAAGTTGCTGCTAATAGTTTTTGGAGCTAGTAGAGCAAAAGCAGATGAAAAATGGAACGCTATCTGCTAAAGTAAACTTCTACGGTCCTCGACAATGAAGTGCACACAATCTTTTTATAAACAGAAACTATCACAATCAATTTAAAAACAGTTTAATTTCTGCCAAAAGTCAACAATTCAATAACCAAAACAGCTGATGCAAAAAGTATTGCCACCTATTAAAAAATTTTAGAAATAAGTATGCAATTTTCAAAATTTTTGTCAGTTTTACGCTAAATGCAGAACTTTTACAATCTGGTAATAATGTTTTTGACAAGTACTGACGTTGAAAGTATTTAAAAAACGTAAGCAACGTTATGTTGGACGACGACGCAAGAAAAAATTACAAAGACCCAATTTAGGACGATCACGTCGGAAAACGAACGAAGCTTGTCACGAAGGCTTCGTTTTACCTAAACAGGGCATTAGAAATTTCTTCAAAACGCATTTGTTGTTTTTATTTGTGTGTTTTTTGTTTTAAGCCATATTGCAATTAAGTTTTAAGAAATGGAATCTTCAGCAAATGTATGTAATACAGTGTTATCTGATGTTAGAATTTCAAACTAGAATTGCCACTAGGATGGACCCTAAAAATGTGTTTTTTTGTTTTATACTCTTTGTGTATGTGCAGGCAGTATTAAGAGGTCACTGAGTTTAAATCTGGTAAGAGAATTTCTACAAGTTTTTTAGACGCTAGAGTGGACCATCAGCTCGTGGTTCCAATGACGCATCTTTTTTTTTGTTTTTTTTTTTTGAAGAACGACAACGTTTATGGAATAAATTTTATTTGCATTCGATTCTCCTAAATTTTAAAATCAAAGTGCGTATTTGAGATCAAAACTTATGTGTACAATTTCAAGACAACAAAGAAATTTTTGTGGACTTTAAAGAGAGTTAGAAGTTTACATATAGTCACTTTGCATGGGAGGCGGGCTTTTCGAACGATCCTATGTGGCTCCATTTCGAACTTGAGCCTTGTACTGAATTTAATTTCGTAATTTTTAAATTAAGGGTGTTAACATTCTTAGTTTTCGGATTTGATTAATCTTTCTCATTTTATCTGCAACTTCTGTTTGTTCCTTTATATATTATTCCTTTCTTAAACAATTGAAATCTTTTTCATTGATATTTTGTCATTTCATTGTATAAATTGTTCTCACTAATTACAGGAAAATACAAAACAGCAAAGAGAGACGAAAACCCGCCAACAACAAAAACAACAAACAACCAATAATTAACATTACTTAAATACACATTAAGGTTGAAAAGGTGAGGGCAAAAAAAACTGCTACTAGTGCTGTTTTTTTCAGCGTATTAAACCACAAATTTGAAAGCCTAAATTTGCGTGACACCCAAAAGTGGTTGGCTGTTTCTTCCTGATTGTTTTTGTTGTTGTAGATTTCTTTGCAAACGTTGATGAATTTTATTTTGCTTAGTGATTTGTTTTTTCTGTTGCTTTCCCGATTGCAAATAGTAACTTGCACACGCACCCAACTCCGAAAATTAAGCTTGTTGCCAGCGCCACTTTTCTCCTTAGCAGAGAAAAATGAAATAAAAATAAACACCGTAATTAAGTTAATGAGCTTTTTCTACCTTGAGATTTATTATTAATTTTCCTGGTTTTGCCTACTTTCTATACTTTCTAATATGCCTTTTCTTTTTGGCAAATAAGCACCTAAGTGTAAATTTTTGTCAATTTTGTTTACAAAGAAAATAATGCGTCAAATTTATAAACTCATACCTTCAAATACATTTTATGAGTGCTGAACGTAATATTTTGCAATATACTGATTTTAACTGAAGGTTCAATATATATTGCTGTTTAATTTTGTTTAATTTTCTTAAATTTTAAGATTAATTTTTTTTTGCTCTTATATCTTTCTTATTAATATATATACATACATTTTTGATTTCCGCGTTTTTTTGATATCTATGAGTGCTCATCGAAAAACCCTCCCTCCTAAATTTTGGGATTTTTTTTATCATCCGTTCCAAAGATATCGAATTTTCAAAAAAACCGCTCTTTTAGTGGTTTTTTGTCTTTTTTGAAAAGATAATGTTTTTTTCATTCCAATCGTATATCTCAAGTGAATGTGAAATCTCTCAGGAATTTTTAGAAGAAAAGACCAAAGACTCATTGGTCGGAGGTCTTTCGGGTTAAAGTATGAGCTATTGCCCGTCTTAGATATAAGAACAATCCTAACATTTCGCGATCGTTTTGGGATAAGATTAAGATCAAGGCAGCTCAGGTGCAGTGTTGCGCAAAACAATAGCAACAAATTAAGTGCGCTGCAACAAAATCGTGTATCTTTTTTAATATTGGGGACACACAAAAATGATTATAGGAATCAAAGCATATATTCATACATCATATATAGCCTAGTACTCTGTTCGTTTGCGTGAAATTACGCTGGAAACATCTATTTATTTGTTGCATGAAATTTCTGACTTAAAGTTTGTTGCGAGGAATTCCTATGGCAACGTTTCTCGGAGAGATTCAGAGAATATGTTGGGAGATTTCATATGATCTCTCTCTTTTCACTTCAAAATAAATAGGCAGTACAATTAAATTGTCGTGAAAAAATGTTTCTCAGAAACATGTTGCGATAATTTCACGTTGCGGAACAGAGTTCTGCTCTGACGAAAATGTTGTGAAAATTTCCACGCTTGTTTCACAGCTGTCATATTTTGTATAGATATTTGAGTGGAATTTCACATGAAACTGAACAGAGTACTATGCTTATAAAACAAATCAAATTCAAATTTGGTTTTGTTTTTTTTAATTAAATATCAAATTAATGTGGCTACATTCAATTTGTCTGTGAGCAAAACAATAGCAACAAAACTTGAAAAATGTAAAAAGAGAACACAAGTTCGAAGAGTTATTGGTAAAAGTTCCGTTATTGTAAAGCACGTATTGTTTGTAAGTCATAAACATTTAAGTTTAGTTTTTTTTTTTTGTGCTAGTTGTGACATTGACTGTTCCAATTATAATGGCACGTTTTAAATACTGTGAAGCTCTTAAATTACAAATTATTTCTGAATATAAAAACGAAAATTCACAAATATCTAACGTGAAACAGTTTGATATTAATCGGTCAATAGTTTGCAGATTAATAAAGAAATATACCTTCACAAAAGACGTAACAACGGTACATTAAAGAGGGCGACCGCGGAAAATATCGCTGCGTGATGACAGGAACATTTGTGGTGTGTTCAAACGAAATGCATTTGCCACAGCCAAAGAGGTTGTTCGGATACTTGATTAAGATATCCACCACAGCACTGTTTGAAGTCGAGCCGTTGAGAACGATTAAAGAAGTTATAGACCGGCAGAGAAACCTTTGCTTACAGCTAAGCATAAAAAACAAGGTGAGGTGTTAAAATTTAAACAATTCTGTCTGAAATTGTGACATCTAGTTTCAATTTATTGTTTTTTAGACTCAGTCTTCCAAAAGAGCACCTAAATTGGACCGTTCAAAAATCGAAAACCGTTTTTTTAGCGATGAATCAACTTGATTAATTCAGATGGGATGTGCATGGTACGACGCCACCCAGGTACACGACTTGAAGCCCGAAACTGCAAAGTAAATTTTGAACACGGATGCGATGGCATTATGGTCTGGACTTCTTTTTCCTATAATGAAGTTGAACCATTTCAAATAATCGATGGAATTATGGATCGATTTGTATATAATGACATTTTAGAAAGCAAGATGCGACCACATTCAGAGTGGAATATGTCTCTTCAGAGAACGTTTCAGCCCGATCACGACCCGAAGCACACTTCAAAGCTCATCAGAGATTACATAAGAGGCAAAGGGATTCAAGTCCTTGATTAGCCGGCACAGTAACAATGACTTGAATCCCATTGGAATCTTTTTGGGATTTTGAAGGTAAAAGTTTCTGGTCAAAGGTTTCCCCAATAAGACTGAACTGTATGAAGCGCTGAAACTTAATTGGGAACATATACTAATACTAACATATCTACTTTAATAGAGTCGATGCCGCTCAGCTGTGCAGCGGTTATCAAGAATAATGGATCTTACACCAAATATTAATTATGTTGCTTTTGCTTTGCTCTCAGACAAACTGAATGCAGTCATATTAATTTTAAATTTAATAAAGAAAACAAAACCAATTGGAATAAGATTTGTTTTTAATATAATGTATGAATATATGCTTTGGTTCCTATAATCATTTTTGTGTGTCCCTAATATTTAAAAAGATACACGATTTTGTAGTAGCGTATCGATTTTGTTGCTATTATTTTGCACAACACAGTAGATCATCATTTATGAGATTTTCATGAGAAGACTTTTCAATGGTTGCTATACCAACTGGTCGGTGTGACGTAAAAGTTAAATTTTTTTTTGCCGCAGATGGTAGGTAAGTTTCCTGTATTGGAGCATTACATATCTCTGAAAATCACAGACAGTGAGTTTCTTCTATATTATTAAAGCACAGAAATTCGTCACTGTTGGTGGTCAGTGATCTGTTTTCTTTTTTATTAAGGTTGTGTAGGAAGAAACCAATCTTTGAATTCACATCTTTTGGCTTAAAAACATAAAGTACACACTCCGTTCAACTCCGTGCTTTCCCAAGATAAAGTTGCAATACATCGTTCCATTGTTATTGCAGCCACATGATTTTTTATGGAAGATCAGTGAAATTATATAATAATTGGAACAAAGAAATTATTGTTTGGTTTGGTAACTAGACCGGATCGCTTTGTATATCCAAAACAAAACTCAGCAAATCGCGGTTTTAAAAGTTACAGGAAATCTTAGAAACAATTACTGTATAATTTTTTATCGAAGGAAATTTTATGGCTAATTTTTAGATTCTTCTGAATGTCCTTTTTGGTTAAAATATCTTGTATTTTGCTTTTTTTTTATTTTTTACATAATGAGTACCCAAGTCTGGTGGTGGACGTAGTCTACTGGGTAGTTTGCGTGATGTGTATGCTAAAGAAATGCAGTATCTTAGGTTCATTCCCCAGCTCAGATAGAATGTTTCTTTTCAATGGAATTAATATTTTGGTTTGGCCGACATCTTCTCCTCCTTTGAGAGATAATGGCACACCTCTGCGAGTAGGAACAGCCATGTTAAGTTTGTTGAGAATATAAATCGTTCAGAGTTGATATAAAATTCATAGATCCAGTTCTCGAGCAATTATATTATAACGCGCATGTTATAATGTTCAAATATTTTATAACACGCACACATTGATCAATAGATACACAAGTTAAAGTCCTTTCAAGGGATTAAGTGGGCAATTCGTTTCGTTTACAAACATTTAAGCAATAAAAAAGATAATTATTATATTTTGTGCTAATAAAGCACTTACTGACTAAAAAATTTGTCTAAGCAATTTTTTTTCAAACCGCTTTTAACAGTGCATTCCTCACTGGATTTTAATGAATTTGATTTAGTTGGAAAGATACTAATTTTTTAACACAATATAAAAGATTTTAACACAAAGACACCGATATCTGCATTTTGTTATTTTATTTATGATATATATTTTATGATCTAAAATAACACCGTAGCAACTTTGTGGTAACATGATATTTAAGTTATCAGTTTTTATTATTAAGAAAATATATATTTTGTTTATTGATTTGACCAGTTCAATGTTAAAAATGTTCTTTAAAAACCTAATATCTCACTGTGCTTGACAGATTGCAACAAAAATTTTATTCTATTTTTTCTTAACATATATATTTGATATATATTATTATGAATGAAGTTCGTTAGAATTTAAAAAATTTAAAACAATTTTTTACTATTACAATTTTGATATGAATTTGGCCAGATGATTAAAAACAAGGAATTTTTGTTCGCTTTGATAACCATATTGTCATATTTATAAAATTAAAAAAATTTTTTTGAAAAAATACCTGTCTTGTTATTTCTTTTAAAAAGTGGAATCACAGTTTTACTGTATTTTATTTCTAGTTTCACATGCATATAGTTGTTTTTAGGTTCATAGAAATAAGACAATACAACACTGAGGTTCATAATATTTTCGCACTCTGTTCTTAGCGAAGCAGTTTATCAATTGAAAGAAAGGTCAAATTGAAAGTTAGGAACTAAAATGTAGTGAAAAGTCAACTTGCAAAAACTGTTTATCAATAAAATCAAATATAAATTCAATGTTAAAAATAATAAAGTCAAAATGAAAAATTTACAAATAAGAGTTTATGATTAGGTGAAGTGTATTTTTGATAGCGTTTAAATATAAAAAATTTATTAGCTAAATACGTATAAATAACATATTTTCTTCTCCAGCATTATCTGCAGATATGATTGCATGTTAATAAAAAGCAATTGAATCTATTATCTTGTTACAGATTCACCGACTTTCACGCAATTTACAAGATGTCAAACGAACCATTTCAACGACGACATGTTATCAACAACAATCACTAGCGATATTACGATATGACACCGGACTCAAACAAAAACACCCACAACAAATGTGCTTATAAAAGCACCATTTATATCCATGAAATCAACTAGCAAGCCATCCAACCGTTCATTAAACCATTCATTCATTCATTTATTCAGCGGTTTATGTGTTGAAGTTGCACCCTTGATTTAACAGCATTGTAATTTAAACATGAAAATGTATATACGATCAAAGTGATAAAATGAGAAAAAAAAAACGTACGGTGATTTAATAACAAGCGGGAGGAATGTCAGTTACACCGGCGGATTCAGGAGTAGAAGTGGGAAAATATATTAAAAGTATCAACAAATTAAGGAAACTTAATTTCATGAATTACTTATGGCCGATTTCTTCACCCCAGTATTAGCGCTACTCCGTATTAACTTTTTATACCATGAACTGGTCTGACCCATGGATTAGCGCTAATATACGGGTGAAGATATTGGCCGTTATGAAAATCTGTTTTAATACAATAGGGTATCTCAACTCGAAGATACACCGATATGAACTTTTATTTTTACTAAAATTTACTAAAATAATTTACTAAAATTATTAAAAACACAAAATAAAGAAGACAATGTGACGATTTAAAAAGCGCCACCAAACTTTGCACATATTCTTAAAAAGGGACATATTGCAAGTTCATCGCACCTGGTCTGGCTTCTCAATGTCGCCACAATATTTTGTTATCTGTTTTTTAAGTTGGAGTGTTCGAATTTTGTTGTGATGACATTCATTGAATTTTTACAGCCATGTGCCTTGTTGGAAATGAAAAACAAAATCCACTTATTTTCAGTAAAATTTCATGTTAAATAAGACTATGTAAAAAGAAATCCGATTAATAACAAAATGAGGTGAGTAGCGAATCAAATTCTTGTGTTTATCTTTAATTTAAGAAAAAAATTCTTAACTGCTAAGTGCTAAGCTAGGAGAATAATTCTAGGCTACTGGTCTAACAGATATTTGTAAAATGTGCATTGCTTTTAAAGAATGCAAAGAGTACGAAAAAATATTTAAAAAGTAATCACATAACTTAAACCTTGAAATTATTTAATTAATGTGCTTTTAAAGAATGCACAGAGTACGAAAAAATATTTAAAAAGTAATCACATAACTTACACCTTGAAATGACGATGCTCGTAAAAGACGAGATGAGTATTGAACTGCAGCTTTTTACAATTTTTCGATATAAAATTTTTAAAACATTGAAGTCCAATGCTACACCTGGGACCAAATCGAAGAAAAGAGAGGAGGCGCTGAAATTATGACTTGCATACATGAAACAAACCTTCCCCATTTAAAGTTACCGTTTTACTCCATGATGATTTCATGGACTTCAATCCAAACAGATCACAATTTTTGATTCAACAAAAAAGAGTATACATATATAAAAATATATAAAAGACTATATATATTTACATTAAATCAGAAACTATAACAAATCAAGCAAAAAAGCATGATGTTTACTTCAGCAAATGTATATGGTTTCAATGTATAAAGGAAGAAGGACAAAATATATTTGTTAATTTATCGAAACTAAAATTTTGTGTCAACAAAATGTAATTCCGACTTGTTGCTTATTCTGAATTTTCAAAAAGATTTAAACAAGAATTGTATTTGAAAAAATAACGTAAGGTCAATTTCGCCAAAAGTGCCCATCTATCAGTTTTGTCCTTACAGTTTTAAATGATAAAAAAACAATTTTTTGTTCCTTAAAATACTCCAGCTTTCTTAAAAAGTTTTTTTCTTTAAGTTTAATTATTACCAGTAGCTCGTTCCTGTAACTCGTAGCGATAGTAGTTACCGACTCATATTACCGATTTGACGTCACTCTTGCCTGCAATGTTTCTGTACGTATCTGAAAAGATTTCTGTTTGATTCGTTCGTTCCAAATCGATAAGCTATCACATGTTCCGATTTAATTTCAATGGAACCTTTTAAAAAAGTGTTTCTGTACGTAAAGTGAATCGATAACAATGTCTCAATTTTCTCACTGGCTTTGTGGCAAGTGAGAATTCTAGCGATTTATCTAATGTCAGCAATGTTATAAGTACTCGATTATTAAGTTATAAGTACACGAAATATACCTTTAAAAATGGTTACTTTCATGTAAGTCGAATTTTTTTCTGATAGAAATATTTTGTTATTCTTAAAAAGTTTTAGTTTTAAAGACATAAGTTAAAAACTAGTTTAAAACTATATGTTTAAGTTTCAAACATAAAAGTTTGAAATTTTAGCAAAACAGTATATGTTTGAGCTATGAAAAAGTACCCGGATGCATATATCTAAGTTTTTGCAGCACAGCACTAAGTGTAAAATTATTTACATCCATAATCGTTGATTATTTCCGCAACCATTAATGCACATCATTATAACATAATAAATTTTCTTAAACTGCAAATATTCACTTTTTATTAACAAGATAAGCACCTATTTATTACAAAGTTTTAGCGCAACTAAAAAAATATATTCGAGTAAAAAGCTGCTTCTCATTTGACTCAATAACGCAACTTTTCTTTTCGATGTGTGTGCTTTTTCATCACGGTCCAAGGTTTTACCGATTTAAACGTACAGAAACATTAGTTGTCACGAAATCGGTAACTAGAGATCGATAACGGCTGACTTCATACAAATCGGTAACTTGCCGATTTTGTTACAGGAACGAGCTACAGGTCATAAAAAAATTAATTTTGCAGGTAAAAATGCACAAAATTCATTTCTATAACCTGTCCTTGATAAAAGCACCAACAATTTAAAGAGTGTAGCTTCCACAATTTTTATTTCTACATGTTCTAGATGACAAGGTCTAAAGAATACACATATCGTTCCGCCATTTAAAATAAATTTTAAATTTTAATAACGTATGTTTCATGTACAATCTTTTTGTCCCTTGATTTAATCACTTTAGAATTTCGTGCCTTTTAGTAAGTAAAGCTAAGAGACAAGTATTGTTTGAGCGCCTTTTTAGGGTGGCTTTTAACACTAATTATATTAAAGTTTAAAATCCACCATGGTTTTGAGTGCGAAGCTCAAGTGCTGTATTAAACTTACTTGTGAAATTATTAATATTTAAAACAAATGAAGTTGTCATTTGTGTAACCAACTGTGTATTCAATTAGTGATTGACTTAAATGAAATTGAGTATAAAACATTATAGTAGTTATCAAATATATGATAAAAACTTGCGAAAAAATGTTTTATTTTTCTCTGATGCCTGCGTTCTCCAAAACATAGACAATTTTGTCATTCCTGTAACCTAAATTACTGTAAACTAAAACAAACAAAATGCACAAAATTATTTTGGGGCCAAAGAGTATAAAGAAACCATAATTCTAGCTTCAAGTTTTATTTATACTTTTATCTATTTTTCAAATGAAAAAAGGGCACTTAAGGCGAAATTACCCACATATTCAACTTATCCGTAGTAACATTTGGTATATCCGCTAGTATTGAAAAAAAAACACTTTTTTATATTTTTATTTAGTTTTTCATCGCATTTTTATTTATATATTTATTTTTATTTTTGTATGTATTTAATTCTTAAATATTTTTTATATATATATTTATAATTTAGCTAACATATATTTGTATGCATATAATTTATATTTTTTTATTTATAATAGCATTTAATAACATTCCTGTTGATTTACTTAAAGCTAAAACTGCGCATTATTTAAAGTTACATATTTAACACAAAACTAGATATTTTTTGTATAATTAAGCTTAATAATTTTTTAATATTTCACCTTGACTTATTTAATATTTTAAACATTTCAATTTGTTTATACTATGCTTCTATATACATTGCGTTTTAAACTTAAGTTCCTTTTAACAAGTAGTTCTTCTTTAGAACCAGCAATTCTTCTAAATGATATGTACTTTTATTTGAATTCACTAATTGAATAGCTATGCATGTTTTTAACATTTTTTTATAATAATTTTTTTTTTGCATAACAAAGCCTAAATATTTCCCTAATTATTTAAACTTACCGATAACACTTGCTTTAAAGCCTATATTGAATATTTTTTATTTTAATATTTTACATTAATTACTTGCTTTATTTTCATTGTTTGTTTTTTTTTTAATTCTATTTCTTTTTCTAACTGCTTTATGCTACCATTATAATTAATGAATGTTTTATACATTCTTTAAATGCTTTCCATTAAAGTTCGTATGCTTAAAACTAACAGGATATTTTTAATTTCAACCAAAATTTTAATATATATAATTGAAGTTTAAAAAAAGTAGTATAAAGTAAAAGTAGTTTTGGGTATATGCTATTAAAAGTTTATTTTAAATTTAACAGTATTACTTCAAATAAAAAAGCATTAAATTTCAATGTATCTATGCCTTTTTTTAAATAAAAAACTGAATGTGAATTCAAAAGTCGAATTTTATAAAGTCAGAATATTTCTTATTGAAAACTAGCTGCAAAACTCAAGCTGTTTTCAAGAATTATCTAATCTCAGTACAATTTTTTTGAATATATGTAGTTATTAAAAATTCTTTAGTGGAAGGTTCAAAGTCTTATTATTCAAACTCGTTCATTTTTTTTTCTTGGTTATATACAGGGTTCGTATTTGCTCACTCATGAAGCTTCATGAATATGAGGGAATTTTTTGTTAAAAAAAAAGTGTTGATATTCATTTTCGTGAACAGCTGAGCAGATTTTTTTGTTCATGAACTGAAGAAGAGGAAACCAGTTTGTGGACAAGAATATTTTTTACTCTTGCGAAGAAACTGTTGCTATTCATCTCTTCTTCAATTCTTCACTTGTCGTATGTTGGCTCTTCATTTATTCATTAATTGTTCATGAAGTGGCGAAGGCAACGGATGATACTCACTTGTTAACTGGCAATAGATGGTTTGTATCAGAGAAGGAATTCGGTGCTGGCGTGAACACTAGGTAAAAATAGGTCCCTAAATCCGCATCCGTTCTCAGAATTTGAATATTATGTAATTTTTTATAATAGGGCTGTCACATAAAAACATTTCTTTTTAATAGTTTTAAACATAATTTAACAGATTTCGAATCTGAAGTCAGAATTTTAAAATTCCAAATGGTTAATAGAGCTGCCACCTAATTTTTTTTATATTAACGAATTCTATGTTGGCACGAACACTAGGTAAAAATGAGTCGCTGAATCCGAGTCCATTGTCAGAATTTCAAAATGATGAATATTTTTGTAATAGGGTTGCCACCTAATAATATGTATTTTAAGTAGTTTTAAACGTAATTTAAAGGTGTTAGGGGGTCGCTGATTTCGAGTCTGAAGTCAGAATTTTAAAATTCCATATGGTTATTAGGGTTGCCAGCTAATTTTGTTTTATTTTAACGAATTCGATGTTGGCACGAACACTAAGTAAAAATGGGTCCCTGAATCCGAGTTGGTTGTCAGAATTTCAAAATTATGAATATTTTTGTAATAGGGTTGCCACCTAATAATATGTATTTTTAATAGTTTTAAACATAATTTAAAGGTGTTAGGGGGTAGCTGATTTCGAATCTGAAGTCAGAATTTTAAAATTCAGGACAGTGGATAGGGTTGCCACCTTATTTTTATTTTTACGAATTCGGAGCTGGTGCGAACTAAAGGGTAAAAATAGGTCGCTGAATACGAATCCGTTGCCGGAATTTCAAAATTATAAAATTTTGAAATAGTAGGTGTGCCACCTAATAACATGTATTTTTAAAAGTTTTTAGCATCATTAAACAATTCTATCATGGAGGGAAATCATGGAGTTCATGGAGACCCTAACACTGATAAATTGTGTTAAAAAAATTTAAAATACAAATTATTAGGTGGCAGCCCTATTATTTAAAAATTTTATAATTTTGAAATTCTGACCAGGAGTTCGGATTCAGCTACCCATTTTAAGGGCACTATTTTTTTTGCCACCCCAGAATTCATAAAAATACAAAAAAATAAAGGTAGCAACCATATTGAATTTTTAAATTCTGACTTAATATTCGAAATGAGCGACTCCCTAACACTGTGAAATTATGTTTAAAATTCTTAAAAATACATATTATTAGGTAGCAGCCCTATTATAAAAAAATTACATAATTTTCAAATTCTCAGGACGGATGCGGATTTAGGGACCCATTTTTACCTAGTGTTCGCGCCGGCATCGAATTCCTTCTCTGATACAAACCATCTATTGCCAGTGAATAATTGTGTATCATCCGTTGCCTTCACCACTTCATGAACAATTCATGAATAAATAAAGAGCCAACGAACAACAAGTGAAGAATTGAAGAATAGATGAATAGCAACAGTTTCTTCGCAAGAGTAAAAAATATCTTCTTCAGTTCATGAACAAAAAACTTTTGCTCTGTTCTTCACGAAAATGAGCTGCTCACTTTGATCTTTCTTCATATTCTTAAATCAGTGAACAAAAGCAGAAATGAGCAGTTTATGAATGAACAAATGCGAACCCTGGTTATATATAATAACTTCAAATTCCATCCATAATTTTAAGTTTAAATTCCTTATTTATAAGAAATTTACTTATTTTTGGAATTCAGAAATGTGTAGAAGGTGGCACGGTCTTTTTTCAATCTTGGCTATATATCTTGGGGCTACGATTTTTGTACGTGTTAGTTTATCGGTAGGGCTATAAAAATTAGGAAGTAATTTATACCAACCTTGAAAGCATACTTTGTTTCAGTGAACAGAAAATTATTTTGCTCTTATAGCTACCTAAGCTTCTAGGGCAAACATTTGAATTTAAGCTTAGGCCGAATTTGAATTTAACTGAATATAATTCTTGATTCTTTTCTCTCCAATGGCTTTGTTAATTTTGTAAAGTTATTGTGATATTGAGCCTACTGAATTATGAAGTTATTCCTCACAAGCTTAAGGTTTTGCTTATAACCAATGACTTCGGCAAAAAAAGCGTTTTAATTTTCTTATGGATAAGCTCTCAAACTATAGTTGTTTTTTCTAGGATGCTTAAGCAAAAGGTATACTTTACTTGAAAACAATGTGTCTACATTAGACCGTACAACCTTATATGGAAAAAAGGTTACCATACACCATCGGATCCGAAGAATTTGTGGAAGGTAATTTGAAAAATTTTTTTTTTGCCGAACGTAAGCGTCGCCCTTTTAAAATTTTCGTCATATCTTCAGCAAAAAAGAATGATCTATCGATGTTTTCTGTCTCCAGGTGACAAATTTTTGCTTCAAAGGCCATATACCTCAAATACCAACCTAATTTCAGAAAATTAAAGGTTGCCAAAAAAAAATTAAACTTTTTTTATGGAAGTATTTCAATTATTCTAGTAGAACTGTTTTAAAAAATATATATATATCTTTTTTTGCCGAACGTAGGGAAAGTTTTTCTAAATTGTTCGTAATTTTGGGCTTTATTTGTGTGTTCAAACTCGAACATTGGAAACTTAGTTGCTTTTTTTTTGCGCCAGATAATTCAATGCTAACTGTTAATGAGCATTCGATGCTGGTAAGCTGTAATTTGACGAGACTTCAAATTATCTTCAATATCTGCGAGTTTAAAACTATAAAGCTTCTGAATATCTTCATCTCTGTAGTAAGTATTTCGCACATTATTAAATTATTTCATTATAATTTTTACTTCTGAAAGCAGTGAGTGGACAATTAAAAATAAATATCAGACATGAACATAATAAAAAGTATGGAATTGAGCAATAAACTCGGTCAAAAAACTCAATTATTTTTTTAACTTTTCTATAGTTTATGATATGTAGAATATGTCCCCAAAGTGGTTTGGCCGATAATGATCGCATACGAAAGGAACCCATTTTACATAAATAAGCTTGAAAAAATCGTTAACCAAATCTTAAAACGCTTTTTCTGAGAAATCATGATTTTTAAACTGATTTCCATGATATCTCAAGAACTACTCAATAGATTGACTTGCATTTTTTTTATTTTAAAACTGATTGGGTCCTTTCCACGTAAACCTAAATCCAGATAATATTGGCCAGTTTTTTTAGAACACTTTAAAGAGCGAAAAATGTAATATAAACTATACTAAAAATGCACATGTGCGAGACCGCTCCTTTTTTTTTCAACGTTAAGTTTCACGGTGTATTGACACTTCACATTTAACTTTTATGCACCAAAAAAATTTTCCTACACTTTAAGATTCAATGTATAACTACCAAAAACTCAAGGTGAAAAAAAAATAAGGAACATCACCGTGTTTTTGGACGTCTAGATGAGAACCTGCCCTTAAAGGAAAATAAATTGCTTGCAATTTATTCATTAGACTTATTAAGCCTGTTACTGTACATAAAGTCAACTTCGAGGTAAGTTCAAACTGTGAGCGTAATTTGATTATCTGTTAGAATGTGATAATTTATAAAAGAACAAGGAAACGGCTTTAGGGGAATTTTATGCAAAACAGCTGTTATTACATTTTTTTGGTTGAAACTAATATTTTTCTTAAAAAAATTGTAAAAATATTTGATGATAAGAATCACAAAACAATAGAAATTTTGTATCTCTCAATTTGGCGAATAGCAGGACTCAAGACTTGTGCTTAAAAAATTTTTCAATCCCGGTTAAGTCAGCTCGAGCTTGAAAAATGTGCAAAGAATTGGGAACGAAAATATACCTTATCTTCTATATCAAGGTTTTGACATAAAATATCATAAAAATTTAGTACTACTTTTTAAAATTGGTATAGAAGCCTTTTTCAAATGAAACGACATAGAAAAAAATAAATCATAAATGCAATGTCTTCAAATTTGTCCAATATTATTTGTTCGTTTAATTTTTTTCTTCAATATTTCAGAACTGTTTTCAAGTTAAATTGCTTTAATGAAGTAACAGATTAAAAGAAATAAAAATAATTAGGGGCGTGTTAACTAGACATGGGTAACGCAGCGCTGCGTTGGGCAATTGATTTAAATCACTTTAACTGCGCTGATTCACTTGTTTTTAAAAGAAGCTATGCAATAGCACAGTAATATAAATGACACACTTAAAGAAAAATTAGAAAATTTTTATACATCGAGACAAAGTTGAGCAAGTTACACGGCTCCTCAAACATAGCGACAGAATGTTCGAAGCGAACTAATGATTTAAATATGAAAGAGGAGTTGTGGGGAAGATGGTATTAAGCATGGGTGTTTGGAGTGCGTTTGATTGTTATGATGCCTTGGCATTCACGCAATGTTTTTGTTGGTTTTTTGCGTTAAAGTTAAATAATGAGTTAATAGTTCAAAAATAATGCAGTAACGTAAAATCGAAGCATTACATATGCTTCCTTCTAATTTTTTAGTTTTAATCAAACTAGCATCCAACATTTCTTGCGTGCTAGAAATGTGTATGTACTAGGGAAATCGATCTCGGAATCCCGGACAATTTAATCCCCTGTAAATCCCGAGATTTTCTTTCCGGAATCCCGGGATTTTTAAATAAAAAAAATTATATTACAAATATTCATGTAAATGCAATCATTTACATTTAAATTGATATGTTTATAGAATTAGAAAAACCTTTTATTGAGGCTGAAAAACATTGTAAGGACGATGAGTGTGAATCACTGGAGCAGAGACTTCGCAAAGTCTTATAAAAATTTGCAACTTCGAGAAGTCAGCAATGAAAAGGGTGTTTTTTATAGAGTAATAAAAGTTTAAATTATAATAAAACATAGTAATATATTTTAAATATCAACAAAACAGGCTTTATTGAATAGAAAATTTTATCACATTAATGTTTAAATATGATTTTGACCATGTAATAACCACGGCTGGCGCGTACAAGGCGCAATCTGGAACACCAAATTTCACATTTTTTTCGCAGCATTTGCGGCCGTATCTCGCCGATAACTCTTCGAATGTTGATTTCCAGGTGTTCAATTGCTTGTGGTTTCTCGACGTAGACAATTGACTTTACATAACCTCAAAGAAAATAATCCAATGGGGTTAAATCACACAATCTTGGGGGCCAATTAAGGGCCATTTCGTGAAATTATTTTTTCGTCAAAAGTTTCCTTGAGTAAATCAATTGTAGCGCCCGCTGTGTGGCATGTGGCTCCGTCCTGTTGGAACCACATATCAGCAAGATTAATGCCAGCTAATTGAGGTACGAAAAAACTTCGAATCATGTTCCTATACCGTTCACCATTGACAATAACATTCTGACCATCATCGTTTTTGAAGACATATGGGCCAATGAGTCCGCCAGCCCATAAAGCGCACCAAACACTAATTTTCTGTGGATGTAATGGTGTTTCGACAAAAGCTTGTGGAATCTCCTCACTCCAAATACGACAATTCTGTTTATTTACGTACCCATTCAACCAAAAATGGGCTTCATCGGAGAACAAAATTTTCCATGGAAATTCAAAATCAATATCAATTTGTGCTTCAGCCCATTCGCCGAATTTTCGGCGCATACGATAGTTGTTTGACTTTAATTCCTGCACAAGTTGAATTTTGAAAGGTTTTAAGCCAAGATCTTTTCGTAAAATCTTCCATAAAGTGGAAGTACACAACCCCAGTTGCTGAGAACGGCGACGAATTGATTGATTAGGATCATCTTCAATGCTTTCCTGTACAGCGGCTACAGATTCTTCAGGGCGCACTGTTCGGCGTCTCATGGGATGCACATTATCAGTAACAGTAAATGTGGTCCGAAAACGATCTATTGTTTTTCGAATTAACAGCTCTGAAGGACGATTATGTACGCCATAAAATGGACGAAGTGCACGATAAGTTTGACGAACAGAACCATTATTTTGATTAAAAATTTTCACAATTTGTACGCATTGCTCTGGTGTAAGTCGATCCATAATAAAATGTCAAAGCAAACTAAACAAACCAACTATCAACTGTTAAATGGGTGGTCAAATAAAGCAGTGATGCCATTTCAAAGTTGTATCACTCTGTAAAAAACACCCTTTATTTTAAATTGTCCGATATTCTGACTAAGGAAATAATTTTGTTTTGTGGTGAAGGCAATCGTGATCTAAACTTACAAAGTGCTGACGATTATCGAAAAACTATTTATCCAACTAGCATAGAATCAGAACTGTGCTTCTTATCAGCCAGTTATATTTGTAATAATATCCGAACAAAACTCTCTAATGTAAAATAAGACGAGTTGATCAGCTTAATGTGTTACTTTAAAAAATTTTAATAAAAAATTAAATTTTGAAAAGTTTTTTCCAACCTTAATTTGCCTTAAACACAAAGAAATATGAAGACGGTGTCTAAAAAAAAACATTTATGTAATAATAACCTAAACTGTTAATTAATTAATTAATTTAATTAATTTATTAAAAATTAATGAAATAAATAAATAAAAAAAATTAAAAAAATACAGAACAGTTTAGGTTATTATTACATAAATGTTTTTTTTTAGACACCGTCTTCATATTTCTTTGTGTTTAAGGCAAATTAAGGTTGGAAAGGTTGGAAGGTTAGTTATCGTGGTTTTTTTTTGCCATAGTTGAAAACCACAATTATGAGCATCTTTTAAAATAGAATTTGTGGTTGAGAACTTCCAACTTTAGCTTTTCATTACTATGCAAATAAATAAACCATCCAATTTCATATATTTTATTAATATATGGCACATATAATTTTAATTTGCATTTTGAGCTTCTTCCATTTTTAGTTAGTTTTTAGTTATCGTGGTTTTTTTTTGCCATAGTTGAAAACCACAATTATGAGCATCTTTTAAAATAGAATTTGTGGTTGAGAACTTCCAACTTTAGCTTTTCATTACTATGCAAATAAATAAACCATCCAATTTCATATATTTTATTAATATATGGCACATATAATTTTAATTTGCATTTTGAGCTTCTTCCATTTTTTAAATTAGAAAATAACTAGCAACCGATCAGTTTTCCACACCGATCCACACTTTTGGTTTTTAGAGATCATGTAAAACAACAAAAATTATATAAACCGCTAAGTAAAGTGTGGTATTAATACCACGGGATTTTTTAACTACATTAAAAAACGCAATTGTGAATACCCTTAATGCGTTTGGTTTTGTTTTGTTTTGTTTTTGCTACTTTATAAATAAATTAATTTACATTTTTTAGTTTGTAGTAATAAATAATATAAAATTGTATTAAAAAGCTTTCAATCCTGAACTAAGTCCTGGATCCCGGGATTGAGATTTTCAATCCCGATAGTCCCGGAATCGAGAAAAGCTTCCGAGATTGGGCTCCCTAGTTCGTACATCTGTTTGATACTATCGTTAACCTTCAACGGAATACAGTTAAACAGCATGCTTGAAGCATAAATCTTATTTATTTTTGGTTAGTGCTAAAAATATGGTCTTTGTTCAGTAATGTTTCATATTAATTAATAACTTATTGTTTAAGTTATTTTAAATTAATTTGTGAGCAATATCAGTTCAATAGATAAAATATATTATTTTTGAATTTTGTATTTGATTCCAATAATTTTTTCTAAGTGAAGACAACTTGGGCTTAGGACAACTAACTACTTCACCACAAAAACTCACCGCATTCAACAAATTGACCATATAACGCAACACACTATCCAATTCAAAAACAGCCTGCGCTGATTAACATCTTGTTAATAAAGATATAATATGACTTTTAACTAAGTCATGACGCAATTGCGTTAACGCATTACTTTGATACAGTAAACTGTGCTTGGGTTGGGGTATCAGAGCAGAAATTTTGGCTCGGTTGCCCATGTCTAGTGTTAGCTTTAAAGTATTATTATTTAATTAATAATTATAATATTGTTTTTAATTGCAAATGAGAGTATGCTAGCATATATCCTTATTCTATCTTCTGTAGTTGGCTTTGATATGGAGTGTCCTTAGTTATTGAAGTTAAAATGCTAGGAATCCTTATTTTGTATGTACAATATTTTTTAAGTATTTATTTTTTTTGCTTGGTGGCAAAATTATACTTTACAGGTTAAAAATATTATATGAATATATTTTCAATTTAATAATACAGCATATTTTATTTATCAGATAAACTAAACTTATTTATTTATATGAAACTAAATATAAAATTTTTGTTTATTGATTTGTGGTAAACCAGCACAGCAACAAATCTTTGCAGAATCTATAGAGTAATTTTTTGAAACTTTTGCTTTTCGAAAAAAAAAGTAAAAAAACATTGCTTTGAAAGGCTAAAAAGGACAAATAATTTGTTTTGTAATTAAACAGAAGTTATTCGTATTAGCTTGTCAAAGTGGATATACTGCAGAAGTCACAGAAGGCTACAGCAGGATAAATGTAGCGATCTACGAAACAACTGTGTTGTCTGCTTGATGTTTTGTTCTGTAAAGAACTTGGTATTTTTGCTGCATAAAATTTAAAATTACAATTAAAAAATGCTGTCATTGTTGTACCGTTAAATTTTATATTTTTATTTACTAAAAAGTTTGCAACAATTTATTTCTTCAACAAGTTTTGATCCATTTTCTGTGTTTATGTCTTCCATATATAAGAGATTTTTTCAGTGTTAAAAGTGGCAATAGTTTTTTTTTAGAATTTTTAGAGCTTACTTCTTTAGAAACGATTTCATACGTAGAATGAAAATTTAATAGGGAGTGAAATTGATGTCAAGCAGCTTACACATTAGCGAACTTGTTCTTAAAAAAAAAAAAATGGCAGGTCTAACTTGTTCGAAAGAGGTAGCGTTCAAATTAAAACAACTTGTTCGTCAAACAAGCGAAGAATTTTCGTTGTTTTTCGCCATCATTTTGTTTCACAACCCTGGTTTATAGGAGAAAATCAAAAAGTTTTTCCAACAGACAAACAGGTTCGACAAACCGTCTAATTAGATTCTTAACTATCAAATTAGATCTAACATGGCCGCCGCTTGACGAATAGGTTCCATGATGTGTAAGCTCTTTCAACAGAATACTCAAGCTTTACATTTTTAAGTTTGTACTTTATTTTCAAACACATACAAGGTATGGAAAAGAACCGTTGCAACGGCATTCTTCTTCTATTAAGCAATAAATAGCGCTTATGACATTTGCAAGCTAAAAAAGAAATAACTCATGCGTAAAAACGGTGTCAGAGTTCTGGAAGCTTTGAGTTTTTAACAACAATGCGTGAATACAAACTACAAATAGATGAATATTTTTGAAGCTAACTCCTTTAGAATCGAATTTATTTATATCATTTATAGTAGTAAAGTTAAAAATGGCTACGACAGGCTGAAGAGGCACATTTTTTCAAAAAAACCATTTTGAATCAAATCGATCGAACGAAAACGGTCTTAGTTACGCACAGGGTTGGCCAGTAATGATTACTTTCGTGTAATGATTATAAAAAAATTACTGATTAAAATTAATCATACACAAATTTATTACTTGATTACTTAAAATAAATCATGTATTACTTTAAATTATTCAGTGATTTTTTTGAGAAATCAGTAATCATGCAAAAGTAATCAGTGATTAATTTAAGTAATCAGTCACTTTCCAGTAATGAATGAAATATTCTGATTAAGAAATTTTTCAGTAATCAGGCTAAACCATTCGTTGATTGCAGATTTCTTTAACTAACATATTGTTTTATATCTGTTTTTATATATGTAGTTCAAGTGTAAAACTGAGGCAAGTAAAATACAAAAAAGGCTTTTGAGCACTATTGTTACCATTTCTTTAACAAAACCAATCTAACAAACATAAACATCACTTATAGCTCCTTCACTAATAGCTGCTGAAGAATATATTGTATTTATGGTAAATAGCAATTACTATAATAATAAAATTACATACAAATTTTGAATTTTTTGTCTGACGAGAAGTAATCGGAAAGCTGGGTCTGATTACTGATTACTTGATTTATTAAAAAATCATGTTATTCCATGTTACGATTACTTAATTTTTTTAAAAATCATGTAATCACCTTGCATGATTATTTTTTTTTTATAATCTCCTGTAATTACCTTACTATGATTACTTAATTGAAAGTATTTTTATTTGGGTTTCAATGTGATTTTTCTGAATATTTAGAAAAATCAAGTAATCTCTGCAATCTGAATACATGTAATCATAATCAGTAATCGTGAGTTGTAATCATGGCCATCCGTGGTTACGCATTCAACCACGACAAGACAAGTGCCTATCAATCTAGTAAAATTTTGCTCGATCACGGTCAAAAAAAGTGATTTTAAATGGCGTTGAAATTTTTGGAAGCACTAAGTGCGCTAGAATAGCATGACAGCATTTGGCGCTCTTTTCGAATGCTTAACGTTCGAATTTTCACTTAAAACTTGAGATACATATTTTTTGGGAGCAAACTAATAATTTATTAAGAAAAAACAAAGTTTTTTGTTTGAAAGTTGTACACTGTTCTTATTACTTACTTAAGGCAGGCCGGCCGGTGGTCTAGCACTCGAAAATTTAAGGTATTTTTATAATATTTTTAAAGTTAAAAAAAAATGAAGAAAGAAATTGAAACTTTTGGAGGTATATTTAAGCACTCATTTATCATAAAAAAAATTTATTTCATTTTTTTAATTTAAAAACTTGTAGATAATGTTCGAAATGGCGCTCAATGAGACCCTCTCGAAAAAAAGGTGCCTCGGCGGTGTTGCACATTTTGACTCTTCTATTTATCTTAACCCTGGAGAAGGCGTGCCTCACAGAGTAGCATGGATTGTCTCGCGTGAGCATTGTGCTTTTTGAGGAATTACTGTTATTTTTAAACCGCATACCTACAGCACCAACCGTGCACTGAAATCATCAAAAGCTTGCCAAGATAAGGAAAACAACCGTTACCAAAGATACTCAACATAATGCGTGCAAAATCACTAATAAAAAAGATGAATTTTATCCATTTAAAAATTGAGTGAGCAAAAAGCTCATAACGTGCCTTCTCTAGGGTTAAAAATTAAAACCAAGAATATTATTAATCAATACGATACAGCTATAGCCCGAACTAGAAAAAACCAAAATATAAAACATTGACAGAAAGATGCGCTTTTAAAATTTAAGTTCTAAAAACAGCTTGTTTTTTACCGGTTATTAAGTATTAAGTATACGATGATCTTCAAATAATGCTTTGATTCTAGTACCAGCGATAGCCACTGATGCTGTGAATAGCATATTAAAACTTCAGATGATTCGGCTGAATTGTTCTTATTTTTTCTACAACACCATGCCGAAAAAAGTAGTTTTGTGGTACTTGTAATTGAATGTAAAGAGAGTGAGTGTAGACGAAACACTGTGGCTCGATACTTGCTTAAACGGCTAGAGAAGCGGATATAACGTCAGTATGTTTACAAGAATTAAACATTTTACTATCGCAAGACTATAGTTTTGATATATATATATATATAAAAAAAATTCGATTTCATAAAAATTCTAGAAAACAATAACAAAAAACAAAATGTTCTCCAAGGAAGTATGCTATAGTACCGAAAATTTTTAGGCATTTAATTCTACATGCGAAATTTTTGTGTAGTCTCAACACATACACATACTTACTATAACGTGTTTGTTGATTGTGTTAGTTCAACATTTTCCTACGAAGAAAGCAGAGTCAATTGCCCTTAACCCGAATCACCCTGAGTATGTTTTTTTTAATTTTTAGAATGTTAATGCAAATATAAAATGTCTTAAACTAAAATAAGCACATTTTAAGTGTATGTGTTTGTGTTGCCATATGGCAACGACAGGTTGTTCCGGGTTAAATGACTGGTCCCGTGACCGCTCCAATGAATAGCTATTGCAGGACAGGTCTGATATAACTTGTCACAGAATAGGTTTTTGTGCCGTTTACGACACAGATTTCATTTTGTGTTTTTCGAGGTCGGTTACTGGACAGGTCTTAGGTGATGCAGCAGGTGGCAATTGACCCCTGTTAATGATAACGCCATGTACAAGTGATCAGTCGGTTTCGTATGTTGGTGGGAGAATTGGGACAGGTCCCTATCACTTGGGAATCCATCATGTGATAGGCTCTGAACCGGTTTCGTTTTCGTCAAAACAGGTCACCAATCTACTCTTCTGGACCTGTCCAAGGTGATGCAGCAGGTAGCAATTGACCCCTGTCAATGACAACGCCATGTAAAAGTGACCGGTCGGTTTCATATGTTGGTGGCAGAATTGGGACAGGCTCTTATCTCTTAGGGACCTATCACGTGATAGGTTAAGAACCGGATTTTTTCTCCAAAGGGTATTGTTGAATCTCTAATTTCCACGCCAATTAAATGTTCGAACATATAAAAGGCAGCGAAATTTTGACATTTTAACTCTCCAATTATGGTTGTGAACTTGGCTGCATTGAACAAATTTTTTGGTTCAACAGCGTACTAACCAACGAAAAAAAATTTCGCTACCTTTTCGCTGTCAAAAACGCAATGCATTTTTTACGGAAGATTTCTTTTCGCTTCTACAGTAGGCTGGGTCGATTTGTATGGAAGTAAGAAATTTATGTTGCCTGGGTGATTTCCGGATCCGGCATGCAAAGATTTTAAAAGAAAGGGGGAGATAGGGGTGCACTTTACCCAATAACATCTTTTTAACAACCCAATAACAATTTTGTGAGTTTTTTCTTTAGGAAATTTTTTATAAACATTTTTGCATATAAACATGCACAGCTAGAACAAAACTTATGCCAGAAATTACATCCTCGTACCCAATTTAACCTTAAACCAGTCTTGCATTTATACATTTTTATTCAAAAATTTATCGTATGAAATTCCTAAAGAAAAACATTCACAAAATTCACGGCTTTTTAATTTCTGTTGTAAATCTGTATTGAAACCGCAAAAAGATTTCAGTTAAATTCGGATTATCAATATCAAAATTATTAATGAATGACACGAATTCTACAAAATATTATATCTTGGATTTTGGGAGTTTTTTTCTTTAGGAATTTTTTACGATAAACTTTTGTATAAAACGTTTAAATGTGAGACCGGTTTTAGATTGAATCGGGTACAAGGATTTAATTTCTGGTAAAAATTTTTTTCTAGCTATGCATGTTTATATACAAAAATTTTTTAAAAAAAAAATTCCTACAGAAACAATTCAGAAAATTGAAGATGTACTAGGGTAAAGTGCACCCCTATCGCCCCTTTTTGTTCTAATAACTTTTCATGCCCGATCCGAAAATCGCCCAGACAACATTGGCTTGCAAATCGACCCAGCCTATTCCGCAGCATACTAAGCTTAATAGAAAAAGCAAACAGCCACCCAAAAAAATTTTAAATACTTTAAATCTATCTTAGCTGCCCTTATTATAAATATCTTATGTGTATTAATTATCATTATCGTATTAATCCAGCAGGTTTATTTAATTTTTTCACAATACTTAATTGTTGCCAAAACAAGCATTTTAAGCACAGATTTTCCATATCGCATAGTTGAAAAAATAAAAAAACAAAAATAACAATCAAGTAGATTTAAAACTCAGTTGAAACCAGTTTTTTTTAACGTCAATCCATGGTCTTGTATGCAATGCACTAGATATATATATTTAATTTTTTAATCAATTTCGTTGTAGTGTTTAAGCACCTAACAATTAGCATAAAGTCAAATAATTTAGAGACTGTTTTAGAAAGAATGAAATAAGTATGAAATAAGACAAAAACTTTAATTTTTTAAATAGACAAACTCCAAAAATCGAACATAAATTCCAAGATTTCTTCACCGAACAGACTGCATATAAATCAGTATAACGCAGAACTAATCATGATGTACTTCCAATCAACACTTGATTGATTGATTGAATTGATGTTGGAACTATGGTTTAACTGCATTCAATTTGTTCTCAGCTTCCTTACTCCTTCTATGTAGTTGTAAGCTTGGCTACTTTTTTCAATACAATTTTTTCATACTCCTGCTGTTACTCATATTGCTACTGCTTAATTTACTACCAGTGTAACTAATCACTTCATCTCACCATCACAAACATCAACATCATAACCAACAATACCGCTGATTTGATCAACACCATGAGCGAGGTTGTCTGTCAAATATTTGACAGTGTAGCTGTCATTGCTGGTGACAGCAATACCAGCAACAACAACAACATTGTCAAAAAATGTTTTATTATCGCTGTTAAATTGTTGCAACTCCTGTGGCAACATGTGCTGGTAGCAGCATTCGAGACATCAAAAAAGCCGTCATCGCTGTCGTTGCCAAGAATTATTTCTGCACAGATAACAAAAAAAGATAACAGAGAGAAAGAAATGAAAAGCATTAGAAGTGAGTTCAAATAAGAGATATATAATACTTATAAAGTTTTTAAGATATTTATATTTGGATAAGGAACACTAAGGCCCTGTTTCCTAATCAATACTTAAGTTGTACTTAAGTACAAGCTCGGAACAGGTGTTTCATCAGCCATACTTAAGTTCAGCTTAAGTATGAAAAAAGCATGACTAAAGTTATACTTAAGTCACCGAAAGCAAACTGATTGTAGTTTGCAAAATATTTAAACTAATCAGCAAAAACTATTTAGTTTAACTTAATACAACTTATTTGTATTTAATTGTATTTACAGATCTTTCAAAAAACATAGACCAAAATATCATATTTAAACAAAACTTAAAAAGCAAATTCTTACTTATCTAAAAATGCCTATTTTAACTCATTTGCTTGTTTCTTAAAAACTGAAAAAGCAAATTTTGATTTGATTCGAGCATTAATGATCTTTTAAATTTTAAACAAAAATACCAAATTTTTACTCGTTTTAACCCTGGATAACCAATGTTAGTCGTTTCGACTAACACTGCTCACTTTTTTGTTTACAAAATTTTTTTCTCTCATCTGATCGTGTACTTTATCCATATTGTAGTAACCACAATAGTTGTTAAGCTGCCCTCGTTGTGTTCGGATGTGTTTGGCTTTTTAATTGGATGGTGTGAATCTTTTTATAAATGTAGTGTTCTTCGAAGCGACTAACATTGGCCCTAACGTAACTTTTTATACCCGCACGCGTACTGCATAAGGGGTATATTAACTTTGTCACTCCGTTCGTAACGCTAATAAAGAGCCGTGCTAGGTATAGAAAAGTACATATATTTTTGATCAGCATTACCTCCTGAGTCGATTGAGCTATGTCCATCTCTCTGTATGTATGTCTGTCGACAACATTAGAGCCATAATTTGTAAGATATCGTAATGAAATCAAAAATATATGCTTATATTAAAAAAACGAAGATACAATTCGGGAATGAGCAAAATCGGATGACCACCACGCCTACCTCCCATACGAAGTAACTTTATCAAAACGGTTTCTCTTAAAATGCCACAAAAATTAATGTATGAACTTGGAATTTTGCTAATTTTTAGCTTTGGAGTAAAATATTCACCACATATTTGAAATATGTCAAAATTGGATGAAAACCACGCCCACACACAAAGTGGCGTCATTATAATACAAAACCTTCTTAAATTCAACAATGTGATGGCTTAAACTTGAATTTTACACTTAAGCTTTGATAATTAGGAGAAACTCTGAGTTCCAAATTTTATGTATTTGGATAAAAACCACGTCCTATAAAAGTGGGGTCATCAAAATTATACAACACTGACAACTTCGTACTATATACTAAAATTCGGATGTGGGGGTATTTTTAATTCGGTACAGTCGAAGTTAATTCCTTTGTTGTAGAAATAAAGTGTTTTGGTCAGGGACCGAAAATAACTGTTATTTTACAATTTTCAGATGAAAAAGGCATAAGGAAAAAGTGGCCGGAGAACTTTTTTAAATATACCATTATTATCGTAATGGCAGCAGCTTCGCGAATATTAAATGCCTTTTAAATTTTTGGCTGTTACTATAAAAATTAAAATTAACTGTTATTTATTTTATTTTTTCGGGCAAAAATAACTGTTACTTTTGACTTTTATTTTTTAGGTCAAAAATAACAGTTATTTTGTGCCTTTTATTTTTTCGGTCAAAAATATCAGGCAATTTGTATTTTTTGAAAGGCCAAATAAATACTTAAAAACTAAAAAGTTTCATAGCTCATAATGTGCGCGCTGATGAGACGATAAAAATTGCATAAAACTTTTTTTTGCCTTTCAAGTGGCCTTTAAAGAAATTCAAATTGCCTGATATTTTTGACCGAAAAAATAAAAGGCACAAAATAACTGTTATTTTTGACCAAAAAAATAAAAGTCAAAAGTAACAGTTATTTTTGCCCGAAAAAATAGAAGGCATTAAATAACTAGTATTTTTGTCGGAAAAAATAAAAGTTAAATGATAACTGTTAATATCTGACTTTTTTGATAAAAACCATAACCGGTACGGTCCCTGGTTTTGGTTATAAGTTTTTTATAGTGGTGCAACGAATTGTGTCTCTTGTGCTAAGCAATTGATATAAACTTTTTATTTTAATAATAATAAATAATGCTTTATCCGTTTAATGATAGAAGAGCCTTTTAAGATTTTTATATTTATTTACTAATTTTTTTTTTAATAATCTTGTGTGATATGTCTCGAATTGATGAAATAAGTAGCTTATGAAAATATGTAAAAAATAAAAAAAAACAAAGACCAATATTTATGTTTTTTATTTCTAGTAAAATATACGTAGTTTTTCCATTTTTATTTAATTCTTCAATTTTACATTTCACTACAATTTTTCTCAAGAGGGCATAATTTTCAAAAAGGGCAGAAAAAATTCAGCATCTTTTCGAGAAAAGTAACGCCATTAGTTATTACACTGCGTTACACACATTGGCCGCATTCAGCGCAGACAACTGCTGTGAACTGTAATGGTAGCGCTACTTTAGTTCACGATGTTTTTCTCTGAATGTGTTGCTACTCTACACGTCAGAAGTTAGATTCAATTTAATTTTTATGTAAATTTAATTCAATTGCAAAGGTCTCTTAAATTTGCTGCGTTCTTTCTGCGTTTATTAATTTAACAGCGTCAGTAACAGCATCTGACAGTTAAGCAAACAGTTGTGTTCATGTAGCATAGAATTTGATCGCTCGATGAAAAGGCGTTCGCTACTTTATCAGTTTTAGTTAGAGCTACCAAATTTGTACCATTCAGCAAATTTTTACACAACAGTTACCAACTGTTGTCTGCGCTGAATGCGGCCATTCTGTCCTATGAACAAAACATACCTTTTCGGAAGGAGGGGAAAAAATAAAAATACACTTGTATTGTTGTTTTTCATGCACACGTCAGAATTTTTTTTTTAAATGTTTTAAGTTCTTTGGTGCAACACAGTAGGATTGCTTCATATTTTTGTTGGAAAAAATAGAAAGAGTTTTTCGAATTTGATAAAACTTCATTTCTAAGCGTTCCAAAATTTGTATCGGTTTTTTGTACTGGGTTCGGTTTGTTAAATAACTGGTTTCTTTTGAATATTTTTTTAAATACCTAAATACTTTATGTGTTTATTTCAGAAATTCTTTTTTTTTGTGCTAGTTACGGCTTTTATTTTAACATAAACTTTTTTCACAGTAGTAAAATTCATAATACACTTCATTAAGTACATAATTATGTTAAGAAAATGCGAAATATTTGAAAAAACAAATTATTTTAAAGAAACTTGGATCTATTATATTGGCGTTTGTAGGCATATGTCTTAGTGTCGCGACAAATAGGCCACGAGTATTTGCCAAGGATGTGCGTAAAGTTTCAGCCTTTAAAGCGCTTTTAAATGGTCTCTATGTCCTGATGGAACCTTTTGCCATGATCATCGCTAAAAGGCACTAAATCATAAGGGAAAAATTCTGAATGGTTGTGAATGAAGTGTATCTTTAGCGACATTTAAACACCCATTACGTAATATGTCGACATCATTTCTGCGACAGTATTTTTGTAATTGGTTTTACACAAAATAAAAGGTCCAAGTTTCTTTAAAATCATTTTTTTTCAAACATCTCGCTTTTTCTTAACATAATTATGTTCATAACGAATTATAATGTGAATTTTTACTATTGTGAAATAAATGCATAAAAAAATAAAAGCCGTAACCGGTACAAAAAAGCAAATGAATTTCTGAAATCACCTTACAAAGAATTAAGGTATTATAACATTACCCCAAAAAACCGGTTATTTAACAAACTGAACCCGGTACAAAAAACCGATACCAAATTTAGAACCAGCGTATACGTTTGTAAATGAAGTTTATTCAAATTCGAACAACTCCTTCTACTTTTTCCCAACAAATATATGTAGCCATCCCACTGTGTTGCACCAAAGAACTTAAAACATTAAAAAAAAAAATTCTGACGTATACATGAAAAACGACAATACACGTGTATTTTTATTTCTTACCCCTTTCCGAAAAGGTATATTTGCTTCATAGGACAGAAAAAAAGCACTTTTTTGTAACGCGGTGTTATGTTGTAAATTGATATGTACTTGGTTTTTACTACTTTTTACTTATTATTTTTGCTTAAATTAAGCAAAATTTTGAAGTAGATAAAAACTTATGTTCAAGTTTAGCTCAATATTTAGAAAACAGTGTTCTTCGTGTAGTAAATTTTTAAACTTTGTTCGTGAACAAAGTTAAATAGTCGGTAATATCTAAAAAGCACTGCTAAATCAGCTTTTCTGGGTTCAATAGCTTTGCTAACCTAGATTCTTTTTTTCTTGGTTGTGTTTTTTGCTTTTTTATGTGAAAACTCTCAAAAAAGAAGGCCTTGTTAAGAATGCCTTATTAAGAATGACTGATTAACGCTCATTTAAGTGCAGGGAAAGAAGCGCTCTATGAAGTTAAACAAATGTTGTACATTCAGCAACGACTAAAGATATTGTTTACATTCCAGAAATACTTTCTCGATTACATTAAACTAATTATTTTGCTTTATGTAATTATAAAAAAAATATGTATTAAATGTAGAATTTCAAAAATGGTTCAAATCAATGTTTAAAATGCAATAATAATACTATTACTTCGTTTTGTACAAAGAAAATAGCGTCATCTGCATGCCAAAACCATGAATGTGCTTTTTTATAGTTTTTGGGAAAACGAGTTTGAAGGTTGAATGCTTCTGAAAGTAAGGGAAGTAAAATTTTTTTAAATTTTCATTTACCGAATGGTTAGTACACTCATGGTCAAAAAAACGGCCGAATTAATAATTTTATAACAAATATTCTTTTTCTTGAATTATAACACAGTGTGACGAAATCGACCAAAAAAAAAGCACACCCAATCTTTATTGAAATTCTTAAAGAGGGATATATTGAGAGTCCATTGCATCTAATTTGACCATTCAATGTCGTCAAATTTTTTTCAATTTATTTTTAAAATTGAAGTCTTCGAATTTTGTTGTGCCGACATTCGTTGAATTTTTACAGCCATTTGCCTTGTTAAAAATCAAAAATAAAATGCTTTTCTTTTGGGTAGAATTTTGCCGAGAACAAGTCTTTGTAAAATATTTGACGAAATGGGTGCATTTTGTATGGTATCAAACACATACATAAGAAGCAATTTTTGGACGAACAAAAAAATAACGTTAAAATAGACGCCATTTAGCGAATTCTTAACCGATTTCGATGTTCTTAAGTTCAATGGAAAGGTATTTTACGTTCAATTAACATCTGTTAAAAAACAGAAGTCAACAATAGAATATTATTTCATTAAAATTTATAGAAACACAATTTCTTTTTAATTTAAGTAAAAGTACAAGAATTTGCTGCGCAACACGCTTCATTTTGTATTGTATCGAATTTCTTTTTACGTAGCCTTATTATAAGCAAAATTCTACGGAAAAGAAATCAATTTTATTTTTCATTTCCAACAAGGCAAATGGCTGTAAAACTTCAATGAACACCTGCACAACAAAATTTGAAGACTGCAACTTTTAAAATAAATTTAAAAAAATTGTGACGAAATTGAGAGGTCAAATCAGGTGCGATGGACTCTCAACATGTCCCTTTCAAGAAGTACTATAAAGTTTGGTTGTGTTTTTTGGTCGATTTCGGCACACTGTGTTATATATAGGTCAAGAAAAAGAATATTTGTTATTAAGTTATTGAGTCGGCTTTTTTTTGGCCGTAAATGTATTTAGTGACTTAACAAGAGTTTAAAATTTGCCATGCCTACCTCTCTTCAAAGGGATTTTAAAACACATTCATTGTTTTGGCATGCAGAAACATTCCAATTTATATAAATTTCATGCTTACAAAGAATCGAGTAATGTAGTATGAATGTAGAAGATCTGTTATTTATTGATACTTTGGTTTGCATATATGTGGGCATTATGTCCCTCGACTTATGCTTAAAATTTGGCTATCCAAATTTGCACAAAAATTCCGAATTATAAAACATTCATGCTTCAAGGAATCGAGAAATGTATGAATATGAAGGATCTGTTTTTTCCTAATACTTTGGTTTGCAGATATGTGAACATTAGGTCCCTGGACTTATGATTTAAATATGGTTGTCTAACCTCACTCCTAATGGATTTAAGAACACATTTATTGTTTTGGCATGTAGAAAAATTGCAATTTTGTTTAAATGTTTTTGCCAGAACAATGAATGTATTCATATTTTTGCCATGATGAAAAAAATAAATAAAAAGAAACACATTTATTGATTTAGAGCTGTAGTATTAAGGCAGATCTGATCCACATTCCTATTTCATATGTTGATACAATAGGGGTATTCACGGGTTAATGCGAAACGCAGTTGCGACGATGCAAAAATGCATGATTGCGAACTTTCGCATCGTTCCAACAACGAACACATTGGAAGCAATTTCGAAACATTCATTTTCACATTCTTGCAATTTGCAACAACCCGTGAATACCCCTAATGTTCCTTATATAAAATTGCATCGGAAACAGCAATAAACCCAAAATCTTTTTTTTTAACATTCATGGTTTTGTCATGCAGGGGACGATATAAAAAATTTATATTCAAAATGAACGTAAAGATATCTAAATAAATATTTTGAGTGTGCTAATATTTCAACATTAATATTTGAATGATTTTTAATAGAGAAAAATTAAAAAATCCTTTCCCTTTATATACAAATCCTTTTGGTCTTAGTGTACAAGTATTTATAATTTTTTCCTGTTTATAATGCTAATTTTAACGAGCACAATTATTTTGACAACTGCCATTTTCCCTGCTTAAAGCAATTCTATTACCATTGATCAATGAAAATCGATGCGCAAATTCCTAACAAATCTCTTGGAAGTAATAATATAAAAGTGAATTGGAAAAATATTTTGACCAGAAAAAATGTTTACTAACTTTTTGCCTAAAATAGATTTCCAGTTCAATATTTTGTATTTGCTTAGTTATCTATTATAACTTAAAACAATTTAAAAAATTTTATATTTTTTGTTAATTTTGACCTGTAACATCATACGACAGCACATTTCACACACGAAGTAAGCCATATAGTACAGGATAGTGAAACTTCGCTCTCACTTTATTTGGAACCTCAGGATTTTTTTAAAAGGATTTTTAAGTTACAAAAAAGGAATATTTAAAAAAATTTATTAAAATACTTAAATGAAAGAAGATCTCTTTTTTCAAAAAACATTGTAAAAGCTTTTTTGATTTGTTATTAAATGTAATGGAAGTTTTTTTACTAAAAACAAATGGAAAATTATTTCCATAAATTTTCAAATAAAACATAAGTCAATTAAACTTATCTACATATTTGGTATGGATGTATTGTCACTTCGTATTTCTGATAAAAGAGATTGTCCTCTTTCATTTGCTACCCATTTTGTCACATTTGAAGGTTTTAAGTACTTAAATAATTTTTTTTAGCAATTCCTTTTTGTAATTATAAAGTCCTTTTAAAAAAAAACCTAACTTTATAGACAAAAAGTGAGAACGCAGTTTTAATGTCCCTTGACTTTAGGTTCACGTGTATATTGTTTACTTCATTTGTGCAATTTTTTCCCTTTAATTGTGGTACAGTGTAATAAAGTCATAGAACAGTAGTTAATAAATAGATGTTAACTTTGATTAAATCTGAATCTTATGGTTAATAAATATTTGTCAACTTTGCTTAAATCTTAATCTTTTAGCTTGCAACAAAAATAAACCTCATGTAATAAAATAACGTTTTAAACAGATTTTGCCGACAAATTCTTTAATTTTTTAACAATGTTGACTAATCATAGATCATGACAAAATAGAAAGTTTTTGTAATCATGTGGAAATAATTATTTTTTTCCTTGAGTGTTGTCTGAAAGAACTTGTATATGAATGAAACAAATATTTATTTAAGTTATTTGTAGATGGCCCAATTTAATCTGAAATAAGCGTGAACAAGACATTTTATAAGCTGTGATTATTTTTTGTTCCTTGTGGCCTTTATACACCCTAACTAAGTCTCAAGTGTCCTATTATTTGCAAACTAAAGATTCTGGCATTTCTTCTTACATTTTTTTTTATTTCTGTTTCTGTTTTTCAATTTGTTTTTTTTATTGTCTTTTTTTTTTTGGTTAAAACTTAAGTAACACTAATCTACACACCTTTTCGTTTGCCAGGATTTTCAGAATCTTCACCATTTTCCATACCCTTCGACTGGTGATAAAGTTCGGAGCTTTTGATGCGTTTTTTACCTGTGTGTTTGGAGAGAAAAAGAAAGAAAAAAAAAACAATCACTATGAACAAGTACAAGAAAAGGCTGAAAAAATAGCTAGCAATTGGCATTGAAAGAGAGTTTTTTGTTTAAAAAAAAAACAGTCGTAAATTATGCAATTCTCACTACAGCCTCAATGGAGTTAAGATTATTTTTTTTTTATAAAGGGACACAGGCGTGTAGACTAAAAATAAACAGGTAAAATAACCATAATTTGGCATTATTTTTGACTCAAATATAATAACCCAGTGGCGAAAGTAGCCTTCGAAGACGCTGACTTTGAAACCGTCGTTGAAGACAACGGAGTAACAATATGTGTTTTTTGCTGACCTGTATTCATAAATTCAGGAGCAAAATAAATCGTATGAAATGTTTGTCAAAAATTTTTTTTAAAATTTTTCAAATATATATTAAAAAGCAGAAAATCTGGCTTCAATGATGGATCGATCCATGAAGGGAATGAGTGAGAGCGGAAAGCATAAAGCAGGAGAGCACGATGGGGCAAACACAAGCAGAGGTGTACTGGTTTTAAGCGAACACGTTGGGCAGTACTTGGATTCTATCCGTCGTCGAAGACATGGCGAAGAATAGTCTTGTAAGTCGTTTTGCTAATTTGTTCGAAATGGTCTTCGAGCACAGCTATAGGATTGGAGCGATCTGTCCTCGAAGACTGAGTGCTGTCTTGAAAGACGTCTTCGATGACGGATACATTCGTTCTCCACTGGGAAGTCTTATTGTAAGAACAAGAAATACTTGTACTTCATTAAAAAAATATTTTAAAATTATCGAATATGTGTATTGAAATGTGTATTTTTGTATGAACACATGAAATTGAACAAAGAAATAGGTCCGACATTTAATAATGAATACCTAAATTCATTCAGTGGATGTTTTTTATTCATTAAAAATTGTATCAAGCCTACAAAAAATCTATGTTTTTGATCATGTGACCATTATTACAACAAGCTCTTAAATTTTAAAAAAAAATTCTTTTCTTTGCTTAGCCTTCTTCAAGTCACTGACCTAAAAAAATGTTGTGACTTTGATAACATTTAATACTAGTTTTCAATATTTTCGGTTTTATACCAAAAATTTGAGAGGAGCAAGAAAAAAACGTTTACCACTCAGCTTAAGCAACAGCATCAGAGTAACACAATCTCGAGTCCAGGCATAACTAAATCACTGTCTTTGCCCTTTCCTTCTCCTTCTCCTCCTTACAGCCGTCAATAACACGTCACGCATAAACTTGCTTTAGCCCTTATGCGTCCTTGTGCTTGCTTATGACATGAATCATTCAGAAAAGGTCCTTCGACAGCTAGGAGTGCGCGCTGACGATTATATTTCGCCACCGGATTTGAATAAGTAATAAATTATTTATTTAGAAATTCATATTCTCAGTGCACAGTGGAGCCAAGAGGCGACAGAAGTGTGCTAAAGAAGCATAAATAAACAGATAGCTAGCCTTGTGTAGCTGCAAGGATAGAGATTAGCGAGGAGCAGGGTTCAGCTGTTCTTAAATTTAGTTATTCGTTTGTTTTTTTTCCCCCTTTTTGTATTATTTTTCTTTCTTGTTCTTCTGCTATTTATGCGAAGTGGTCTATTATTTTGTAGCTACTGTTGTACTGTGGCTAAAATACTTCCTTCTTTAGTAAAAATATGAGTAGACAGAGGGCGGGAAAGGAGCGACAAAATTGTACATCCGCTGACACTCACCTTTGTGACGTCCTTCAAAGTTTTCCACATAGTTAACAGCATTCGGCGGTATTCCTGCGAAATTAATTGAAGGCAAAAAAAAAAGTGGAAGAAGATAAAGAACATGAAAAAATTAAAAAAATGATGAAATGCTATGTTGGTATTAAAAAAAAACACAGATAGCTCATCAAAATGCAGTTTGTAGTAGAAAAATATTCAAATTCAATTTATGCCAAGTGTTAGGTCTTGGTAGAGGGAGCGGAGAGGTTGGGCGTGTTGTAGAGAGAGAATGCATAAATAAAGACTCATAATTTAGCTGTATTCATTTTTAATTTTGTTAAAGGTAAGGAATTATGAAGGCGAACAAACAGCTGCTGCTGTTGATAGTAGCAGCTAGAAATAATTGACGATCAGCTTAACTTTACATACAGTTAGGGCCAATTTTTCAGTGCGAGCTTAAACTCTAGTCAAATTAAATTGAGGTTATTTCACTAAAGTTGGACGTTTTAACTCGGTTTAGGCAAAAAAGAGATACATTATATGATAATTTAACTTCAACGAATGCTCAAATATCTAGTTGAACCGAGTTTAAATGTCCAATTTTAGCGAGTTAAGCTAGGTTAAATTTGACTAAAGTTTAAACTCGTACTGAAAAACTGGCTTTTAAATAAATTAAAAACTATTATTTTTATGTTAGAAAAGCTTTAAAAATGTGTCCTCTTAAATTTCATTATACTGGATTTTGAAACTTTAGAAAACCAGAAAATTTTTTTTTTCAAGAAAAAACCTAAAAATAGTTCTGTTAGCTATTTGAGTATTCAATCAGTTTCAACCAAAATTTGAGCATTAATATTTTTCTCAATAAAATTTCAACATAAAAATAAATGACTCTACTTACTGTACAACTTGATGGTTCCATCTGTATCTCCCAATGAGTTTTTGGCCACACATCGATAGGCACCGAATTCCGTCTGTGAAAGTGGATGTATATGCAGCTTCATTGCATTGCGGTACTCTCCAGTTTCAGAAACATTTGCCGAATATTTGCCACCTTAAAACAAAAAAGAGAAAAATTATATATTTTTTTTTTTTGTTTCAACTTGATGATTTGCAACCTTGAGTTTACTACGAAAAAGCGTAGCAAAATAAAAGTATTAACTGCTGTGTTATTATATTCATAAATTTTTACAATTTTAGCAGCTATCGAAAATTATAAAAGATAGTTGTGTTCATATTTCACCAGAGGAGAACCTTAAGAGTACGTTTAATCTTATATGCAGGTTCATTGATTTTCAGTCGCCTCTAATGAGAGACATATTTCGTGTGAAGGCAAAATCCAAAAACATTAACCCAATAGTGGTTGTTAAATTCTACACACCCTACGATCGTAGCCGTGTCTTGAAGGCCTTTGGGGATTTTCGAAGGAGTAATAAAAAAGCGGTCAATTTGCGCGAAGTTGGTATAGAAAGTGATAACAATGTATACATACATGAGAGTCTTACCATTGACAGCCGAAAAATACTTCAAGCTGCCATCACTTATAAGCGTCAAAAAAGAATTTTTAATGCGTTTACTCGTCGAGGTGCCGTTTACATCAGGCTTCTCAAAGAAGGTGAAAGTATTCAAATTCACAATAATGAAGACCTTCAAAAGATTGTTTGTGCTGGAGATTCTGGAGATGGTGTCTAATGCAGCGGTTTTATTTTTATTTTTATATTATTTTCAAACCATTTATTTATTGTCTTTTACTTATTTGATATTATATTCATATCTATAAATGTATGTTTAACTTTTTACGTTCTTTTCCTCTACCTTCTGTCTACCGTTCTGTCTACCTTTTACTATATTCAACCGTTTCGTCTATTTAAATGCTTTCAGTTCGTTGTATATCTATTTTTATCACTATTATGTCTGTTGTAAATAATATTGTTTTTGACGTTAAAGACAACCATAAAACTATGATTGAAGTTATGTGTAAGCAGCATGATGGCTTAAAAATCGTGCACTTTAATGCAAGAAGCTTAAATGATTATAAGTTGGATTACGCAAGGCATGTTTTTGTAAATTCCTCTGTTGATGTCATCTGTGTTTCAGAAACATGGTTCCATAAAGACGTGATTGACTCCTATCTTAATATTCAAAACTATCAACTTTTTTTGAATGATAGGACGGAAAAGAGAGGTGGAGGAGTTGCAATATACTGTAAAGCCCATCTCAAAGTTAACATCCTGGAAAAATCGAGTCAATCAGATATCGAATTTCTAAACATTGAAATCTTAGGCAATGGCACTAAAGTTTTTATTTCTTGTGCGTTTAATCCGAATTGCAATTGCAGCTTAGATCCCTTATTCTCCTCATTGACTAACTGTGCCATTGACTATGACCACTTAATACTAACTGGTGACTTTAATTTAAATCTTCTAGCCAATGGCAATATTGCCAGAAACTTTCTCGATCGAATATCTGAAGTTGGACTTACTGTCGTTAACACTTCAATGCCAACTAGGTTTTCTAACAACTCTCCACTGAGCTTGCTTGATCTCTTCATTGTCTCCGATGCGTCATCTTTACTGCTTTTTGACCAAATATCGTTCTTATCAGATCATGATCTCATTTTTTGCACATTAAATATTGCTTTTGCACACGCTGACCCTTAAGTTTATTTTACATATCGTGATTTCAAGTCAATTGATACAAACTCTCTACTTCAAAACTTAGCTATGATTAACTGGTCTGATTGTTGGTTTTTGCAATCAGTTGATGACAAACTAAACTTTTTCATTGACAAGATAAATAATCTTTTTGATTTGCACGTCCCCTTGCGTACGCGGCGCGTCTTAAATAATACTTGCCCCTGGTTTACGCAGGCAGTTAAGATTGCTCTTAAAATCGTAGTAAGGCATATAGTAAATGGAAGCGCTACCCAACTGAATTAAACTGGAATTTGTACAAAAATGCTAGAAACGTAGCTACATCTTCTGTTAGGCTACCCAAAGTAAGGTTTTTTTAATTCAAATTAAACCCTGCACTTCCCTCAAAGCAGTTGTGGAGAAACTTAAAAGATATTGGTATATGCAATAAAGACTCTGAATCTTTTTGCATAGATCCTAACCAATTAAATGATTATTTTGTTGCTACGTGTGCATCCAATCAAACTCATACCATCGATGATGGTAGTTCTGTTGCAATATCTCCTAATGAATTTCAGTTTAGTACAGTGAGTGAAGTAGATGTTGTTCGTTGCATTAGGAAAATAAAGTCAAATGCGTCTGGAGAAGATGGAATCTCCATTAGGTTTATTAAACTTATTTTGCCACATGTCCTTAGTTCGCTTGTTCACATCATAAACCACTGCTTCACGACTTCGTGTTATCCTGAAATTTGGAAGGTAGCGACTATAATTCCTGTGGCAAAAAAAGTTAATGCTTGCAGCCCATGTGATTTTTGTCCAATAAGCCTTTTGTCTTCCGTGTCCAAGATATGTGAGTCACTCATGGCGGAGCAGATATCTCATTACTTAAGTATTTCTAACCTCATGTCTCATCATCAGTCTGGATTTCGCCCTGGTCACAGCTGTTCTACTGCTGTAGTCAAAATACTAGATGACATAAGAGTACCTTTTGACATGGATGACTTGACATTGCTCTGCTTGCTTGATTTCTCCAAAGCGTTCGATACCGTCAGTCACTCTATCCTCTGCAGGAAACTAGCTCAAAATTTTCTATTTTCAAAATCTGCGGTTCGTCTCTGAAAAAGCTACTTGGTAGGTAGGTCTCAAAGAGTTCGTGTGGGTCAAAATTTTTCTATGCTAAAAAGTACTGCTAGTGGAGTACCTCAAGGCTCAGTACTTGATCCACTGCTGTTTACCATGTTTATAAACGATATTTTCAGCATATGCCACCATGTCACTATGCATGCATATGCTGATGACCTCCAATTGTACTTATCCAGGCCCTTGGGCCTAGTTGAAGATCTATGTGCCAAAATTAATGAGGACTTAACTGTAGTATCCACTTGGGCAGAAGAAAACATGCTATTGTCGAACCCCCTGAAATCATATGTTTTACCAATATCTAAGAAACCATTTTATCATGAGGATTTGCCTCCAATTTTTTTAAAATACGTGCAGCTGAAACTGCTTGGTACGGTCACCAATCTTGGTTTTCGTATAAACTCATCTCTATCATGTTGTGATCACATCAACTCCTGCATAAAAAAAAATATACTATATTCTTCGTAATCTTCGAATGACATCGAGTTTTGTGCCCGTTGAAACTAAAAAAAAACTGGTATTGCAGCTGTTGATGCCGATAATAACGTACTCTGAAGTCGTGTATTGTAATCTTGATTCACGGTCGTCGCATAAGCTTATGGTCGCCTTTAATAATGTAGCCCGATATGTTTATGGTCTAAGAAGGTTCGATCATGTCTCCATGTATAGCAAACAATTACTTGGCTGTTGTTTATTTAAATACCTTGAAGCGAGCCATTGCATTTTTCTTCACCGGATTATTTACACTCGATGTCCTGCGTATCTTTTTAATAAAGTAAAATTTTGCAGATCAAGCAGAAGCATGAACCTTGTGATCTCTAGATATAATTTCGTTAACTCTAGTAGATTGTTTTTCGTCAGTGTTATAAGGTCGTGGAATTCACTACCTAATAGTATCAAAACTGTTTCGAATAAGTATGACTTTAAGCATTTAATCTTCGAATACTTTTTCTAATTTCCTCTTTTCTATTATTCTTATTCTTACTGTGCTATTTTATTTCCCTAAATAACATTTGTATTCTTTGGTTTGATAATAATTTTTCTTTTGTAAATTCGAGTTAATTTTTAGTATCATAATAATGTAATAGTTTTTAATTTGTTTTTAATTATTGCTGATGTTGTTATTTCTATTGTCAAATGCGGCATGCAAAAGATTTATTCTTATATGTCAACAATTTTTGTTAAATAAACTAATTAAACTAAAATATTTTCTGAAATGAAACTTTTGAATTCAATGAGTTAGGATATATAAAGTTTTTATTTTGATTGTTATCAATTAAAATATTTTTATTGATAAAACATATTTAAATTCATTCTGACACAGAAATGTAGTTTTCTAGCCATGTACTAGAAAAGGGTTTTCTATGAAACTATTATTTATTAAAATTATTTGTTACATAAGAAGTATTTGGAATGTTGGCTATTATTTATGTATTACAATTATTTTGGATCAACTACGCCCAAAATTATCCCTCTTAATAATTGGGAGCCTCCTATAAGACTACTTTATCATTAAAAATATAAGTAAATGTTATTTTAAATGATAACATGAACAAATGTTTTATGTTGTGAAAGGATGCTAGTATCGATATTGGCTAAAAAAAATTATCTACGCAACTACTATCCCTGTATTTTCCGATGTTTAATTTCTGTCGACAGTTTTTACCCTTAAGCTAATGTGGTCATACTTTTGAAACAGTTTTGACATTTACAATTATGAAAACATAATTTCGAATTATGATTTATTTTCAGTAAAAGGCGCCAAAGGGCTTTGAAAGTGGAGCAAATAATGTCGATTTAAATGCTTTTGACGAAGAAGATGAAGTTGTCACTGCTGTTCATCGATCTACTGAAGTTAATGTTATATACGTGCTGCCAGAAGTAGATGAGGCAAGTAATGATGCAATTATCGGAGGTTAAGCCACACTTCCGATAAATATTGCTGGCACTGCCGAATAAGAGTATACGGTTATCCAACATGACGGCGAAAAAAAAATCCGGATGTGGAATGGCAAAAAAAAAATTGTAATCTACACTCTATTCTCTTTTCTATCCTCACTTATCATAGCTATGGAAGGAGTATACCTTCATGATAATGCCTTGAGAGTTTATCCTATTGGCATACGTAGAAAGAAGTGGTGGTGGCCTCTTTTTACGAATATTCTTTTCGATATGTTGGTCAATAAATGGAAATTGTATTGTTTAGTAACAGAGAATGAGAACATCGCAAAAAATTGTCACAGTTGGAATTCAGATATAAAGAAACTCGAGCCCCCTTTTTGTTGGATAAGCCAGAACAGAATATGACCGATGCTCCCGGAACAAACAGCACCTGGAGTGCAAGGGGTATTGGAACAATACCCGATCAGAAAGAATCAAAGCATTTTCCAAGTAAACACTCCGATGGCACACTTTTAAGATATTGTAATGAAGAAGAATTAGAAGTTGTATCTTGAAGCAACTGCTTACATTATTATTAGCAACTGCTGTTTTTTATTTATTTAAATATAATAGTTTCTTTGAAACAATATGTTATCATATAAGTTTTGAAGAACATTTTTTAAAGTGTAATTTTTGGATAAAAAATATTCATATATTCAATCAGTCGTTTTGTGAATCTCCTAACATATGCGGTTTCCACATATAAATAAATAATATAAATAAACTGGCCATTTCAGCCCTTGGAAGGACTTTGACCGAGCTTCTATTAATCAATTGTGTTGAGCGTGTTATTAAATTTTTGATCACAAATGACCGAGAACTAGACCTTCGTGTTTTATGCCGACTCCGAACGGCTTACAGTTGCGGTCAAAATAATAGTAGCGCCCTTTTATTCATACATGTTTGGATAAATAATACTAGTATACGAATTTCGGATCCGGTAAGTCCATTTTCATTCCTATATGTACTTTCAACACTCGTTCCAACTCCGTACTCAGTTTCCTCCTATATTGTAAAACTTTCAAGATACAGGGTGTTTTACGGTTTTGGTACGTGTTTAGTATTATTGATCTAGAATCTAAACTACTCACCATAAAATAAAAAATAATATTTTTTATTTTAGAAAAAATATCAACCTTTCCATCAATATATCAACCACTTTCGTGTCATGTGCTGCAGCTTAGCTAAAATTTTGTGATTACTCAACGAAATATCAACAAATTTTGTATCTTTTGTTTTAGCGGAGCTGTAATCGTCCAAATTTAAAATGTCTTTTTTTCATGTAAAAATACACTTAATCAACAGCATTTTTTTAAATTCTAACTTTGGACAGTAACAGCTCCGCTAAAACAAAAGATAGAAAATTTGTAGATATTTTTTTGGATAATCTCAAAATTTTTTCTCCGCTACAGCACATGACACGAAAGCGATTGATATACTTATGAAAAATCTGATATCTTTTCTAGAATACAAAATATTATTTTTTATTTTATGGTGAGTAGTTTAGATTCTAGATCAATAATACTAAACACGTACCAAAACCGTAAAACACCCTGTATCTTGAAAGTTTTACAATATAGGAGGAAACTGAGTACGGAGTTGGAACGAGTGTTGAAAGTACATATAGGAATGAAAATGGACTTACCGGATCCGAAATTCGTATACTAGTATTTTTTATCCAAACATGTATGAATATAAGGGCGCTACTATTATTTTGACCGCAGCTGTATGTTCTCAAGAAGCTTTACATGGCAATTTTTACTCTCTGAGGTTTGCCATTGTCTGTAGAGAGGTGACAACCGAACAGAAAAATTAATTCAATTGAAAAAACTTTCTGTCTGAGCTGGAATTGAACCCGGGCTACCGCGGTTCTTTAGCTTAGGGGCCACGCACTCTACCCACTAGGCTACGGCAGCCTAGTATGCGGTTTCCACATATAAAGCATAAATAGTCGAGTCTCTGATATTTTTGTTTTTGACACCAATTTGCCTCTTTCGAAGGTTTCTTCTTTTGAAGTGGTTTCTGTGGCATCTTTTTTTGAGTGATCAACTCGAGAATAATTGACTTTTTTACTTGTTGATATAAGCTTTGACGCAATTGATAAGAAACAAATTACTGCAGCAAAACTGACGAAAGAACTACTTCAATAAGGAGCTAACCCACCTAAAACAAGTTTGGAGATAAACGCTTTTGACGGCTTCTGTAAATAGCAATTTTTAATATTTTGAATGGTTCATAAATTTTCCTCTTACAGCCATTCTGGCAAAGTAACAATTGTTACCTAGTATTTGTAATATTTCAATGTGTTCGTTGTAGTTTTTGTTTTCAAAACAAAGCTTGAAACTCAAAAAAACAAAAATTTTTAATGAAATTGTCACTATCTGAAAAGCAGTTTACAATTTCTATCAACATATATTTTTTTTGAGCTTAAAATTTTGTTTCGAAATCAAGAGATTAAAACAAATACATAGAATTAATATAAATGCTGGGTAACAATTTTTACTTTGGTTTTATAAAAAAAATTTTTATTTTCATTTTTGTTTCTGCATTCTCAAAACTTTAAAATCCTTCGTCTGTCGTTGGTAGGAAATTAAAGTAATTTGTAGGTGGGTTTACGCCTTTTTGAAGAAAAAATTCACAAGTTAAGATCTCAATGTCACCTGCTAGCCAAACCTTTTAACTATACAGCTTTAACCATTTTTTATTTTCATTTTTAAAAGTCCTGCCTGATAATTTTTACCAAACTTTATTATCCTCATTGATGAAAATGATTGTTTTTGAAACATTTTCTGTAATTTAAACGTTCCGTCAATGTTCATATTCTTCTTCATTTTCCTCTTCATCCATGCCTCCAGTGTCCTCAAAAATGTCTTCGAATGGTTCCATATCAGTACAGATATCGTTTGGAACCCGAAAAACTAGAAGCGAAATTTCACCCAAATTTTAACAAATCAAAAAACGAAATTTCACCTAACAAAAATGCAAAATCGCTTAATTTATCCTAGGTAATTTTCTATATGAAAAATATGAAAATTTTGTAATTTGCGTTGACTTTTTAATAAATTAAGAAACAAAATTAAAATTAACGAAATTCCCCAAAAAAAATCATTCCCCCATCGAGTCAGAATTCCAACCAAATGGGGGAATTCTCCTGAGTTGTCAAGCCTGGTTGCGCTGTGCTAGCTGAGGATGAAGAAAAATATAAAAATATAGAGCAACACAAAAACTTTCGCAACACAAACGCGTCAAAAGACAACGAATAAGCAATGCGTGGCAGCTGGGGTGACTTCTAAAAAAACTTAATAATTTAATTTTATATACTTATTATTTAAATTTCGAAGAGAAATACCCCTAAATCTGTAGCACAAATATGATATTTTAAAATTTTGTTCATAAATATCGGCCCAGTACTTTAGGAGTAAAGTCGTAACTTAAAATTAGCACTTCAATTTTATATAATAGTGTTGATATAGGCCGCATTCAGCGCAGACAACTGTTGTGAACTGTAATGGTAGCGCTACCTTAGTTCACGATGTTTTTCTCTGAATGTGTTGCTACTCTACACGTCAGAAGTTAGATTCAATTTAATTTTTATGTAAATTTAAGTCAATGCAAAGGTTTCTCACTTAAATTTGCTGCGTTCTTTCTGCGTTTATTAATTTAACAGCTTCAGTAACAGCATCTGACATTTAAGCAAACAGTTGCGTTCATGTAGCATAGAATTTGTTCGCTCGATTGAAAGGCGTTCGCTACTTTATCAGTTTTAGTTAGCGCTACCAAATTTGTACCATTCAGCGAATTTTTACACAACAGTTGCCAACTGTTGTCTGCGCTGAATGCGGCCATAGATAACATAGTGTTTGCCTAAAAAAACTTTGTTTACATTTTCTGAGTCCTTTGCAGGCCACACCGTTGAACATTTCTAACAGATTATAATTTCGGTTATACTAATTCTAGCATACCTTTCTTCTCGTATGTACATAATTTTAAACCAAACAATGTTTTGGTTATCGAAATGAATTAACCACTTGATACAGAAGCTAGAGTGGTATAAAAAAATGCTTTGGGTTCGTGTTCTCCGTGTTCAAATTAAGAAAAAAAAATCGGTTTTAAAAAATTCGGGGAGCCCTATAAAAATTTTAGAATTTTTTTTCAGCTGTAGTCTGGACATACATACACAGTAAAAAATTTGAGGGTAAATTTTATCTTTTTTATAACATTTGTGTAGTATAAACTTTTTTTATTCCAAATAATTTATAAATTTTATACCACTCAATATTATAAAAAATATTAAAACAAATATAATTTAAAAATTTTGTATGGATATCATGTGTAACTCAAAATATATTCTGGTTCGAAAGTAAAAAGTTCACTGAACTCGGGAAATTTAAAAATATAGGGGTTTCGATTGGTCTGACGAGAAAAATGGTCTGGAAAAATTTATAAGATTTGATCGTATAAATTTTAAAACATTTTTGGTTTGGATTTATATGTACACCAAATAGTATAAAATTAATCCTCATATTTTTTACAGTGTAGGTATGGACATATTTTTACTTAAATATTAAAAGCAGTTTATGTTTTCAATGCAATTTAAATTAAAATTTTAAAAATGAATTTATTAATATAACAGATTGATACTGAAATTTTAGTTTTTTTTTAGAAAAAAGAGTGCAATTTTAAAAATTGCGATTGTATAAAAAAAAATATAGCATAAAGTTTTACTTGAGATCAATGGGGTCATGTATTTAATTTGTGAATTTTCCACAAACAACTAGCTAGAAAAAAACTAAATTCAGAATTTACATTAACGTTTGGAACGAAATTATTTATGTTAATCGAGGTATTAGCAAAATTCTGGAGCTGTGTAAACAACACATATACTTAGCATGAAAAAATAATACTTTTAGCTGATCAGCTGTTAGCCTGCCGGTGTTGCCAGATTCTAAAAAGCATCTATGACCAAATTCAAGGTATAAATTACCGGACTAATTGCAACGATAACTAAAAACCGCGTGAGGTCATATAGTACCCCTCGGTCTCAAGGGGTTAAACTCTACGCATAATTTTTTATAACTGATTTTAATGATTAAGTTTGAGTAAAAAATACGGTTATAAGAAATTACACTTGATTTTATGTACATATGAGTATACAAAGAGATATGTTACTAATTCAATTTGAGTGAGGTTAATTTACAGTGCAAGTGATTGATGATAAAAAATATCTTTGACTTTTTACAAGAAATAAGGATACTTAATTTATTATAATTAAAATTCGTTGAATAAGTTAGATATTTAGTATAATATTATTTCAGTCGTTCGATGATATTTAGTTCAGGATTGAACACTTGTTACAATACATTATTGAAACTGAAATTTTATTTATTTTCAATATGATGGATGTTTGAATGAAGCTTTGAATAAATGAATAATGAATGAATAATTAGTATCATACTGTTAATTTTATATTTCTTCCAAATCGTCTCCTAAATGTCTTCTGAACTCGCTAAGTTTTTATAAAAGCTGTAAAAGGATGGATCGACAGAATCCAATTCAATAACGAATAAAATGTTTATAAAATATAGCTTGGTTTATTTCAATTTATTGCTTGTAAGAAGACTGGTAAATTCAATTATAAAGAAAAAACTGATTGACCTTCATTTTTTATATAAACCCTTTGTAGTCGATTTCTTCGTAACTATGCGTAAATGCAATGTGCAAATTAGTTTAAGACCTGAAAATTAAAATTGCGATTTTCTCGTCAATGAAAACTTATCCATATACAAAACATTGAACATAATTTGCCAGTTGTGGCCTTGGGTAATTGTTTGCTTATCCCATAGAAAGTAGGATAATATCCAAATAAACTTGGTTCAATTTGCTAACAAAGGATTTAATGTTTCTTAACACGCAAAAAATATTATCGAAGGACCCTCTTAAAATGAAAATATTGTTAAGGTAAAAAATGTAAAAGCTAATGTCTAGAAAGACGTTTTAAAATGTTTTCTATGTTGGTTACCTCCTTATTGTCCAAAAGTTAAGACTCAATTATGTCCAGCATAAAAAATATGCTTGTAACTTGCTAACTTATAGAGATAAAAACTTCATCTTTGGTACACATATAAAAGAGGTTGCTCAGATTTTTGTTAAATATAAAACTCAATTCTGATCTAAGAGTGGGTTATCACCTTATTTCAACGACTTTTGAAATTTTAAACATATTTGTACACAAGATGACTTACCTTTTCATTTCTAATTTGAAAAGATTTTCCAAAACATTTTTATTAAATTTTCGCAATTCTGGTTGTGTATTGTAAATATATCGAAACAAATAATTTAAATTACCAAAACAAAATTGTAAAACACATAAACTTTTTCACATCACTACAAAAAGAAACATCAACAAACGAAACAACATGAGCATCGGAAACAGCAAATATTTTTGGATAACAACAATATCCAAGCCACAAAATTCTAATTGCACACGCATCACTCTCTGTTGCTAATCATAATTTTACACAAATAAATGCGAATACGTTGTGAATGCAAAAATAATGCAGTGTGTCATCAGGAGAACAAGCCACCCAAGCAACAACAAAATGTATCAAGCTATAACCAGATCTTAATATAGTACACTGTGGCCAAAAGTGTGAAAATTTGAAAGTCACAAGTGATAAAAAAGTGAAGTAGAAATAGTGGTAGTGTCGGGGTGAGGTGGCAAAAAGATAATTCAACAGATTAAATGAAAGAAAATTTAAATTTTAGACATTTAAATCAGAACCATGACAACCTGAAAAACTCGTACAGAACAACTAGAAAATTCGTATGAAAAGACAATGTCAACAAAATTCCAAGCCAGTGAAAATATGTTGCAATGATACATTCACTCACAGTTTTGACTGCCTAATTAATGGCGAGACCGACAAACAGACAGTCAAAGAGGAATATGAAAGAAAAAAAATAACAACTGCTAGTTATGATTAGAGTCACATATAAAAAGTTCAACTCATTTAAATTTAAATGTGGCCAAAATAAACGCACATATAAAAAGAGAAAAATCAACTTTTTAGCTCTGGACACAAGCCACAGAAATAATAGAATTTGTCACTCACGCGGGAGTTAAATTGAAACCAAGGCAACACTGTTCGTGTGATGTTTCTTTTATTTTTGCTATGCGGTTGCGTTGGTTATAATAGTTTTTTTTTTCGGTTGTACTTGTTGTTCTTCTTGCTACAGTTCATGCTGTGTGGCAAAAGTTTTTAATTAACTGATTTAGTGATGAAACTTAGTTGTTAGCACATGAGTGTTGCCAACTCCAAAATGTGAGGACTGTATTTTTTGCTCTTGCAGTTTTTTTAGACAGATTTAATGTTATAATAATATAATCGCAAGTTATGATAAATTATTGTTAGCATTTAAATTTTGAGTTGGTTTTGTAATTGTATATTTAGCAATGCAATTTTGTGAAATTTTAACCCAAACTGAAATATTTTTTATTTCACATTTAAAATGCAATACAGTCGTTTTTTAAAATGTGATTAAAATTGATATCCGTCTAATTCATATTACTTTGAAAATTCATATTTTGAATTGAAATTTTAGGATATTTCCTATTTTAAGTTGTGGTCCTTATTTTCATAATAATATTAGGATATTCTTAACAAAAGAAAAATAACAATCATCTTCAACATTTCATTAGAATTTGAATTTTATGTCATCAGTAGGGACTGGAATCGGATGCAAATGCATGTTTGCAGTGGTCACCATGTTAAGAAAATGAATAGAATATCTTTGCGATTCAGAAAATTTCCTTTAAAATGGCGTTCAATCGTTAGTGCATATTTTTGCATATTTCTTTTTAAGTGCATATTTTACTTTAAATGCATGTTTTTTGCAAATTTTCTTTAAAATTCACGATTTCTTTGAATATTTTGTAAAATGTTTTTTTTTTTTTAATTTTCTTCACGTTCAATATTTTTCTACACAACATGAACAGAAAGGTGGATAAAAAAAAACATTTTTTTGACACTCATATTCTGACAGCTGGATTCAAGTAGATCTTAAATCCAAAAGGATACTGAAATCGGTGGAGCCGTCATCCAGCGGTTTTGATTTAAAAAAAAATCACTTTTTCGCCAAAAATCACCGGTTTTTTCGCCGTAACTTTTTATCAATCTAAAATAACTACCTAAAAAATGGGTGCAAATAAAAGGTATCTGGGACACCTAAGTTGTAAATAGGAAGATTTTTATATTCAAGAAATTTTTTAGTGCAACAGTGTTCAGAATTCAGTCAACATTTTGGGTACTTTTCACTATAATCGCTATTTGAAAAAACATTTTACTGTCTCTGCTAACAAGGCAATATCTGTAGAAAAGTAAATTAAATATATGAGGCCTATAGAATAAAAAAATCTACTCTTTCACATTTAAGAGAACGAGATAAGTATGAGCGTATATTCTCAAGAGTGGTCACCATATTTCAGCTTTGAAAAAAAAAATTAGTTTAAACATTTTGTGTGGCAGAGTTTCGCATATTTTGTAACATTTATTTTTATGTTAGGTCGCATCAAAAAAAGGTTAAATATTAATGAATGTATATAATTGTACAACACACACACATATGTACAATAATATTTAAAATTTTAGTCCGATCAGTTGTATGGTTTTTTCGTAGTAACGTCATCGAGGTTGAAAAGTGTTGTTTCGAGGAAAACGTGTTTACGAAAACTTTTTGTTGCCATGGATGCCATTTGGAATCGCCTACTTTAAAAGTATCTTACAAATGTTTCTCCATCTCGGCGGCTTAAATAAGATGTTGTATATTATTCCTAAAAAAAATAAATATAAATAAACTGGCCATTTCAGTCCTTGGAAGGACTTTGACCTAGCTTCTATTGATCAATTGTGTTGTGCGTGTTAAATGTTTGATCGCAAATGATCGAGAACTGGACCTACGTGTTTTATGCCGACTCCGAACGGCTTATGTTCTCAAAAAGCTTTACATGGCAATTTTTACTCTCTGAGTTTTGCCATTGTCTGCAGAGAGGTATCGACCGAACAGAAAAATTAATTCAATTGAAAAAACTTTCTGTCTGAGCTGGAATTGAACCCGGGCTACCGCAGTTCTTTAGCTTAGGGGCCACGCACTCTACCCACTAGGCTACGGTCGCCACTTTTTTTATTCCTAATATTCCTAATGGCATCTAATATATAAAACAGGGTTTTTTAGAAAATTGATCTTTTGAAACATATAGAGCCAGACTGTCTCTTAAACAGATTTTTACTTAGAAAACTAAATATTAACACTTATAAAAATCATTTTATAATTTTATTGAAAACATCCGCATCCGGGGATATGAATTTCAACTATCCGCATCCTCAAGGAAGTCTCTTAACAGATCTGCAATCGCAAAATGACACCTGTCACATCCCTAATTGTAACTGTGTATACAACTAGAAATTCAATTTATATAATGTTTACAGATATATGCGAAAATAGCGAGCTTACAACTAGCAAAGAAGCTGGTACATTTATGACTACGTAGTTATGAGCTAGAAAAACAGTTGGTATTTTTTTAACTAATTAAATTAAGCAACTAGTTCTATTATAACTAGTAAAACAGATTTTACTTTGGAACTAGCTGGAATACAGATAGTAACTTATCTAGTGTATTTTTGGTAAGTAAGATTTCGCTACTTTAACATGTAGTATTTTTTTGACTAGTTTTATTTTGACCAGTGAGTTAACTAGTTCAATTCATAACTAGTACGATTTTTCACTGCAGGGAAGCTTCAGCGGATTGCGGTTGAACATCACCATATATTTACTCCTTGTAAGTAGTCACACGGCTGTGCTTATATGCCTAAAGCCTCAGCCAGCTCACTCACTTCCATTCTCCGATCATCCAAAATCATTCCATGGATTTTAGTGATGATTTATAGCGTGACCTCCTCTTTTGGGTGACCTCAATGTTCAGCGAAACTTAAGCTGGTACGATCAAAATGGATTTCAGCTTACCACTTCTTAGCCATTCAAATTGATGGTGAAGAGTCCTCACAGTATTTATCAAGCCTTTCCTTAGTTTCGGTGATTGTTTTTTTACGCAAAAAACAATACTTAATGAGTACACGAAATTAATTTTTCCCATTTTCGTCGAAATTCACGAAGTTTTCTGCAGTCAATGGTGGTCAAACACAAACTAAATGGCGCATCTTGTTTAAAATTAGACAGTAGCTAGTCTGCCTTCCTACGTATCTCAACATCGAGTAGGGAAAGAAATCAATTGCCAGGTACGATATCAGTGACCATAAATCTATTAGGGCATTTCACGATCTTGTTGCATCGTTGCAAATGCAAAATTAAATAGCTTTTACAAAAACAAAAAACATTGAAAAACTTTTGCAACATATGCTTTTTGTTTTTGTAAAAGCTGTTTGAACATGCAATAACAATAGAGTTCAGCTACTACAGCTTTTTCGCACTTTCTCCGCATTAGATCATCTTAAGAACCAGCCCAAATAACATTAAAACATCTCAATAAGGCTATTCACAGTTCGAATACGCTGGTCTGCCATTTGTTCGACCTGCTATTTGTACGCCAATTTACGAAAGCGTATTTTGCTTTGTTGTTGTTTTGCATACAAATGCAAATACGCAGGCACGCGTAAATAAAAGCAGCCCTTGGACGTGTTTTTTGTACCTCGTATTTTTATGCTCTGTCTACAGCCGCATAATCACATACATCACAGGGTTGCACAATCTTTTTATATGACAGTCACATGGCGAGGTGCTCACAGTTTGAACAATAACAAATGCTATAAATACGATTTGCCAAAAGTAAGCTCAAACTGTGAACAGCCTTAATGATATCGATAAGAGTGGTCCAAAACAATCTAAAGTGAGAAAAATTTACCCACCATAATATGGGTTGGGCTCAGGGACAACACAAGACATAACAACTAACCATGCGTTTACATATATCTAATCATACATTAGTTTTCAATCTACTTTTGAGTTGACCTTTCGATAAGTTAACATCAAAAAAGCTACAGTTGTTAACAAAGGTACTCATGCGATGTAAAGGAGCAGTAGCCATATAATTTGTTCTACTAAAAGGTAAGTAAATTAAATTGTTAGCATTTCTACTGCTTCTACGGTTAGTGTTAAAATTTATAAGAGTTAGAAGTTCTGGTGAATCGAATACACCAGTTATGAGTTGGTGTAAATAGACGATATCTGCAGACTTCCTTCTCTCATTCAAAGATTGCATTTTTAATAGTTTTAAACGATCCTCATAAGGAGGAAGGTTTAAAGTGTCAGTTGCACTTAAGCCCCTTAGAGCAAACCGAACAAAACGTTTTTGGATTCTCTCTATACGTTCAACATGTACATTGTAACTTGGGGACCAAACTTGACTTGCATACTCTAAGTGAGGTCGCACAATTGCATAATACAGCGTTGTAGTTGTGATCATACTATTAAATTCCTTGGCCCAGCGTTTCATAAACCCGAGCATAGAAGATGCTTTTTTACAAACGTAATCAATATGAACGTTAAACGATAGCTTAGAATCCATGCATATACCCAGATCTTTGACAGCATCTACACGATTTAATGCAGTATCTTTTATCTTATAATCAAAAATTAAATTATTCCTTTTTCGCGAAAAGGTCATAGTTTGGCATTTATCTGGATTTAGAAACAAATTGTTTTTAGAACACCAAATTTCAAAGGATTTCAAATCAGACTGGAGCAGATCTGAACTGTCTTTAGCATCTATTGTTCTGTATATTTTCATGTCATCTGCATAGATAAGTAGATGAGAGTGTTTGATGATGTGGGTTACATCATTAATGGCTAAAATAAACAGAAGTGGATCAAGGTGGCTACCTTGAGGAACACCTGATTTAGCAATAAATTCAGCTGACAATACGCCTCGAAATCGTATTTGATAAGATCGCTCTGTCAGATACGATTGAATCCAGCTTACAAAAAATTGTGGAAAACCCATTAACTTTAGTTTAAATAGAATTAAGTTGTGTGGCAGTTTATCAAATGCTTTACTAAAATCAGTGTAAATACAGTCGAACTGGTTACCTGAATAAAATGAATTTAAGCAAAACGTTGTAAAATCGAGGAGATTAGACACAGTGGATCTGCCAGTAACAAATCCATGCTGACGAGTTGTCATGATCTTCCCACAGTGAATCTTCACACGATCATACACGAGGCGCTCAAAAAGTTTTGGAATCGACGAGAGTTTCGCGATAGGCCTGTAGTTGTTTATATCGTTCTTACAACCTTTTTTATAGATAGGACCTATAAAAGATTTTTTTCCAAAAATGTGGAAAAATACTTTCGCTAATTGATTTATTGAATAACATGGACAGTGGTTGACTTAGAACGGAACCACATCGTGTTAACACTGCAACAGGAATTCCGTCAGGACCAGCATTAAAATCCTCATCGATCAATCCAATATACTTTAAAATATCCTCTGAAGTAAAGGATATAGAATCCAACGAAACCCTGGGTGTAGAGTTCATATATTCAAAGTACTCTTCATCAGGATTAAAAGAGTCTGAACAAAATGACTCTTTAAAGAGATTGGCAAATAGACCACAAATTACGACAGGATCGTCAGTAAATCCGTCAGAGGTTTTAAATGATGAAGGGAATCCATCAGATTTTTTTTTGGTGTTTATGAAACCCCAGAATTTCTTCGGATCAGACAATATTCTCAGCTTAGTACTGTCTAAATAATTTTGATATAAGGTAGCTGAGTAATTTTCAAAATCCAGAAACAAACGCTTGTAGATTTCTAGGTCGTTCAAGTCTAAGCTACAGACATATTTTTTCCATGCCCTATTCCTGCTGTTGCGAAGAATCTTTAACTCCTTTGTGTACCAGGGGCAAGCACAATTTTTCGTAAATTTGAGGTTATATGGCACGGACAGAGAAAACACAGCAAAGATGGAACTAACGAAGGAGTTCCTTACAGCTAATAAGACACCTCCACCGACAGCAGAAGTATTGTCAGCATGTCTATCTCTTCTATAAACTTCAAAACTGTTATCAAACAATTCTAAGTCAGTAATGCTTCCGTTTAGCCAAGTTTCAGTCAGTGCGATAATATCCTCAGAGAAATTCTGAGACATTAAAAATATGTCTCGCGTCTTAGAGCGTAGTCCCCTTACATTTTGATAGTAAAGGGATAACCTATTCAGTTTTTTTGGGATTGACGAGCGGCTTGAGTCGTCCCTCTAGGCTTATTCTTAGGCTGAAACTCTGTAACGAGTATATTATCAGTCCACAAATTAGAGTTTAGAGCAGTTGCAAACTCTTCAGCTGGAACTGTGAGTATAAAGAAAGCATGGGAAGGTTTATTACCTATTTTTTTGCATGAACAAAATGCATTTTGACTCAACAAGTTATTATGTTTGATAAAGGTCAATACATTTTCAACAGTTGTGTCGGGCTGAAGACGTGAAATAAATAAATTTGTTTTCCTCGACACTGCCCTTAAGCTTGATAGATTTCTAGGCTCAATAGGATTAAAAACTGAACTATTAATCAAAGAAGGAATGTTAGAAGGTGACGAGGAAGTAACTGGAGTTTACGGATGGATCAAAACTAGATGGCAAAGTAGGTGGAGGAGTCTACTCAGAAACATTAAGCATCAATATAGCCTTCAGGCTCCCTGACCATTGCAGTGTATTTCAAGCTGAAATCGCTGCTATACATGAAGCGTTAACTTGGCTTCAGAAAAATGATATATCTTCCATGGATATATGCATACTTTCTGACAGTCAAGCCGCTCTGAAAGCCCTAGGAACTGTTGAAATAACATCTGAAACAGTTTTCAACTGCCGCAGATCTCTAAACGAGATGGCAGAGCAGCTCAAAATTATCCTATGCTGGATTCCTGGACATAGGGATTTTCTAGGTAACTGCAGAGCAGATGAACTCGCTCGCACAGGTACTACCAAACAACTATCTTCAGACAAGACAAACCTTGGTATTCCTCTCACCACATGTAAACTCCTTACACATGAGTTATCCTGTATCAACACCAACAAAAGATGGTCAGCAGGTAACACTTGTAATATAACACGGCAAATCTGGCCCAAACTCAATCTGAAGCGTTCAAAAGAACTCATATCTCTTAGTAGAGATCACATTGGCACCATGATAGGGATCCTGACAGGGCACTGCCTTATTGGCAGGCACGCTCAAAGATTAAACATACCCCACAACGACTTCTGCAGAAGCTGTAGAGATGAGGAGGAGGTGGAATCTACAGAACACCTTCTCTGCACCTGCCCAGCGCTGGCTCAAAAACGTTTTCTTCACCTAAACAACTGGTTTTTCAGAGACCTCGAAGAACTCTCGGAAATATCGATATACCGAATCCTAAGCTTTGTGAACAGCTCAAGCTGGTTTGAATAGAGAAGGGAGATCAACCCCTGTGGTACCACAATGGGCCTTATTGGCCTAAGTGCGTCTCAATTTGAGGCAGCCACTTTAACCTTAACCTTAACCTAAGTAACTGGAGTGTTCCTGTTCAAAAGCGGTGCTGAGGGCTGCTTGGCCTGAGAAGTAGATCCAGATGATTTTCGCTTCTTTTTAGTTTTTTTATTTTTTCTCTTTTTTTTGCGATAATGTGGTCTTCTGATGAAAGGATTGTTTGTGTCCCTGAAGAAACAGTCTGAGACAAAGAAAGCGGGATATTATCCGAAATGGAATTTTCATCATAGACGCTGGTACTGGGTGCGGCCCTAACTTCACTAAAAAATGTTACAATTTCTCGAAAATTGTTGTTTAATGAGTTCAGACTTTCTCCAAAAAGCTTAATTTTTTAATAAAGTTCATCTGGGGAAAGTGCCCTACACGAAGCACAGTACCAGCGCAGACCTGATCGCAGAGATTTTAAGTCGTCAAGGCATGACTTGGAAATACCGGCACAAGATGCATGAAACATCTGCTCACATGGACCAGAACAGCTGAACATTGGGTTTAAAATGTTTTGGCTTTTGCAAAGTTCGTCCAAAGAACAAGCAACGATATTTTCTGCGGAAAAATAATCCGCATAATAAAATTTTTTAAAAAAATGAGCAGATGCAAAATGTGCTTTCAGGGTTACTTTATTCAGACAGTGTGTGCACAGTTTAGTAGAAAACAAAAAACAAACAACAACACTCACTGAACTGAAGATAAACATATCACAGCACAAAGAAGAAACTAAAACACCGCAAGCATGCAAAAACAACAACAACACTGCATTAACTAAATAAGTTAAACAAAGTGAAAATGCAAGAATTAAACTTACACAACTACAAGTGAACAGTTTTATATTAATGTTGTTAGTATAGTAAATATGATATTTAAATAATTACTATATTGAAACTGTTTTGATACACTCACGAATATAACAAACAAAGGCTTTTACATAACACGATAAAACACAACCGACACCAACTAATATACGAGATCAACTGAAAAGCTGTTTATTTTGCATTTGCAACGATGCAACAAGATCGTGAATTGCTCTATTGAAATTAGCTACAATATTTCAAAAAATTAAATTTTCTAGAAAACCGTGATATTAAAGAAATTTTGGAATAGGAAAATGTTGTATTATCGAAATCAAATCTTGTATTTAAGGTTTTTGAAATTAAATACAGGGTCCGCCAAATAACTTTATTTTTTTGAAAATTCTATAAAAAAAACTACTGAATATTTTCTTTAATTTCTTTTTTTGTTTGAAAGTACAATCCTTTCGGTTATTAATGGAAAATAATTTCATTCAAATGGCTGCCTCGGCTGGCCATGCAGTAGCCTACACAATCGGTCCAATTTTTAAGCACATTATCGATTGTGTGCAGCTGTATTTCACCAATATTGTCCTTTAAAGCGTCAATTGTCTCTGGATTGTCGGCGTAACACTTATCTTTGAGGGCACCCCACAATAATAGTCCAACGGTGTCAAATCGCAGCTCCGAGGTGGCCAAACGACATCAGCTCTGCGGCTGATAATGCGATCTTCAAAAACAGGGCGCAAAACATCGAGTGTAGCTTCGACTGTGTGGCACGTAGCGCCGTCCTGTTGAAACCAAATGTTGCCAATATCCTCCTCTTCAATTTTTGTGAACAAAAATTCGTTCAACATGGCCCGATAACGATCGCCATTGACTGTAACGGCCACTCATTGCTCATTTTCGAAGAAAAATGGCCCAATTATGCCTCTGGACCAAAATCCGCACCAAACAGTGACTCGTTTTGGGTGCAGCGGCTTTTCAATGTATGCGTGCGGGTTTTCTGTGACCCAAATGCGACAATTTTGCATGTTTACATACCCGCCAAGATCAAAATGAGCTTCATCTGAAAAGATGATTTTTTGGCAAAATCGGCATCATGATTTTCAAAGTAATGTCGCAATATTTCCCAGCGTTGTTCAAGCGCATGCACAACCATATTCGTTCAGCGGAAGGATAAAACTAATTATGTGTCAAATCAGGCATGAGCTAAGTGTTACCATTCACGAAATAAGCACTAGTTGAAAAAAAAAGTTATATGGCGGACCCTGTACATAGTAAGGGTTTTCATGCAAAGTGGCAGGCTTCTAATTTGGGCAATTAGTTATTTTTGTCAGACAGGTTGTATGAACAGCCCTTAAAGTCGATTGTGCATTTGCAGCGTATAAGTCAGCTGTGCGATCTGCCAGCGATGCGTTCCATTTAAACGGGGACGCTTTGCGGATTGTTTGCTTGTTTTCTGAAATTTTTAGAATTAAATCTTTATTAGTTTTGCTCAAATTATAACTTTTCCTTCAAAAAAGAAAACAGCTGATTGATCATATAAGTTTGCCACCTCATTTGCTCACCTAAATCGAAGAGCAAATTTATCTGGTTTGTGCAAAAGCTTTTTCATACGAATTTTGACAGTTCATTTATAAGGCTGATAAACTTATAAGGTTTATACCATTTATAAGGGTATTGCCCATTTGCATGAAAACCCTTAGTATTTCTAAATCCTGCACGTGATTATTGTTGTAACAGACGTAATTTTTCGAAATCTGTTTTTTAAGAAGACTTTCTTATATCCCTATTCTGACAAAGTAACAAATGTTACCCAGTATTTTTAATATTTTTATGTATTTCTAGTAGTTTTTGTTTGCAAAACAAAATTTTAAGCTCAAAAAACTAACTTTTTTAATGAATTTGTCACTATCTGGAAAGCAGGTGACAATTTTTATCAAAATTTTTGAGCTTCAAATTGTGTTTTGCAATCAAAAAATTACAACAATCAAATAGATATATAAAAAATAGGCAACATCTGTTACTTTGCTAGAATAGGGCTGTAAAGCTTAAGAATTGCATCAAATCGTGATGAAAGGTTGTATAATAATGTTATCGTGCCAATATTTATCAGTTGCATATATTGCAAATATTTTTTAAGAGATTTACAAAAATTTCCGGGCCTTAGCTAAATCTCGCAAAGGAAGATGAATTCATATCCATTCAATATTTTGTTATCAAATTTGACTTATATATGACACCATGTCTTTCAATACCACAATGAGCCTGTTTGACACAAGGTTACTCTTTTTTATATAAAATTGCTAAAATTGCTCCTGCCAAATATATTCGTTTTATATAATTTTGAAATTTTAAACTTATTCAAATCACATGACATTACACTTTAATATTGACTTTAATTTTGTTCTGTTTTCAGTGCACGTTAATAAAAGGTTTTGGTGACTGTGATTATATTGTTTCATTGTGGTTTCAAAAGTGTTTTGTATAATATGTGTTAAAAATGTCTTTTCTACGAGTGAGATTATTTTAAGACCTTTTATTTCCTACCTGGTGGCACAATTTCACCCCGTTCACGTGTCCAGTAGTTAATTGATTTGGGAAAAGCCTCCGATTGGCATTCTAATGTAACGCTTTTGCCTTCGACAGCGCCAATTAATTGATTTTGCACAGTGATCATGGGAGGAACTGTAAAGTAAACAAATTAAAGAAATATCAGTCAATGTTTTTTAAACCAGTTTCATCTCAATAATAGTATAATTTGGTAACTCAAAAAACTTACAATGCACAATCAGCGTGATACGCTTGCTCACCGAAGGTGGTACTCCGTTTGAAGCAATGCAAAGATAAGCGCCCATATGTTGACGTTTGACACGTGGCAGCACCAGGTTAACACCTTCAATGCTGTATACTGAAAATGGAAAGATGAAAATAGAACAAAAAGAAATATGGCGTTAGAAATGTTAATAACCTCTTAATACGATAAAAAGAACAATATTCCCCATATATATCCCGTAACACGGTTTCTAGCTTGTACAAATTCCAAAGTTTAGTAAAATTTCTGAATACTTTTTATTTTGGGACTGTTTCGAACACTTTTGTACAATTTTTAATGGTTGATAGAATAATTTCAATCCCCATCTGCAACTAAAACGTGTTGAATTAAGTAATCGCTTCAGCAATTATTGCCTTTTAGTTGTGTCATTCAGTTGGTAGCAGAACAACTAAGCAAAAAAAATCGATTTTTATATTTTAAGCTGCAACATCATAACCTCGTTTAATCCTTTATTACAACTTGATTGTTGCTGTAATTGTTGTTGGTGCTATTGTTGGTGTATCATCGTTACCCAGACTATTTGTTGTAACAATTTGAAAACTTTTAAATATTCAGTTTATTTTTGCTGGACTGCTTGGAAGTAGTGCAAGCTATGCCACAAACTTTGAAGCGCATTTACAGTGGCGAATCTCGAAACCCGTTTTTAATGCTTAAGTAAGAATAAGTTAAACAATTTTTTTTATTAAGTTGCGTTATACCCCGTGCTGATGCCACAACAAAAAAAAGTGCAAGCAAACTTAAGATTTAGGAACTACACTTTGACCCTGCAGCCACCAAGCCACCACTGTGTAGTGTTAACCTTTGCTACACTTGCTTACTTCATCTATAAAATGCATATTTTAGCTCGTTTACAGTTTATCCTGCCTTTATAGCTGCTGTCTATCTCTCGAACACACACTCTTTTTGTTTGTACATTGTATATGTTTGGCATAAAGACCGGAAACGGATGTGTGGTTAGCTCCACAACAAAAATTTAGAGCGGACATTGAAAAATATTGCTAATAGGTGGCAACATAGCCACTTATAAAGTTTGTATTTTGGTATTTTTAGCATTGAAAATCGATAGTTTAAATATTTAATGTTGAAAAATGAAAATAATGTTCCGAACACCGGAAAATTAAATTTAAAATATTTATTTTTTGCTTTGAAAACTTTTCAACCATTGTGTTTACCATTAAAACTATGTATTGACAAACGTTTCGAGCCATAAAATTTTTATTATTTGCTTTCTAGAAAATAAAATGAAAAATATGAACAATATCATTGGCGTAAGGGGAAAACTAAACTAATTATTCAGTTAGATGCGAGTCCGTTAATTTTTTTAAAAATTTGTTCTTAGAGAATTATTTTTAATTAAAAAGAATTAGAGAATTTTCAAGAGTGGTGTTTTTATATTCGAAAATTTCTGGCTTATAAAAAAAAAAAAAAAAAGAAATTGTGTTCATTTGTAAGGATTTTCCTAGGTCAAAGTTTAGTTATGAAATAGGTAAGTTTCTACAGAGAAAAAAATTATTTTCTTGTTATGAGAAATTATTTCTTTTGATGCAAAATGATGTTAAATTAATACTAATTAAGTTGAGTTTAACAGTTGAAAATATCAATTGGAAAAATTTCTTTCTCTCAATTTGTATTTCTAGCTTTATAATAAATAGGCAAACACTTTTGTCATAAGCCCAACTGCAATGAAACCATCAAGTTTATGCTGGAGATGTGCAAAGGTCCTTTAAAAATTGTGTATCACATAAAAAGACAACCAACGACAACTAAAACATGAGAAAAAAAAAATACATTCTTTCATTAAAAATTCCATTGCTTTTCGTTAGTTTGCTTTTTTTTGTGACAAAAAATAAAACATAAAAAAAATTTTATTAAAAAAAACCGTTTTTATTCAATGTGAATATTGGTTTAAGAAGATGTTTTATGAGGTCATACGCAATTAGAATATATTTTAAAAAATCGATTTTTTTTAATATAATTTTCGTACTGATCACATACTTAATTAGTTCTCAAAAAATTACATATTGATTCGACAGTTATTTTCGAACTGGCCTGCATATTCCCTATTTAAAGGTTCTCTTTGCAAAAATTGCTTTTTTAAAACTGTGAATGGGTTTTTTGCAAAACTACGTTTTCAAGTAAAATTTCTTGAAAACGGCTTTACCGATCGTTCTAACATTTTAACACAAGCTCTATTAATATATTAATTTTTATTATTGATTGTAAGGCTCCATTTCTGATAAAAAATATTCATTTAATTAACAATTTAAAACCTAAAATTTTCATCAAAAGTCAAAAAGTTTTGTTTTTAAGGACATAATTTTGTTAAAAATTGAAATTTTTATAACTCCTTCAATAAGTTACAAGATATTATCTTGCATAAGCCAAATCTTATTTAAAGAATATTAATAAATTCTTCGTATTTAAATCATATAAAGTCAACAAAAAGTATTAACTTTTTAGCAACATAATTGATACCTTAATAAATTATAAATATTGCGGATTCTAAAATTATTAATAATTAGTGAACTAATAGAGCAAGTAAAAATATGACTTCTTAACAAGAACAGAAGCGAAAAGCAATTATTTGCAAATACCAGGAAAATCCCGACATCACGTGCAAAAAGATCGCTCAGGAAGTTGGAGGTTGCGTCAAAACTGTAAGAAGGACTTTTAAATGTTGCAAAGAGGCTATACTTTAATTAAGAAAACCAGGCTCAAGTAGAAAAAGTAGTATAGCTACTTAAGTAATACAGGCACTTCGGTACAAGGTGCAGCGGAAAAAGCCGGAACATAGAAATAAACTGTTCAGCAGACTAAGAAAATTTACAACCTGAGTAGTTGTAAAAAGTATCTTAAAGGATAGAAGAAAAAGAAAACTGTATAGCGAGTACCTGACCTAATTTGATTTCGTGATCATGAACGATAAAACGTACTACAAAGATAATTTCAAGCAGTTACCTGTACATGAATACTATGCTGCGTCTAAAAAGGCTTGAGTATCCTCGAAATTCAAAACACAAAAGCATATCGAGTTTCCAAAGGAATACATGGTTTGACACGCCATTTCAAATATGGCATCCGAAGTAAGAAATTTGTGACTTGTGACAGATCGCAACATCAACACTGAAATTTACATCGGAGAGTTTCTCGAATGGCATTTGCTGCCTTTAATACGTCAGCACCAGGGGTTCCGGGTTCGAATCCTGGCTAGGCCATGGCATTCGCTATAACCTTTTATTTATTTATTTTTTCTTATACAAACAAGGTTTGGTCCTTGACCTGAAAGGAAAGGGATAGGTTATTGAGAGAAATTGATTGGAACCATACGTAAATTATCGATTAGGCGAAATACACATGAAAGACAATTTGAATTGCTTTTAACCGAGGCTGTGTTATGCCTTAACCTCGTCAAGAATTTCGAGCCCTTATTTGTTGCTGTCCTTTAATTACACATTTCTCCACAAATGAGTTGTGGATTTTTAAATTTCCATAATTCTTAAATGTAGGAAAAAACAAAGAAAGTGAAAGGAAACACGCCCAAGCCAAGATTCGAACCATGGACCTCTGGGTTGATAGTCTAGCGCACTCTCCACCAGACTACAAAGGCCGACACTCAATTTCTAATCAAAGGAACTTTAAAACACATTAATTTACAAGGAAGAGTTGTAGTTAGTGGTGGTAGGAAAAATTTGTGTAAAGGTGCTTAGTAACTTGATTTGACTGTTCAGTTCAAGGCATAACACTTGCTTCCGATTTAATATCACATGTTTCTACAGCTTTTGCCACATTAAGAACATCCTACACAAAAGATTTACTTGATTGCTCCCTTCTACTATTCTGTGTAAGCACAATGGACCAATAATATGGTCTAAGTGTGCTGTTCTAAATAGACACCACATAACTTTAACCTACTTTAACCTACACTTAAAAATATTTGTGTGTAAATATAATTATAACTGCGCCATTCTACGAAATTTATTCAGTTTTCAGCTACGAATAGGATTCGTAGAATAAACGTATATTAGTACATATTAAAAATATTTTATTCGTATTCTTACAAAAACAAGTGTATATTGTTACATTTACAAATGATTATAATATCTAATAACGAAAAAAAAAAAACATTCTGTCTGAGCTGAGGTTTGAACTTCTGCTTTTTAACTTACGGGCCACGCACTATAAAAGTAGGCTACAGCCACTTAATAATCATACACAGGTCCTTCCTTATATTCTGTAGATGTTTGACAAACCAGACAAAAAAACATTTCGTCTGAGCTGCAGTTTGAACTTCGGCTCTTTAGCTTATGGGTAACGCTCTCTACCAGTACGCTACAGCCACTTTACAATTATACAGTTCCTAATATTCTGTAGTTTTTCGACAAACCAGGTTGAACGATTTCATTTTTAAATTTTTTAAACTCAACTAATAACTATTTCATACATTCTGCGAATAATTTGTACTGTCAACCTACGAATACATTTTTTCTACTAATATTACTTTTCATTCGTTAATAGTAAAAAACCATAAGTGAAAAAAATGAATGTAATGAAAGAAATTACGATGTTATTCGTACGAGAAATTTACGAATATTATTATTTATATGTACACAATCATTCGTACGATGCACTAATACGATTTTTTTTTACAAATATCATTAGTGCATAATACATTCATAAATACTACAACAGGTATTAGTTAAACTTTACGAATGAATTCGTTAAGTTATCCCGATACAAATACTTTGTATATTGTACGAAAATTTGTAGAATGTACAAAATTTTTTTTTACGAATATCATTCGTAGAAATTTACTAATAAATATTTTGAGTGTAACCTAACCTACGTCAGAACCAAGGTTCAGAACTTTTTTGGTTAGACCTAGCAAGAGCTCACTATGCATATAAAACGATCAATTGGTACCAAGCCAACTATGTCACCGTGGTACCAAAAAGTCCTCCGGATTGCCCCTAACTTCAGGCAATCGAAAGATATAAGACTTTAATGAAAATAAATCTTAAGAAAACCAAAAAACTGCGAAAAATATCAAAATATTTCGACAAAAATGATATGGGGCACAACACAGTATTCATATATCAACGAAAAGACGGTAAAACACCTAATGGAGAGCCTTCCTTAACCCTTTGAGAACGACAAACAAACCGCTGTAAATTTTAAAACTTTTTATGGAATTTTCATCACCGCACAGTGCGCTTTTTTCATTTTAGGATAACATTTGGTTTTGTTTTTTTTTTTTTTTTTTTGTTAAACTTTGTAAAAAAATATTTTTATTTGTCAAATTATAAAACATGTATTATGAAAACTTAATGTATTGCATGGTTTTTTTTTTATAAAATTAGTCAAAGTTGAAACTTTTTTAACAAAAATGAGCTCAATAAAAGCCAAACAATAAAGTCAAGTTTAAACAATAATAACTTCGAGCACAAAGTTTATTTCAAGGTTTTGTTTCTTGAACTGTTTTATGCCTAAATTGCCATTGAATTTAATATAAAATACAACAAAAAATTTTAATAAATAAAAATAGAAAAATTGTTGAAATATGACTGTACATTTTTCAGGTAATGAAAATTTAAGTAAAATGTAGTAGAAAATATCTAGCTAATTAAGCATTATTAAAGTCGAAAGCTATAACTACCTTCTTTTTCTGTAAAAACCTGCTGCTATTAAGCAAAACCACTTAATTTGAAAAAAGACTTAAAAATCAAATTTTGCCCTAAAATGCATTGATTCCCAAAACAATTTGTAGGTACTTTTAAATTTAAAAAAAAAATAGAATTTATAATCTAAAACAAGTTGTCACCTTGTTTTTTTATAAGCAACCCTTTTTTATTTTTTTTTTTGTAAATTTCCTTAATTTGGTAATTTTGTTTTATAGGAGATATATCTAAAAGTTATCCAATTTTAAATATTTTTAGCATGACGCTTAAGTTTAGTTAAATAAACTAAATATACTCTTTAAAGACAAGTAAGCAATTTTATGCGGATTTTTTTTTATTAAAAAAATATGGTTTGTATGGAAGGTAGGCGATGCAGTTGACCTAGAAGTTTTTGTGCTGTTACTTAGATTAGGCTAAAACTCATTTGTAAAAAATTTCATGGCCCTAGCTTTTATAGTTTCTGAGATAATGCAAACGTGATAAAAAAATTAGAGAAAGCTCACTGTGCACCGATGGCAAATTTCTATACATAAGTGATATAAAAAATTTTTTTTTTTTTTCTGTATGTATTAAAAAAGTCCGAAAAAATACGGAAAATTTCTCTTTTACTTTATTGGAGTAGCGTATTTGGTTCTGGGAAATAACGCCCAAAATATTTTTGTCATAAAAAATTAAATAACGCCCAAAATAAAAAAATAAAGCCCAAAAAATTGAATAACGCCCCGATTGAAAATGAAATAAGACCCAAAATATTTTGGGCTTACAAAAATGAAATAGCGCCCAAAATCAAAAATAAAATAAAGCCATAAAAAAATTATGTAACGAACAAACCGAAAAGAAACTAAGACCCAAAATCTTTTTGGAAAAAAATTGGGATCATTTTACCTTTAGCTAAGATGGCTTTTTTCAAAATGTGTACTTGGAGCTAAAAAAGCTAATAATGAAAAAAGTTAAAGGTCGCTCTCAAGCCGTTTAGAAATGATAGGGATCAAATGTTAGAAAAATGACCTTAGAGACATGCGTTTTTAAATTTTTCAATAAAATTATTTGTATCGAAAGAAAGGTTATGTGAATATCTATTCAATGAGGTATCAAATATAAAAATCCATGGATGACTTTTTAAGATATAATCCCTATTATACTTGAAATAGCACCGTTGGAACAAGTCCAACACTGGCTTCGCTGTCTACAGTACTTCTGGATATACTTATCTTTTTAATAGGTGGCCTCGGCCACTGCTTAGGGATTATAACCTTCAGTTAGTCCCACACTTCAGTACTTTTGAATACATGTAAATAATAATGAAGTAACCCTTAAAATAGAAAAATGAAATAAAGCCCAATTACAATGATATAACGCCCAGATTTTTGACATTATTTTATATTTGGGCGTTATTTTCCTGAACCATATCTATAGTCTCTGAGAAATCGTGATTAATATATACCTATGGAAAACATTTTTTTTATTTCCTATTTTTTTCTTTTTTTTTTAAAATTGAAATAAGTTCGGAAAATTTATCACGCGTTAAAAGCCACATTTATTTTTAATCCTTTAAGCCCAACTTTATGAAAATATATCCAAAATTGTGCTCACGCGACTTAAAAATGTAAATGGATTATTTTTAACCCATTTGTCGTCAAAGGGTTAATCAAAAAGTTAACAAATTTCTTTTTAAATTCTTTTTAAAGTTCAACACATATATAGGTTTTTTTTACAATGTTCCTTTAGTAATAAACAGAAAGAATTGTTTAGAATCATTGTGCTATAAGAAACCTTATTTTTCTGTGACAGAACTAACTATCTCACTAGAACCTTTATTAATAGCAAAACTAAAATTATTATTTTGAGGTACTTAAGCGAAATAAATTTTGTTCTTTTTAAATGATGAAACTAAAATTCTCAACACACCATTATTTCTCAATGACAAAACTTGTTCAACATAGCTAATAAGCGTTGCTGCAATAACACTCATAGTCCATTAGTTATAATGCTACCAATATTTAAATGATATCCTTACAAGCCAAGGCAAGCCAAAAACAACTTGATATAATCCTCAATTTGGTTAGTTATCCAAAAACTTTTACCCCCTTTTTCTATCCTCACTTACCGCCACAACTACAGCGCCGCATTTAAGTAATAAAAGTTCGCGCCAAATGCAGACATTTCAACCATGGATGATTATAGCTTGTATAATAAAGGCCCATAAAAAGGAGGGAAAATGGAACAAAAAAAAAGTAATGAAAAAAACTACAGGCTAGAAAAGTTGAATCAACTAAAAATGTGCAACGAAAGGTCATTTTGTGGAATTTTCACGATTTTCACATTTGACTATTTTTCGCTGCCTTTTTAGCTATTGTGCTAAAGCACCATCGACATGGACGTCGACGATAACGAACTCCTTGACGGCCGGCGTCTGGCAGCCAAACAGTCAGCCATAATATTATCCACATTCCTACACATCAGCCCCACAATACCCTGGTCCTAACCTATGACTGAAAAAAACACACGATAAAAATGGGTATAAAACGAACTGCAAAATACTTTTAGTACTTTTGTTCCTTACTACTTAACTACGTTTTTCGCCTCCAATATGCTCAAGTCACCATTCTATCGTCACTGCAAGCTACCCACATCCCCACTTTTGCAACCACTTCACTAACTTACCCTCAGTACCGTTGGACAACTCGATGGGCACTCCATTTTCACGTCGCCATGTAATTGTCGGCTCCGGTGAACCGGTTGCAGCGCATTTGAGCGTCACGTTACTGCCCTCGCGTACAACCATATCCGTGCTTGTGGGATAATCTAGGATATCCGGCGGTACTATAGCAGACACAAACAAACACACACACACACACATATAAACACACATGCATATACAAATACAAATACAAATACAAATACAAATAAAAACCAACTCAAACAGCAGAGATATTGTATGCAAGTCGAAATATTTTTGTTGTATTTGAAGGGTACATTTAAAAAAAAGAGCCAACAAAAAATTCCATTAAAATAAAAAAGAGAAAGAAAAAAATGGAACAAGGTTCCACACGGAAGCGGGTGTTTTGTATCACAAACAAAAAAATTCATTCATTCATTCAATGCGTTTTTTTTTGTTGCATTTATTTTATTTTTCGTTGCATATTTAGCGGCGTTTCAAATAATTGTAGAGCCCGGCACACAAGTCGTAATGTTGTTATTGCATGATGTTTGATGGTGTACGTAATAGAAAACCAGGTAGTCAGTGGACAAAAAAAAAATGAACCAAATAATCGCATGCAAGAGTACACGGCAGGTGAGTGGAAGAGAGCGTGTGTGTGAGTAAGATAACATCATAAAGCAGAGCCAGCCACACAGACAACGGATATCGAATAAATAAAAGTTGATTTTGGCGGCATCCGAAATACATGAACAGCATCAAGTATGTAGTAGCATGTTGTTATGATATTTTGTAGTGATCAGCAGCATCATTGTTGGTTCAAAGGATGCCAGATTACATATGAAAGAAAAAAGAAAGAAAGAAAGACAAAACAATATTAATTGATTTATATTTCATAATTAATAGTTATATAAATAAGTTATTCGGTAATATTTAAATATCAGTTAATAATCAGTTAATAGTTAAATAAATAAGTTATTCGGGACTAATAGTTAAATAAATACTAGACGTTGTTTTGCGCATTCGACATGAAAAATTTTGCATGCTTAAAAAATTGAAGACAATTGTCTTAGAAATTTTTAAAACTTCAGTTTACTTGAGCAGTTTCAATAACTTTTTTAACTTGGCTTTTTGTTGCAATATTAAATATGTATTTCATTCAGTTCATGGCAAAATAATCAGGTAGGGCCGGCTCGCTTAGTGCCCTCACGCGTCAACGAAGAGTAGAAAATGAAAATATTGAGTAGTTGACAAAATGACGAAGTTCATAGAAACGTCAAATGAAATAAGAATATTATGTTTCAAATTGTAAACAGTGCAGACACGTGTGTTAAGTTTGATTGATAAAATTCTGTGCAAACGTTATAAAAACGTAAGTTTGCATAATAGCCATTAACAAGTTTAACCTAAAATCAAATGCGAAACATGAACATAAAGAAATTCGAGATGAACAGCTGATTTTGTCAGCTAGCTCGTTTTTCTCTGCTTTCTACTTCATTCCTAGCCGAGTCGGCCCTACCTGATTATTCTGCCATGATTCAGTTCAAGTTGAAATTTTCTAAACTGCAGTTAAGGATGTAGTCTCGTGCTCGAGTTTTAAAAAATCGATTTTTTTTAAATGTTTTTCGAAAGTGTAGTATATTGAGAGTGTACTGAATTTCAGACCAAAATTAAAAATATTAACGAAAATATAGCACATAGTCGGCCTCGTAACTGCGCGTTGTATGTTGTTAAAACTTTAAAAGCACGGGTGTTTTAAAAAATTCTATCGAGCCGATTGGATTTTAATACTTTTTGCTATAAGCATGTTTGCCACAGCAGTCTGCCGAAAAATACGAAACAAAAATTTCTTAAAAAAGCCTTTTTTAAATGGTCGACAACTGGTTTTTCTAACGGTTTATAAATAAAAGTTGTAAATTACTCTGGAAAAAAGTTTCAATACAAGATGCTCCTTTTTTGATTTCAGATTTACTGATACGGAGCTTAACAGTTGGTCATAAAACTTTAATTCTTCAACAACTCTTCTTTGGCTTCCTCTAACGTATATTTTTATAAAGCATAGAAGAGTGAATAAAATTAATTAAAAACTTTTTAAATTCTTTTAGAAGATCCTATAAAATATTTAATAAATAAAATTTTTCCCTTGCGAGATGACACTCGCCGCAACATTGCATCAGTTTTACTGAACTAAAATGCAGAAGAAATAATTTTTTAAAACAAAGAATCGCAACAATCTGGCAAAGAAACTGCCGAAACTATCGAAACATTTTGTACGGTTTTGGTTTATGATTATGAGCAAAAACCACGATAAAGATAATTATGACTGGGCTGGTTTAAACATAAACCAGGACATGGAAATAACCCTAACGAACGGTTCATTTTGGATTTGTTCTGTATTTTTTAAAGAGCGCAAACCTTTATTCAGCTTTTTGAAGCGAAGCTTTTTACGCCTCGTTTTGTGATTTGCTTGAGTGAAATCTCAAAAACGACACATTTTCCATACACCTATTTCTTAGAATAGTTGTTGCTTTTGCTTGCATCTGTTACACCAAGATAATAGGCGTATTTTATTCGTTCTGGTTAAACCAAATAGGTTCTAAATAACATGCAGAACACTAACAAAAAGATGAACTTGCTCAGTAGCTAGTTCATCTCGTTGAACTATATTTTTTTCGCTACGGCTCTATAGATGTCGCTATTTGTTTTAGTTTGTGGCAGCACTCGCAAGTAAGAGTTTGGTTTACAACCCTTCTTAGCCACCCAATGCTGGCAAAAGAAACATCTGTGCTGTTTAGTCATAACATCGTCGACAATGCCCCAAGCGGTCAGAAGTAGTAATGGTATTGTTTTGCAATCAGTCGTTTGGTCATATCATTTGGCGACAATGCCCCAAACGGTCTAAGGCAAAACTTACAAAGCTTTAACTAATGCGATCTATTCGTTCACTGGTTAAACCAGAACGAATAAAACGCAGCTAATATAAAATTAAAAATATTTCCTAGTTTGAGGTGAGAATCGAACCCGCAACCCTTCGATTGATAGTCCTATACACCACCAATCCAACTGATCCAATATTCTTTGCTGCGTTGGTTGGTTTATTCAATATTAAGTATTAACTGAAGATATGTTTCACCAGATAGCATCTTAATACAATAGTATATAAAAGGCAAGCACGCTACTCCGTGTCCAATAACTGTTTATCCTGAAAGTATGCACATCTTAATACATAAAAGGCAAGCTGCTGCTCCGCACATAGTATTTCTCAAACTGTAATTATTTTTTGACAGTAAAGTCAAGACACAATGTTCTCAAAAATGTTTAGCCTGAAAGTATGCACAGAAAATATATTTGATGCTTATCGGTAAAAATTTTGGGTTTTTACAATAGTACGTTTTTGATTTAACTACCTCTTTTTTCATCCTTTTATAAAAAAGTATTGACGAATTTAATGAAATTCTTTTGAGTCTATTTGAGTCGATTGTACCAAAAAATATCGATGTATCAGCCGCAAAATGACACCTGAGTTGATACATATTGAAGGTTGCAAGGCCAGTTTGTAAATTTGTGTATGAATATGATTGTTACCAATCTCAACTTTTACACTTGAACTAATTTTTCAACACTGCTTGAATACGTAAGGTGTTATTTTAAGTAGTACATTTGTATTTTGTAAAAATCAAATGTATAAAAAGTCAAGCTTTAAAAAGAAAAAAGTGCTTTCGGCAAAAGGCTCCAAAAAGGAAGGTGCGAAGTACCTGTTGTAGGACAGGCTTTTATACTAGTAAATAAATAAATCATATAGTGTTATTTTTCTTATTCCTTTATGCACTTTCTAATTGCTGTAAAATAGCGTTATTCTATCAATTCTCAATCTATATAAAGGGTGCTTTTTAAAGAGTGATTCAACTTTAAGTTGGCATCACTGCTTCATTTGATCACACAATTAACAGCTGATAGTTGCTTTTTGTTTAGTTTGCTTTGACATTTTATTATGGTTCGACCACCACAGCAACGCGTACAAATTGTGGAAATTTTAATCAAAATAATGGTTCTGTTCGTCAAACTTATCGTGCACTTCGTCCATTTTATGGCGTACATAATCGTCCTTCAGAGCTGCTAATTCGAAGAACAATAGATCGTTTTCGGACCACATTTGCTGTTACTGATAATGTGCATCCCGTGAGACGCCGAACAGAGCGCACTGAAGAATCTGTAGCCGCTGTACAGGAAAGCATTGAAAATGATCCAAATCAATCAATTTGTTGCCGTTCTCAGCAACTGGGGTTGTGTCCTTCCACTTTATGGAAGATTTTACGAAAAGATCTTGGTTTAAAACCTTTCAAGGTTCAACTTGTGCAGGAGTTAAAGCCAAACGACCATCGTATGCGCCGCCAATTCGGCGAATGGGCTGAAGCACAAATTGATATTGATTTTGAATTTCCATGGAAAATTTTATTTTCCGATGAAGCCAATTTTTGGTTGATAAATAAACAGAATTTTTGGTAAATAAACAGAATTGTCGTATTTGGAGTGAAGAGAATCCACAAGCTTTTGTCGAAACACCATTACATCCACAGAAAATTACTGTTTGGTGCGCTTTATGGGCTGGCGGAGTCATTGGCCCATTTGTCTTCAAAAACGATGATGGTCAGAATGTTACTGTCAATGGTGAACGGTATAGGAACATGATTCGAAGTTTTTTCGTACCTAAATTAGTTGGCATTAATCTTGCTGATATGTGGTTCCAACAGGACGGAGCCACATGCCACACAGCGGGCCGCTACAATTGATTTACTCAAGGAAACTTTTGACGAAAAAATAATTTCACGAAATGGCCCAATTAATTGGCCCCCAAGATTGTGTGATTTAACCCCATTGGATTATTTTCTTTGGGGTTATGTAAAGTCACTTGTCTGCGTTGATAAACCACAAACAATTGAACACCTGGAAATAAACATTCAAAGAGTTATCGTCGAGATACGGCCGCAAATGCTGCGAAAAGGTTGTGAAAATTGGTGTTCCAGATTGCGCCTTGTACGCGCCAGCCGTGGCGGCCACATGGCCGAAATTATATTAAAACATTGATGTCATAAAATTTTCTATCCAATAAAGCTCGTTTCATTGTTATTTAAAATATATTACTATGTTTTATTATGATTTAAACTTGTATTACTCTATAAAAAACACGCTTTGCATATATAAAAAGAAGTTTACATATTGATGTTGCCACTAACTGCGGAAACGGGTCTACCGATTTCAGCAAAATTTTCAGGGTACGTTGGAAATGGTCTGTAGATGGTTTTGTGAACTTTGCACGAAATCGGCTTTGTGGTTTCTAAAGATATGACATTTTAAAGATTTTCCCATATACTCCCATACAAATCATTCAAGCGTTGTACGAAATGGTCTTCGAGCACAGCTATAGAATGGAGCGATCTGTCCATGAAGACTGAGTGCTGTCTTAAAGGACGTCTTTGAAGATGGATACATGCGTTCTCCACTGAAAATTATTTGAAACTAAGTGGATACAATAAAAATACCTAGTATTTTTTTAAATTAACTAAACATTTTGTTAAAAGTAACGAAACAAAACAAAAAGCAAAACAATATACATAGCAATATATGTACTAAAGGGTCCGCCAAATAACTTTTTTTTTTGAAAATTCTATAAAAAAAAACTACTAAATATTTTCTCAAATTTCTTTTTTTATTTGAAAGTACAATCCTTCCGGTTAATAATGGAAAATAATTTCATTCAAATGGCTGCCTCGGCTGGCCATGCAGTAGCCTACACGATCGGTCCAATTCTTAAGCACATTATTGTGTGCAGCTGTATTTCACCAATGGCCTCACGAATATTGTCCTTTAAAGCGACAATTGTCTCTGGGTTGTCGGCGTAACACTTATCTTTGAGGGCACCCCACAAATAATAGTCCAACGGTGTCAAATTGCAGCTCCGAGGTGGCCAAACGACATCAGCTCTGCGGCTGATAATGCGATCTTCAAAAACATCGAGTGTAGCTTCGACTGTGTGGCACGTAGCGCCGTCCTGTTGAAATCAAATGTTGCCAATATCCTCCTCTTCAATTTTTGTGAATAAAAATTCGTTCAACATGCCCCGATAACGATCGCCATTGACTGTAACGGCCACTCCTTGCTCATTTTCGAAGAAAAATGGCCTAATTATGCTTCTGGACCAAAATCCGCACTAAACAGTGACTCGTTTTGGGTGCAGCGGCTTTTCAATGTATGCGTGCGGATTTTCTGTGCCCCAAATGCGACAATTTTGCTTGTTTACATACCCGCCAAGATCAAAATGAGCTTCATCTGAAAAGATGATTTTTTTGGCAAAATCGGCATCTTCTGTAAGTCGATCGCAGGCCCACTTCCCAGCGTTGTTCATGCGTATACACATCCATATTTGTTCAGCGGAAGGATAAAACTAATTATGTGTCAAATCAGACATGAGCTAAGTGTTACCATTCATGAAATAAGCACTAGTTGAAAAAAACATCAGATGGCGGACCCTTTACTTATATTTATCGACTAATTCTAGACAATTGCAATTATAGGGATTTTTTAGTATAAAATGATATCGAAAACTACTTGACAAAACTGTCAACACACAAAAAAGTCTTAACAAGAAATATTTATATGATATTTTTAATTTTCCAACTTCATGTTAAAAAAAGTATTATAAAAACTGCTTTGTATGTTAATTTACAATTTAAACTATACTAATTTAAACAGTTAGTTGATAACACTCAAAGACTACTGAAGAGAAATCTGTAGCGATTTCCGAAGCAGACTATCTAGTCAGCTAAGTGATTGACTCTATGCAGAGTTGTTGTTGTTGTTGCCTTCTTAAAAACTTACTTGATCTAAAACTCGCAAATTAATTCATGCAATAATTTAATAGATCATAAAAACTAATTTACAATTGCGAATCACCAGAATAACGCCTTTAGTTCTCCATTTGAAAATTCCCTTTTATTTGTACGACCAAGCAAAATGCTTTCCTTTTTCACTTTTAGCTCACAAGGCGATTGAGAAATCCCTCAAAAAGGGAAATTACCCTCAATCTGGCATCACTGGCTATACACGAGCAGGCTCCATTGAACCGGGCGAAACTTATCACAAGGTACCAATTGTTTGAATGTTAAAAGGCACTTAAACAATGCCTTTTTGATAAATATCATTTACGAATGATAACTGATTCAAATATTTGTACAATACGAATAAAAACAACTATTAATGCAATATGTGCTAAATATATCGATGATATGTACCATACGTTTGCTATTTTAGATATCAAAACCAACAATTTCATTAATAAATTTCCATAATAATAATTCAAAACATTTACAAAAATAATTCAAATTAATGTAACATGTAATCAAATAAAATAATAATGTTATGTAATAAAATGTACTGGTGTGAATATTAACGTGTATTTTTTTAGTTAATTTTTTGATATACATATAAAGTTCTTGAATTTAAAAATTATTTTATTAAAAAACCTTTAAATTATCAAATTTATTAAAATGCGAAAATCGTGTGTCCAACAATGCATATGTTTTTTTTATATAGTATCTGTTCAAAATTTTATCCGAAAAACTTTCGTATACCATTATTTTTCTTAATCAACGATATTCATACAAAAATACTTTGTACTGAAAAAATCTATACACTCACAGAACTGGCGATGCTATCAAAACTTCGCTTCTTCTAGCCGCAATATTACGGTTCTCAAAAAATTTAATATGCGAGGCTCTGACAACTTCCATAAGGGCTGTTAGATCCTGTTTAAGAGATGCTCTGCCGGTTTTGACAACCTCACAGAAAGCTGTAAGAACTTTTAATGGTGAGAGGAATTCGGTTTTGATAGCCGAATTGTAGAGGGGTCATAACAGCGCCTTTTGCGATGGTGAGAGGAATTCGGTTTTGATAGCCGAATTGTGGAGGGGGTCATAATAGCGCCTTTTGCGATGATGAGAGGAATTCGGTTTTGACAGCCGAATTGTGGAGGGGTCATAACAGCGCCTTTTGCGATGGTGAGAGGAATTCGGTTTTGACAGCCGAATTGTGGAGGGGTCATAACAGCGCCTTTTGCGATGGTGAGAGGAATTCGGTTTTGACAGCCAAATTGTGGAGGATTCATAACAGCGCCTTTTGCAATGGTGAGAGGAATTCGGTTTTGATAGCCATAAATCCTTATGTTGAGGTTGTCAGAACTTTTTCTATTTAAGCTACTTACCTCTGCGCTTTTAAGGTTATCACCAATTTCTTAATATCGTTTGCTTAAAAAAGTGTTATTTTTAAATAATTTTTAAATTTTTATTTCAAATCATTTGAAAACATATTGCTTTTTTGATCGAATAAATATAAAATTTTAATTGTTCATAGAACTTTACAAGCTATTTTTTAAAAAATTTTTTTATGGAACTTTAAAAATTCCATATTATAAACGACAAACCATTAGCATGTATCTGAAACATGCTTACAAATAGTTTTAGACAATGGAATTGTAAAATAGTCCATGCCTTTTTCAATACAATAGGCACAATATTTATTATCAAAGTAAATACCGATTAACTTTAAAAACAATTTTTTTTAATATTTGCCAACAAGCACGCTGCAAAGCCAAAACTAAAATGGAGAAATTTGGCTTTTGTGGTTTTAGTATCTTCAGTAAAAGCGTGAAAACCGTATTGAGGCTACAATAGCATTATTGGAGTTTCTCTAAACGCAAGATTTAAAAGTTGGTTGCAGTAGCCACAATACTGAATGTATAGGAACTGTAACCACAGCTCTTATTTTCAAAAGACGCTCAACATAATTTTTGTTTTTTTTTAATGATTATTGCAGATTCAATTAGGGCTATGAGAGCTCTCATAAAGTGCTTGCAATAAACTTTCAGCTAAGGTGACTTCATTTCATATATTATAACTCTAGTATGGCTACTACAGCCTCATCTTTTTCATGGCAGCCGTGTACGAAATTCAATAATTCCCTGAGTGTAGTTTTCCAGATACTTGAATAATTTTTTTGTTAAAGTAATGGAGATTTTTTATGTATTATTATTTGTTAAAAATTTTACTTTCATAATATATATTTACACACATCACATAAAGAATTACTTATTGCAGGGTATCCGTAAGAGATGGCGAAAAGTGTCTGAAGTATTTTTGCATATCTTAGCAATGTCTAAAATTCTCTCTTAAATCGTTTTTTTCCATCTCTTTTAGTAAAGCTTTTATTCTCGAATTGATTTATTTACGCATGTGTCTCAGGTCAAAAGTCACCAATTTAAAATTCAATTCTATTGCGAGAACCTCTTCATTAGGGTGGGGCGATTTGAACATCAAAATGGGCGCTTCGCGTTTCTGATTCTTGGGATTGTACTGAGCAAAAAAGTCCACTAGACCATACGTCTACGGTGAAAATCGAGCTTCCATATTTTGACATGCTTTTTCTCAGACTTTTGTCACATTTTTTTTAGATATTTTTTGAATTTTTTTTTTTTGGACCATTGAGATTTTCGATCCAATACTAAGACAAAAATCTCAATGGTTCGGCTGTTATAGGCCAAAATATCAAAAAAAAAAAAACGTGACAAGAGTCTGAGAAATAACTGCAAATCAAAATCTGGAAGCTCGATTTTCACCGTAGACAAGAATCAGAAATGCGAAGCACCCATTAACACTTTTTTCCTTCCATACTAATCGCTCCACTCTACTCTTCATACAGACTTTTCATCCGATACCTCATTCACGATTCTACCTTTACTTAGCCCTGAGATCCCTTACTAAATTTAATATAAATTATCAACGTTCATATTTCAGGTCAAAGGTCATCAATTTAAAATCTAATTTTTTTCGGCAAATCTATGGCGCAGTACCTTTTGAATGGTATACGTTTCATTACCCTTATTCTAAAATAAATATTAAAAAGTGTACGACCACATTCAATATTTGCGTATTAATATAAAAGTTTCATAACGTTGTTTTATTTCCAATTTAATAATCAGCCCAATTCTAAGTGATTTTTCCCGGGAAATCGGAAAAGGAAGTTTTCATTTTTAAGATAAAGTTCAAAAAAAGTTTTGGAAATTTTTTATGCCAATTTGTTCATCAACTGACAATAGTCATGAGCAGGGAAGACAGAAATGTGCACGAAAAAATCTAAAATAAGTATGCTAATATTCTCTAAAAAATGGCAAAATATGCCATCAAATAAGCACGAAAAATGTCGAAGTCGGAGTTTTATTATTCAAAATTTTATTCAATAGTTCATAAAAAAAAACAAAACAATAGCCCTTTCAAGGCGTAAAAGTAAAGTGCTATGAAGTGTCATATGATTAGCAGCCATACAATTCATGAGAATGAATTAGAGGATCTGTACATATTCATATGCTAGTTTAAACAGTGAGTTGATCACAGGTTAATCACTCAAAGACTACTGATGAGGAATATGTAGCGATTTCCGAAACAGACTGTCTAGTCAGCTAAGTGATTGACTCTATACAGAGTTGTTGTTGTTGTTGTTGTTGCCTTCTTGAAAACTCACTTGATCTAAAGCTCATAATCTTAATTCATGTAATTATTCAATAGATCATAAAAATTAATTAACTTAACTATGGCAGAGCACGGCCAAATAAGTTTAATTAATGTCAAATTAATTAAATAAATCTAATAATTGATCGATTTTTCGGTCAAAGTCATGTGTAATTGAACATTTGGTTGTGAAAATAGCCACCTTTCAGTTAGAACACTAGCTTCTGTCGAAGCAAAAACTCGTTTCATTTTTATGGTGCATTTCGACAAACAATCGAACACCAATGAATATTGAAATAAATGAAGAAGCAACTAGAACAGATGGCAACCCTTGATAGAGTTGATGGCGGTGATCTAAAATGGCCTCCTGCTTTGAAGTGTCATATGATTAGCAGCCATACAATTCATAAGAATGAATTAGAGCATCTATACATATTCATATGCTAGTTTAAACAGTGAGTTGATCACAGGTTAATCACTCAAAGACTACTGATGAGGAATATGTAGCGATTTTCGAAACAGACTGTCTAGTCAGCTAAGTGATTGACTCTATACAGAGTTGTTGTTGTTGTTGTTGTTGTTGCCTTCTTGAAAACTCACTTGATCTAAAGCTCATAATCTTAATTCATGTAAATATTTCAGTTTAAATAAATTATAATTTTAATTATAAAGTAAAAATTTAATTCTATTTTAATCATTTAACGAATATTTTGTTTGGTAGCTCGAAGCCAATGCCAAAAGTCTCCTTCCGGACGAAGTCCATTATTTTATATGGTGCTTATAGCGAAAACAGTGTATTGCCTTCAGCGATTACACTGAACAATTAAATGCATTTTTATATTATCAAAAAGAAATTTTCTACGATTTTCAGCCAACAATGTTTTGTATTGTGAGAAAGACCGCTCGACGTCGCAGGATGTAGTTGGGCACCATTTAAAATAAGGGACTTCGTTCGGAAGGAGACTTTCGGCGTATGGATCCATTGTCTGTGAGTTTTTAAACAAAATATTTTTTATACATATATAATAAATATCTCTTTATAAATATATATAATATCAAAGAAATTACAATGTTGCCAGATGTGAAGGAAGTATCAAAATTTGCCAGATTACAAGCTAAAATCTGTTCGAAAAGTTAAAAATATGTAAAAATATGCACAAATAAGCACAATCGTTATAAATATGCAAAATTATTAACAAAACGTCCAAATATGCAAAAGCATATATTATATGCATTTGCATATACAATAATTGTCTTCCCTGGTCATGAGAGTAAAAACAAATTATGAGATATCTTTATCTGCTATCTTAAAAATGAAATTTCCCTTTTCCGATTCCACGGAAAAACTTATTCAGAATTGGGCTAAAATTTGCAAACCACGGACAACTTCTGTTAGAGACATGACGAGTACACTCTAAAAACTGATTGAAAAATCTTAACAATAAATGTTGTGAAATTTCACGACATCTATTGGCGATTTTGTAAAAAAACCACGCTATGCAGTGAGTTTTTCAATTTTGTCTGAAAATGAGCGTCTTTTTCCAAAATATGTATATTTACTTTACTATTCACGATATTTGACAGTGTTTTCGCTCAGAGAGTCTTAAAATACGTTATGTCTCTATTTTTCACGCTACTTTAGCGTGTTTTCGCTCAGAGAGCACGAAAATATATATATTTTTTACTTTTCACGGTATTCCAGCGTGTTTTCGCTCAAAGATTTCTAAAATATGTATATTTTCTACTTTTCACGCTATTTCAGCGTGTTTTCGCTCAAAGAGTTTTAAAATATGTATATTTTCCCTACTTTTCACACTATTTCAGCGTGTTCTCACTCAGATACTCCTAAAAACGCTCCAGCAGCGGTATTTTATGCTTGCCTTTAAATAAACACCTCTGCTTTAACGTCATATGATTTCAAAGCGTTTATTCGAGCAAGTGTCCAATTATATACAACTTAAACAGTAGATTAGTCACAGCTTAATTACTCAAGCCTACTGAAGTAGGAAAGAGTAGCGCCTTCTGCTGAGTTATTGACTCTATACAGAGTTGTTGTTGTTGTTGCCATGTTCAAAACTTACTTTTGAGAGACTTCACGCATTTCTAACCTTTTTTTTATAAGCGCAGACAAGATTGGAAGAAATAATTTTAGAAGAGAGTTTTTACAAGAGAGCGAAAGAAATAATTGTAGGTGAGAGGATTCACGCATTTTTAACGATAAATATTTATAATTTTGCTCTATGGAATTTAACGACAATAAATGTAGGCAATCAGTTGCCAGCAATTCTTGTTGTTGTAACAGTACAAAGAAATCAACATTTCCATATAATTTTTTCAAACTTATTTTTTGGAAAATTGAAATATATAAGTACATTTTTTTAAATATATAAACTATATGTTACGTTTTTAACGAAAATTCGCTTAATTTATGACTGCCACTCTTTTCAAAATATAACATATCGGAACGAACGTGTTTGTTTTGTCATTAAAAATTTTCTGTTTCTTTTTTAACCTGAACAGCTGACTTCCGCAGGCAGTTTATCAGCATCATCTGTGGTCACACACAGCATCCGCTGCAACGTGCAACTTATTAAATATTTTACGGTTATCCTTGTTTTTTTTTCAATATAGCATGGGTGACTTTGCCTGACGGCACCGCGAAGGAAGTAAAAATGAGAAAAAACAATGCTGTTAACTGCACATAAAATTCCCGCAATTATGTGGTTAAATATCAAGCCCAAAATTGTGGCGATGAAGACCATTAAATGGTCATTAAGCGGTTTATTATTATGTTATGCGACATATGAACGAGGCCAACACAAAAGAAAAAAAAAAATTGGCATGAAACAAGTATATAAAAACCAATTGAATGAATTTGAATTGAGGCAGTGAAACATTTTGATGACGGTCAAAATTTAGTTAAAAGGGTGTTAAAAGTCGCTAGCGGGTATTTTTTTATTGTTGTTTTGTTTTTTAATAGTACGAAAAACTGCATTGAAAATCGAATAACGTAAGCTTATAAAAGAAAAAAAAAACAAAGTTCAATGAAATGATGAAATAAGCCAAAACATTTCATTCATAAATAAACTCTTTAAAAAACATACTCATTTGTGTTTTTATATTAACCCTTAAATGACTGACGTTGTAAATATATAGCACGCTAACGTTCTTTTACTTATTGATAAAAATCAATTTCTTAAACAAAAAGTTAAATTCATCAAATAATAATTATAAAATAAATTGAAGGGCTTATTGCAAGAATATGATAAGCCACATAAAAAATATTTTGAAATAATCAACTATAAAGTTTTGAAAAAATTTATTTTTGTATGAAGAAGTGGAACTGAACACGGAAACTTTTTCAAATAGGTTAGAAAATTAATAAAAAATAGCCAAAATCTCTTCAGTGGTTGCTGGCAATAAATTTAATCTAAAAAATTGATTTCTTAGAACATGTGGCTTATCACGTTATTGCAATAATCCTTTCAATTAATTTAATAAACTAATTTTTAAACTTGCCACCTTTATAGTAAATTCTTCAAATTTAATATAAATGTTTGTCATAGAATGCTGCTAAAATTGTATTCAATTACAGTTGAAAGTTTTCTGTATGCTCTTTATATTTATTATGTTGATTTTCGATGATTTAGATAGAAATTCTAAATGTTTGATAGTGTAAATCATTCTTGATTATAAATACAAATTCTAGTTGTTTGATAGTTTAAAATCATTTACTGCCCAAGTAACATTGTTGGAGCAACTAGGTGCGAGTGAGTCCTAAAAGTGTTCTATAGGTGTATAATATGCGGTTAAAGCTTTACCGCAGCTTTGTTTGCTGCTAGTTGCTTTTAATTTTAAAGAAAATGCTCTAAATATGATTTTTTTACCATTTTGAGCTTTAATACTTTATACAGCACTGTAAAGGATTTTATCAAATCTGCAAAAGAGCAGAACTCTAAAATTTACTACTTGCTCTGTAAAGAACCTTTTAAAGTAATAAAAATTACTATACAGCAGTTTTAAAACTCGTAGATTGAGTATAATATTTGCTTTAATGTGTATTTTGTATTGCATTTTTAAAGCGAATAGATGTAATATACTGTAAATTAATGCAATAAATTTTTTGGGAATAACAAGTGATTAAAAAATCTGATAAAGAGCTTCTTTGAAAAAAATGGCGATCTTATAAAAAATATAAAATCTTCGGAGTTGAAGCAAGCTAAATATTAGTGTTTACAATAATATTTAAAACGAAATTGATGATTTCTATGATACATATATTTAAGAATAAAGTACTTAAATCATTTTTAGTTGATTTTAAAGAATGTTAAAAATTTTCCAACTATTTTGAAATAATTAACACTTCTTAATTTTAATTATTTGTTAAGCTCGTTGTAGTTTTTCGAAGTACGACATTCACGTTTCCGATAAATTCAAAAGCGCACCGAAATTCGCAGCATACAACGAATACACGAACATGAGTCTGATATAATAATCACTTTATTATTTCTTTAATTTATTTGTCATTCTAATCACCTAATCTAAGTGTCAATCTAATTGCATGACACTTGTCAAATTTTATATATTTTTTGAGTTTATTTTTAACACATACATACTTAAACGAATAAGAAAAATAAGCTTTGCAAGAGCTCTTATTTTGGTTTGACAGGAACTCTTTTAAAAGTTGACAGCTACTTCCTCTCTCCATATGAAGCAAAAATACTGCTTTTAAACTCAAGAAAGTAGCCTTATATATTCTCTACAAGAGCTTTAGTAGCGCGACTAAAGCTATAGTTGAAGCTTGCTGCTATATAAGATAGCACTATAAGCTCTGTAAGAATGAATATATGGCTAAAATTGTTACTTGGGTGAGCTTTAGGTCAGGTTAGAACAATTAAATGCTCTAACGAATTTTCCAAAGAAAGAGCAACAACAAAATTTTTCAATATGAAAAGGAAAACATTACAAGCTGATTTTTTCAATTTTGGCCCTGCTAAGGTTTCATCAGAAATCTTTGTGATGGCACCGGTGGGAATTGAACCCGGGCCGTGATGGCCATGCGTATTTTAGCGCACTACACTATCAAACACTTATATTTTGTTTTTAAAGAAAATCAACAATTTTACTCAATTTCAATATTTTTTATTTCCAAAATATGTCCAATTCTCTTAACCCTTTCGAGCCCTGCCTTCACATATGTGTAACATAAGTTCGTTACATTTTAACTGTGTTTTTTTTTGTTTATATTTTTTGTGGCGGTATTCAGACTTTTAATAAATCAGCCAGTTATATTAGGAATTTAATCAATTATTAATTCATTAGTTTTAATTTATGTGTTATTAACAAGTGTGCAGTTAAAAAATAAAGACATAATATCGATTCGTTTGCAAATACTCCAACGTAATAATGTCATTCAACGAAATAAATTATGTTATAAATTAAACTAGCTGAACCCGGTGTGCTTCGCTACCCCCTCGTTTAAAATAAAATTAAAAGTATTTATGTATTTACAAAAATTTATTTATTTAATTTAATTATTGCAATGCTTCGCCTCTTTTTTTGTTGTAAACCAATTAGAATTCAGCGCTGAATCGCATGTAATTTGCTTCATGCTCCCCCTTTTTATTTTTAGACCAATCAAAAAGCAGCAATTACACAATCAGCTGTTTCGCAGTCTGTTGTGGGAGAATGAGAATGGGGTTACCCCACTCTCTATTTTAATTAACACGTATTATAAAATCAGCTGTTTTGAAGACAGTGGTAGAAGAAAGAGAATTGAGCTACCCCACTATTTTAATTAATATGTATTTTAATGATTTTAATGACATGATTTGTGGTATAGCCGTTAATAAACGTAGTAAAAAAGTAGGTGCAGAAGTGTGCATGGTCGAAAAATATTATCATGTAATAAGTATTCCTGAGTCAAAGCTGAACGCTGTGAAAATTTAAGATCGGTTATCAGGTCCAGCCTCCAATATATCGCAAGCAAAGGGGCGTGATCCGCCCACTTTTCTTTTGGTACGTATTTCTATTCATGCTAATACCATATATAGCAAATACTGCCGCCGTTGGTCAAAAAATGCCCAAGATATGACGATTTTAAAATTTGGGTTATATGGGCGAGGCCACGCCCCTTCGTCCACTCACAACTTTATATAGTCAAGAATTTATTATTTCGTAAGAATATCCTATTGTGAAAATTTAATGATGATCGGTACAGTAGTTAAGACTATTTTGCGATTTTTAATTTTCCTAAAAAGGGGCGTGGTCCCACCCACTTTTCTCCTGGTACGTATTCCTAACTATGCCAATACCATATGTACCAAATAGCATCAACGTAGGTCAAAAAATGCCCAAAATATGGCGATTTAAATTTTTAGGTTATATGGGCAGTGCCACGCCCCTTTGTCAAATAAAAACTTCATATAGCCTTTTATTCTTTCCAGATTCATAGTAAAATGCTGTGAAAGTTTCAGGAAGATCTGTCAAAGGGTTTGGCCTCCTATAAAGCACAAACAAACAAACAAACAGACAGACATTCATTTTTATATATATAGATTGAAAGCAGATTTATTATAATTAAAGTAAAATGGGGCGAAAAAGGGGGATTTGGTAATAAAAAATCTATGGCTACCTTACCTGTAGATAAAAACTATATAAAACTTTAGGTAAATACATATTACAAAAAAGTATTTTGTATAGCAAACATTGTTAGTGGTATAAGTAAGTATCTGAATTGAAAAAGTGGGCGTAAAAGTGGGCGCGGTCGAAAAAGTACCCTATTAATCATGCCAGAGTCCCAGTTAAATGCTGTGAAATTTTCAGGAAGATCGATCCAGAGGTTTGGTCTCCTATAAGGTACAAACAAACAAATAAACAAACACACATTCCATTTTATATATATAGATAGCTTAAACCCGGCGCGTTGCTGCCGCGGCCCCGTTGCCAAACGCGAATAAAATGTTATCAGTGAAACTGTATATGTAAATTGTGGTTGAATACTCAATTCCATGGCTGTGCGACCTATAACTCAAAAGCTGTAGAATTTCTCAAATTTTGGTTGCATGGGAGGTGACACGCCCCCTTGTCCAACGCCATACAAAGTTATCAGTAAAACTGCATGTGTAAATTGAGTTCGAATGCTGAATTCCGAGGCTTTGTTTGCTTTGTTTGATTGACTCAAAAGCTATTCGATATCGCAAATTTGGGTTATATAAGAGGTGCCACGCCCCTTTGTCCAACTCCCATAAAATTTTATCAGTAAAACGCCACGTGTAAATTGTGGTCGAATTTCGAATTCCAATGATGTGCGGCCTATAACTCCAAAGCTATTCGATATCGCAAATTTGGGTTGTATGGGAGGTGCCACGCCCCCTTGTCCAACTCTCACAAAATTTTATCTGCGAAGCGGCACGTGTAAATTGTCGAATACCGAATTCCGAGGCTAAGCGGCTCATAACTCCAAAGATATTCGATATCGCAAATTTGGGTTGTATGGGAGGTGCCACGCCCACTGTTAGTAGGAGGTTAAAATATACTTTACGACCTATTCTCATACCTACAAAATATACATACAAAATTTCATGAAAATCGGTCGAGCCGTTTCGAAGGAGTTCGATTACGTACCCCGTGACAGAAGAATTTTATATATTAGATTATATAATGCTCAGATATTTTTTTTGCTCAGAATGTAATACATTTTTAAAAACACTAACAATATCAACTTTTGTATGAAATAAAGGATTAAAAATATTATAAAACATGATGCTACACATACGTGTGGGTTGGTATTAATCAGTAGTACTTATTTAAAATTTTGGAAAAAAGTTTGAATTGGGTAACATTCGGGATGTGGAATAGAAAATGCGCATTATCGCCAAAGGATCAGATGTGGAGGCTCTTAGTGACTTAGATACTGATGCTGTTATGAAGGGGAGTTCGAGATTGAGCGAGTTGATTTTCTGGTAAAAGAAAAAAATCATTCTGGTAGTAACTCCAGTGATGGTAATGATATCGTGCTTTCGCAAAACCTTGAAACTAAAGGTGATACAGCAAAAGTGAGGTCACTGACTCGGAAGTGTTTGAAGTTTCAACCGTCTCCAGAAAATGACGCCGTTTCTACCAAGTATTGTTCTGTTTCCCGTCGAGAGTTTTGAGAAATACTTCGCGGGGCGTCATTTTGTTGATGCAGCACATTAAACAATATATATATTAGTTATTTCAAACCTCTGGCAAAAAATAAAAACTATTTCTACTGAAATAAAAGGTCTTTACGGTACCACTTGTATTTCGGCTGTGTCAAGATCCACTAGATGTGTCCACTAGATAGTGAAATACATTGGCCAATAGGGGATAAATTATTAACAAATTTCAGCCCTAGAAAAACTTTGACCGAACTTTTATTGATCAATTGTGTTGTTCGTGTTGTTATATGTTTAAACACAAATTATCGAGAACTGGACTTACGAGCTTTATGACGACTCCAAACGGTTTATGGTCTCATGAAGCTTTTACATGGAAGGTTTTATTCTTTGAGGTTTGCCAAAATCTGCTGAGATGTGACAGCTGAACAGAAATATTGATTCTATTAAAAAAATATTTTGTGTGTGCTAAGGATTTAACCCGGGCTACCGAGTTTCCTGAACTTACGGTCCACACACTCTGTCCAGTAGACTGCGGCCGCCACAAACTATAAATTACACGCAAATTTCGGGTGAAAAAATGTGCAAGTCGTACGCCTCACAAGTAACTGGAACTTTTTAATGGATTTTTACTTGTCATTAAACAAATAATTCCTTAAAAAAGCCAAACTTTCTTTAAATTCAAAAAATATTTATTTTTGGAGCACGAGAAGTCATAACATTACATGAATTTGCCAAATTTCTTTTGTTTTTATTAGGATGCTTACAATAATGCAGTTATACAACTTTTATTTAAATCCTCTTTTAAATTATAATGTAAGATTTTCGTATATTTTTAAAAAAAATCAATTCATAATACGCGCGATATCTCCATATTTTGCTATACGTTAAGTTCCAATCCACACAAATGTGTGTGTTCTCTTTCCAATGACGAAACAGTTGGAATTCAGAGTCCTTAAGTGGCTAGGATATTGGCACTCAATTAAATCCTCGAAAATATAAGAACTCTGGGCCCAAAAGGGTTAAGCAATTTCGTTACCACATAATTATCACAGCATATATATCTACCTTTGTATCTTCCTTACTAATCTAAATGTCCTGCCTAATGTGGTGACATCTCCATCTCCGCCACACACACATAAAACTGCTACATTTATAAATCGTAGAAAGTACTAGATTTTTTTTTTAGTTAGTTATGTCGTCTAAAAGCGCTTAATTTTACGATTTATGTGCATTTTGAATTTTAACGCATGGGCTAGGCAAAAAACAACAACAAAAACAATAAGAACAACAAAAACAAATTCAAAACCAACGATTTTACGATAAAACAGGAAGAAGAACGGACGGACGTGCAGCTGGTCAGTCGTCCACTTAATGCTCTCAGTCACGGAAATCAGCGAGGCGATATTGTAGTGGATTGCAGTCAGCTAGCTAGCAGCACTTATTGTTGGTGCCGGATTATGTGGTGACGTAAAGGGTGCTCCTTTTTTCGTTCAGTGCTCAATACAACAAGCTACTGCCCACAACAAAGCACGTTTCAGAGCACCAAAATGTGCTGCACAGTACAGCAAAATGTGTGAAAAGCAGTTATAATTTAATAAAATTTTTGATCTAAAAAGCTCAAAATTAATGGTCCAATTATGTTCGCGTAACGCAACGCAAGAAGGCCGTAGCAAATGCCAAGTGAATTTCTGTTGTATGGACTTTATGTGTATCTGGTTATGCACCACGAAGCTTAGAACAGTATAGATAAAAACAGAATCTTATCTCACAACCCTAAGATAAACGTATAACAAATAAAAAGTTCAATTTCATTTTGAACTAACGTCGCTCTACGGTCTTGCGACATCCAGTATTGTCACTCTATCACAATCGTTGTAGGTCTACAACTTTTTTGATTCTACACTATTTAAAATTTTCAAGTGACAACACTGCTGATACAGTGGCTCACAGCTTATTTTATGCAGTGCATACTTTTAATTTTAGTGCTGTATAACAACGAAACTAACAGGAATAGAAAAATAATATAGTATCATTTAAAAGAACAAGAAGTTTAGTTTACTAAATTAACTTAATTTATTGTAAAAAATATATATTAAGTTGGCTTAAAATTAAGAAACCAGAAAAAAATGCTTAATTTCATATCACAGCTTATTTTATGCAGTCACTTGTTATTTATAAATTTTTCGTATTAATTAATGATATCTGATATTTTTATTTTTTGTTATGATGGCCCTTGTTGTCCACAACAGATCTAAGGTGGTTTGGCATTGATGCGACCAGTTTTTGAGTGATAGGTGGTGAAATATTCGCCCACTTCGTTTGCAATATCTCTTTCAAGGTGGTTTTTGTTTGAAATTTGATATTTCCGGATGTTATTTTCCAATAAAGACCACAAATTTCCAATAACATTAAGGTCTGGTGACTGAGCTGGCTCCGTCATCAATTGTGGGCAGTTGTATATTAGCCTGGTTTGCGCAAAACCCGCTTTGTGCTTTTGATCGTCATCCTGGTAAAATCGGAAATTCAATTTTATACCCAGAACCTTTGCACTCTGCAACAAATTGTTCTTCAGGATCTGTAGGTACTTTAATATGTAAATTGTTGTTTCAATAGACGGCAACTTCCCAGTACCAGTACCTGACAATCAGGCCCAAACCATGACGCTGCCACCGCCATGTTTCAAGGTTTGTTTTAAGTTTTTTTGTTGACCTCGGTATTCGGTTTTCGCCACATATAGCACATACCATCTGAACCGAATAAATTGATATTCGATTTATCTGCAAAAATAACTGAATTCCAGTACTCTGGGGCCTTGAACATATGTTCTTTGTCGTAGCTGAGTCAGCATAATCTGTTTTTGGGGCTAATAAACGGATTGTTTCGTGTTACTCGGCCATGAAAGTTATTTTTGCGCAAGACACGTCGAATAGTTTCAGCACTACACTGTTTGCTCAGGTCAGTATGAACTTCAAAACCCATTTTCGGAGCTGAGAGTCTCGGGTTAGCCTTTATCTTCCATACAATATGCCGTTCGTCGGTTGCATTACAAATTTTGTTTGGTGCTTCTTTGCTCTTATTGTGCAATCGATTCTTATGGACGAAGCGCTCGATGATCTTTTGCACTGTAGAGGAATTGATATTTACCATTTCAGCCATTTTTCGCTGCGAGCTGCTATTTTTAAAATAGTATATAACTAATTCTCGTTGTTGAAACACAACAAAGGCATAGCTAACGAAAGTACCGTTGGACACCGCAGCATTATAGCACCGTAACAGAAAGAAGTGACTGCATAAAATAAGCTGCGAGATGAAATTAAGCAGTATTTTCTGTTCTCTTATTTTTAAACAACTAAATATATTTATTCACAATTAATGAAAATTAACTAGACTTTTTGCTCTTTTAAATGACACTATATTATCTTTTGTATTCCTGTTAGTTTTGTTTTTATAAAGCCCTAAAGTTTAAAGTATGCACTGCATAAAATAAGCTGTGAGCCACTGTAGCTGCATTTTCATAGCAACAGTTTATGTGCGGTAAATTTGCTGATAAATTGTGTCTTTTAGCCCACAATTCTTTTTGTTCTGTCTTTTGGCTTTAGTGCGGTAAATTTGCTTATAAATATAATTTGCCGACAATAAAAAAATCTTACTTTTTGTAAATAAAAGCAGCTGAGTTCGAAGTTTTTTGAAGTAGATGTACGTCTGCATAATCAACACGAAACTATCTACGTGCAATCCGCCATTTGCTACTGCCACCTTACGTTGCGTTACGCGAACATAGTTGGATCATAAATTCATGTAAAAATTAACAAAATAGATTACAATTAATTGTCTAATTTAACTTTCTATGTTAGAGCTAGACCGAATAAGTTTAATTATTTTCATTTTAATTAAATAATCTAAAATAATTGATCGATTTCGGTCAAGGACATAAATAATTAAGCATTTGTTTGTGCAAATACCCACCTTTCAGTTAAAGACTAGTTTCTAGCAAGGCAAAATTCGTTTGAATTCTATGGTGCACTACGGCAGACTCGTCGAATTCCAGTGAATATAACAAAAAATAAGAAGCAACTAGGACAGACGGCAGCCCTGGTAGAGTTAAAGGCTTGATCTAAAAATAGCTACTGCTTTAATGTCATATGATTAAATGGCCGATGAGAACGTTAAAGTTCATACGAATTTGTTCGAGCAAGGTTCAAATCATATATTACTTTAACAGAGGGTTGGTCACTAGGGAGTGTCGAAAAATTTAGATCGTATTCTTGGAGATCTTAAAAGTTGCATTGGGTGGTCAAGATATCCCAAAAAAATTTTGGTAAAAATAAGGATGTCTTCCTCTTCCGCAAGCACAAAGTTGTTTTTTAAGAAAAACAGTAAAAAATCACAATCTCAAAATGCTTTAATTTTTGTAAGAAAAACTGCATATGTCTTAAAACAAAAGTAAATATAGACTTAAACTAACAATGATTTGGCAAATATGATGCCACATTTTTATGATTTTTATGATTTTTAGCCACAAAGTCCTGTGTGAAGGATATTCGAATCTAAAGGTAATTTCGAGGTATCACAGAACTTTTGGTTGTTATCTTACTGTCTAAATTTTGGTGATTTTGATTATAGTGTTGGCGTTTTCCTTAAATTTGGCGAATTAATAATTTGCGTATTTTTAGCATATAAATTTTCTTATTTTTAAGAAATGTATACTTGAATGCAATTTTTTAACTTTTTCAACAAAATGAATATAAGGTCTTATATTTCAGACACCAAAAGTGATACCGGAAATAATTTCCCTTATTTAAATTCTTCAAATGTTTTTGAACAACACCATGTCCAAGAGTATCAATTTAAAACACCAGGTTATAACAACGATTTTTTTCCGATTCCTATGTTTTAAAAAATGTTTCTTCCTAGTATGCATTTTATTATTTCGTTAAAACACTTCAACTCAGCATTCACAAAAATGTTATACTAAAATTTTGAGTTTCTCAGTTTGCCATTAGATGGGTCTCAATTGACTTAACAAATTGTTGTTAAGAAGTGTTTTAATGAAATACTAACCATAAAGGAGATATGAACAAAATTGTTACATTTCATGCTTGAAGTACCTTTTTTATATATCAAACTAGGAAAAAAGTCGTGGCGTTTTCCTGCTGTTTTGAAATAGATATTTTAAGACAGAGTTTTGTTCAAAACTACTTGCAGAATCCAAATTGAGAAAATTATCTTCGGTACCACTTCTGGTGCCCGAGATATAAAACCTTATAATCATTTTATTAATTTTACGATCTATTATATTATTACATGAATTAAATTGCGAGCTTTAGATCAAGTAAGTTTTTTAAGAAGGCAACAACAACACCAACAATAACAACAACTCTGTACAGAGTCAATCATTTAGCTAGGCTGTTTAAAGTAGCATATGATTTCACACTTTTGGAATTTATTCATTTGGACTATATAGAACAAATTGAACGTTCAAATTGGCTACTTAATCATACGATACTTCAAAGCAGTAGGCTATTTATAGATCACCGCTTTAAATCTCACCAAGGTTGCCATCTGTTCTAGTTGCTTCTTATTTATTTCAATATTCATTGGTGTTCGACAGTTTGCCGAAATGCTCCATAGAAATGAAACGAGTTTTTTTTGATTCGCTAGAAGCTAGTGTTTTAACTGAAAGGTGACTATTTTCACAATCAAATGTTCAATTACTCATGACTTTGACTAAAACCGATCAATTATTAGAATACTTAATTAATTTTACATTAATTAAACTAATTTGGCCGAGCTCCGCCATAGTTAGTTAATTATATTTACGATCTATTAGATTATTATATGAATTAAATTGTGATCAAGTATGTTTTTTAAGAAGGCAAAAACAACAACTCTGTGCTGAGTCAATCACTTAGCTGACTAGACAGTAGCTACGTTGATCACAGTTGATCACAGCTTAATCACTCAAATGACTACTGAAGAAGAAATGCAAGGTTCATTTATAAGGTAGTGGCACTGAGAAATGCGCCCTTTTTTCGCATTTGCTTGAACTACCATTGTGCTTTTCTTTGTTCTATGCAATCATTTTCTTGATTTATTTTCATCCATTCTGACAGTTCGACCGAACTCGCTCTCAAGTGCCACAACCTTATAAATAAGCCTTGAAGAAATGTAGCGATTTCCAAAACAGCTAAGTGATTGACTCTGTACAGAGTTGTTGTTATTGTGGTTGCCTTCTTCAAACTTACTTGATCTTAAAAGCTCACAATTAAATTCATGAAAATACTTCAAATTAATTGTCGCAAGTAAAAATTCCATGGTGTAAAACAATCTCATAATTCTTTCGTAAAAAAATTGTTATCGTGGAGTATACTCTAAAGAGAGCTTAGCATGATGCCATTCTCGATATTTACTCACTGTGTAAGGAATAATCAAATCTAAATGTACTCTCGATAGCACAGAATTTTGATTATTATCTGATTGTCTAAATTTTGGTGGTATTGATTAAAGTGTAAACGTTTTCCGTAAATTTTCCGAATTATAAATTTGTAAATTTTTCACATATGCATTTTCTTGTTTTTGAGAAATTTTAACTTGAATAGAATTTTCTTACTTATTCAAAAAAAAATAATTTGAGGTTTTGTATCATAACGAAGATAATTTTTTAATTTGGATTATTCAAATATTTCAGAACAACACCCAGTCTTAGAGTATCTATGTTAAAAACCAGGATAAGACAACGATATTTTTCCTTTTCCGATTTTTAAAAAAATTTTACTTCCTAGCATGAAATTTATTATTTCGTTAAATCTCAGCATTGACAAAAATGTTATGCTAAAATTTTGAGTTTCTCATTTTGCAATTTGATGGGTCTTAATTGACTTAACAAATGTTGCTAAGAAGTATTTTAAAGAAAAAATAACCATAAAGGAGATGTGAAAAAATTGTTAAATTTCATACTAAGAAGTATTTTTACGAAATATCAAAATTGGAAAAAATTCTTGGTATTCTTATGATGTTCTAAATACATATTTTTAGACAAGTTTTCATTTAGAAATATTTGAAGAATCAAAATTGAGAAAATTATCTTTGATGCCCGAGATATAAAACCTTTTTTGTATTAATTTTTGTGAAAAAGTTAAAAAATTGCATACAAGTACACTTTTTTCAAAGACAAGAAGATGCATATGAGAAAAATATGCAAATTAATAATTCGCCAAGTTTAAGGAAGACGTTAAAAACTAAATCAATACCACTAAAATTTAGGCAATCAGACAAAAATCAAAAGTTCTGTACTATATCGAGAGAACTTTTAGATTCAAAAATTCTTTACACAGAACACTCTGAGTAAGAATCGGAAACTGTGATTGGCATTGTGTTTAGCAAAATATTGCTAGTTTAAGTCTTTGTTTACTTTTGCTTTAAGACATATGTAATTTTTCTTACAATAAACTCAGCATTCTGAGATCGTTATTTTTTCTGATATTTAAAAAGGCAACTTTGTCCTTGCGGGAGGGGAAGACATAATTTTTTTTCTCCCAAAATTTTTTTGGGACAGCCCCATGCATTTTTTTAGACCGCTTAGAATGTGAAATTCGTAAAAAACATTGTCACTTCAAACTCTAATGGAACAAATTTTTTTGGTAAGTGGCGCTTTCTGTTTTACAATATAATTAAGGTCCCTTAATAAGAATTTTCTGAAAAGTCTTAAGACCCCGAGTTTTCTGAAGCCGCATGAAAAAAATCGTGTTTTAAATAATTATATTATTTGTTTTATACTACAAGTACATTTTAAATTATAATTATACAATTTTTAAAATGTACTTGTACTCGAACCAACCCGTATTTACTTACAAAAATAGGGCTACCGAAATGCAAAAGTTCATTAAATATGGGGCATAAAGTTTCTAATCCAAAAAAGTTAAAAGGTACTTTTGTCAGATTTTTTTTAGTATTTCAAGATCTCTCATAAAAATTATATTCTAAAACATGAAATTTGCTCCACTGTACCTTCCCACATGCCATTTTAACGAAGCATATTTAATTTTCACTCGGTTCAGTGGACGCTTAAATGTTGGCGCGAACATTCGAACAAACTCATCCAACGAATACCATTGATGTTCGTGCGTTTGTTTGTTAGCGTGCTCGTTCGGATTCAATTCGTTTCACTTCGGAAACGTTTTGTTAGCACCACGTGGTATATGCGGTAAGCCTTGCTTACGGTCAGTTTGGCAGCGAAAATTTAAGTTGAGTAAAAAAACAATTTGTGTATAAAATGCATTATATTTTTTAAAAATATTTTTTGTTATTCTTGTTAACTTAAAAACAACAACCGAACAAACGGGCACGAAGGTTTTTTTTATAATTGTTTTTTGGTAGCGTTTAAAAAAAAAAATTACGGAAATGGATTTTTGCAGCAAATGAGCTTAAAAGTTGTTTAAAAGTTAAGTTCAGTTCTAGCCGGTAGGGTTGCCAGCGGCTGTAGTTTGAGTAGCTAAGTTATTGTGCAGTGATTTAGAGTATAGGAGCGGGTTGTAAGAGTGCTCATTCAGTACTTCGTTTTATGAAATTTAACAATAGTTAATTTGCGGTTTTATTTTTTAATTATATGTATTAAGCTATGCGGTAACAAGGTATGCCATTTAATGCTTGTTGAAATGTATGAGTGTGTGTGTGTGTGTGTGTTTAAGTGAGCAGCCATACAGTATAATATTTAATTGACTTATGAATATCATTATTATTGTATAGCATTGTGTGCGTATTTTGAATTTGACACGAAAAGTAGTGCAATTATGAGTCACTAGTTTGTGAACTACTGATTTTGTAAAGCTGGGGGGAGAGAAAAGAGGTTAATGAAAAACCTTGAGGCTCTTTTGGGAAAAAGCAGCTGTAAACAGAGTTCAATGGCTATACAATATTTTTCTTTCCAGATAGGCGTTAATGCTTTCAATTTAAGTGGTAGGCATTTAACATACTTAATATTTTCACCATATTTGAAAGCTCTAATTAAAGTTCAATGAAATCAAAGTGGTGAGAAGAACCTCAAATGCTACCAAAACGTCTAACTTTAAATGTAAATTTTAAGAAAGCTTTTAATATACGTATATTGATGAATTGATTAAAAAGGTAAACTTATTCGACAACGAATATATAGAAGTAAATAAAACTAAAATCAATAATGAGGTTAACCCATTAACTCCGGCTCCTTTATCCGTGAGCGTTGAGGGTTGAAACTTTGAGGGGCAAGCCTTAGGGTCACTTGTATTCCGCGTGCAAAAATTATCCCCCTACCCCAATTAGTTTTTCCGCCTTGCCTTTGCAACTTGCAAATTATTATAATATTTTGATACATTTCGATAGAAATATGTTTGCGTTATTTGAATTCGGCTGTTTTTTTTATTTTTAGAGCGTACTTTTGTTTTTGTAAGTCCTCAAAGTTAATATTTTGTAATATAAAAAAATATAGTCTTTTTTAAAATTTCTATAAAATTTTGTCTAAACTGCTTGATTTAACAGATCTTTATATTTTATAAAAGGGTATACTCTAAACTTTTAAACCAGATATTTTGTTTTTAAGTTTTTTGCTATCCCGCTATTGGGATAAGGAATAAAAATTAAGCTTTAAAAAAATATTTGATTTAAAAAATAAAAAAATAGCCGAGGTTGGCTATAATAATGATAGTAAGAAATGTTTTAAAAAAATAAATTAGAGCGCGCCATCCAGCGTATTCCTCAGGATTTTTTTTAGCATTTCTCACAAAGTTTGCCTATTACAGCGTTACTATAGGAACTGATTCAGTTTGATTAGCGATAAAAACTTTTGAATGTATAAAAAACAAGTTTGGGATACATATATTTTTTTTAACCCATTCCGTCCTGGCTCCGTGACCTTTTGCAGACGGAAAAAATAGATCTTTTGCTTTGATAGCGGCATAGCAACTAGTAAAGTGACGTAAATTTATTGTACTAAATAAGTGTAGACAATTTAAATGCAAATATTTTGATATACGGTTTATTTATCAGAGACGTCTGGTTCTTGAGATATATTTTAGACACGATGCAAATATCATTAAGAATTCCAGTAAAAAATTACATAAACTGGTACAGTACAGATAAAGGGTATGAAATCCACTTAAAAGTGATCTGCCAATAAACACAGTTGTTATATCTTTAACCGTCAATAATTTATATGAAATATATTTTAAAAGTTCAGTGCAAGCAAGATGTATTTTTGAAGGTGACAGAAGTAGGTGACGTCTATCAAATCGGCACCGTAGCAATGTCAAAATAAAAAAGTCAACATTGACAATCCAAGGAAAAATCCCAGGTTTTGCTACTTGATCTTTTTGATTTGAGGAAAAAGACGTGTGTTGTTTTTCTTTTGTAATTTTTTTGTGAGGTGTGTTAATATTGTGATACAAAAAATAATGCCGAAAAGTTGGTGTAAAAATATTATTATATAAAGGTGTAAAAATATTATTGGCAAAATTGGTTGATTTTGCTTTTATTACTAAAAAGATGAAGTTAATAGAAAATTTGGAGCTCTCAGGAAGTTTCAGTATTTTATCTTGGTTATTAATGAAAAAATTCTTTGTTTAAAAACGCAAAAGGAACCCGGGTATCTCGTAAGGTTAATAAATCACTGAATGCTCTTAATATTACATATAATTTGTTTTAAATAGAGATGTATGCTGTCTTTCAACATCTTTTAAGCTTTTAAATGCAATAAGCTAATAAATTATTGTTTAAAAACACATTTTGTAATAAAATACATTTTTAATAGTGGAAAGAGTGGCTATAAAATGTGTGAAGTATAAAGGAAAATGCATGGATTAAGTTAGATTTTAGATTTTATTTAATAAAAAAGGAAATAATAAATGCATGTCGAAATAAATAAATTCAAAATGTTCGACAAAACATGGTAAAAAATTCAGTCATGCACATTCTCAAGGTTGCACGCTAAATCTGGCATTTCGGAAGCACTGCTACTTAACACTTGGCTTAACAGAAGATGATGTGCGATGCACAGTGGTGACTTGATCTTTTGTATTTTGCAGCTGTAAGGTATCTTCGTCAATGTTAAGGTTCTGATCAAACATGCCGAATTGCATAAGTTTTTGATTGAGGATAACATTGAATGGATCGATCATTCTCATACAAACTTTCATTCACATACAATTCGTTGTTGTAACAAATATGGATAATTTGTTTCTACTTCAGGAAACGATCACGACAGATTGCGTCTTTCACAAAAAGGCTGCCTGTTACTGACTTGGATCAATAGTTTCACACTGATAGCAATCTTATGAATCCTGTGATATGAAGTATCACAATGAAAGTGCGACACTCTGCGGCATACGTTCGAAAAGGATTATTCAATTGTTCAGCTTAGGCGTTGGTGTTTTTCATAATGTGATTGATCAACACATCATCCACGAACAGATCCCTCAGTTGCATAGGCGAGTACTAGACTGGAATTAAAACAATATCGAAAGAGGTCGAACACTTAACCTCTCTGCCAAAGTCTTCATTGCAATTTGCTTGAAAGGTACGTTTGCGCCACTTCGGTGGCTCAATTGATAGCGCCTGCGTCGGGCTGTTGTTCCGAGCAATGGACGAATGGGATCACACGTCGTCGTCCAGGTACTCAAAGTGGATTTCTACGGTATCACAAATCTCGGGAACACTTTGCAAACATTATCAATTTTAGTAGGTACACCATCATCACAAAATATTTGGTCACCTGGGACATCTTCTGTATCCTTCCACATCGTCCACAGCATCTGGCAGCAAAACGTTTATATCAATGGCCAATGCCTTCCAATATTGTCGTGGCTTTCACTAATTGATAATACCTTCTTTTTTGAAATTACACTCGAATACGTCATTATAATTTTTCCTGAAAAGGCTAAGATACCCAATCACTCCCATAAACACTAAATACGGATAAAAGCATTTAAATGCTACATGAACGGTTAGCTTACCGTAAAATTTTCTGTACTAAAAAAGTGCTCACTAGCGCCGATGGGTGCGAAAAAGCACAACATGTACCTGTGCAAATACCTTTACAGCTAAAATATGTAATTATTATGAGATATACATAAGCCCAAGGATGACCGATACCCATGAATTCATATCTATAAAAAAAATGCTTTCATAACTTTTCGGTGTTTAGATGGTGATTTTTTTCGCTTGTCGGAAAATCGGCACCTGGAAATGCTGATATCAACTTGTAGTTGACGCTTATGTCATACCTGTCCAGGAAGCATATAGGCATTTCCGCCAAAAAGGTAGACCACGACTGAAAAATTAAATGTTACTTAAAATTCGTTTAAACCTCCATAATAGAAAAAAAATGTTTAAATTTATATCGTGAGAGTACTGAGAACTGATCTCAACTTGAATTTAAAAAGTGGCAGCAAACATGATGAATGGCAACAAAAGTTAAAAAATAGTGACAAAAATTGAAAAATTTTAACAAAAGTTGAAATTTTATAAGTATAATAAAAACTCGTATAATACAAAGTTCAATAAATTTTTTTCAGTTTTCGATTGTAACAGTCTAGAATTGCACTTTACATGTTTTTCTAGTTGAATTAAATAAATAAAACTATAAAATATTAACACTTTTTTGAAGGAAAAATTTGTCACATAACGTTTATCACGTAACGTGTATGATACGATGGTTTATATAAAAATAATTTAAAAAAATTTTTCAGCGAAACAATTATGAATATGTAGCAACATTATTCCAGATGATACTAAAAAACTTTCATAAAAATTTTTTTCGTTTATATTGATGCATTTAAAAATCACTTCTATTTTATGTCACGTAACGTATCCTTTTTGGTGGCTTCTATCTGAGAGCCGAACTTTTGACAACTCTTAACTTTTACACCTTGTCTAGTGCACTTAGTAAACTATTCGAAAATCAAAATAAGAAAACTGTAAGTTTAAGTTTTCTTTGTTTTTCCACTCATTAAATTCGTATGACTGTCATGTACGTAGCTACGGAAATGCCCATATGCAGACCCATTTATGTTTTATCGATACCAAAAGACGGGAAAGCGGTATCATTTACCCATCATATCCTATGAGTTTTAAATTGCATCTATATGTGTGGTGCGTTATCGCACCAGTCAGCGTTAATAGGTAAATATGATCTGAGCCTATACGCTGTTGATTACTTTTCCAAATACTTTTGTAACTTTAAAGATACTCCTTAAGAAAATACGAGAAAAAAATTATCAAAAATATATAATTTCTTTTAGCTAAAAAATAAAATTTAGTTAAATTTGAAAGTTTCCATAAAATTTTATTAGTGTCAAGCAAAAACCCTTAAAAAGTTCTGAATACTAAGCAATAACATTTTTTACTAGTTCTGTCAATTGGCTCATCGTAGAAGTACGAATATACATTAAGGTGGTCTTTATTTTTCGACTTTTCAATTATCATCGCGGCATGTCATTATTCGATTACATACATCTATGAAAAAGATTTTTTGTTTTAATTTTTTTATATGATCTAGTCGTCGCTACCAGTTGTCAAAATTTAGCCCTCTCACAAGAAAATTGTTATAAAAATCGGTGTCATTTGCCGATTTGAATGAGCTTCGGACATGTGATAGCGGACAAAAATCTAAGGTAAATGTATATTTTTATAAGCGCGGAAACCCAGGTTTAAAGGTTCAAAATGGCTTCTGAAAATTTCATATAAATGTTAAGATTTTGATGTCTCCATATTAGAGCCGAAATTTAAAGTTTAAAATTTTACCATTTTCCTACTTTTACGTGAATATTTTTAGCTTTAATGTATTTATCGACCCCAAAAGCTTATTGGTACCTGATTTCATGTAGATACAAAGTAGTGTTCTAGTTGTGGCCACTTTTTCCTGCCATTTGCACCAATGTACCTTGGTAGTGACCCCTAAATATCATTTAAAAAAAAAAATTTACTAGTTTCTTATATTCAAATGAATTATTATTATTCATTGAATAATATATTGATTGTTGCCCGGCTTATATTGCCTGTGAAATTAAAAGAAACAAAAATTTCTTAGTAATAAGGACCACCCTAATATACAAAGTCTACTTTTTAAGTTAAAATGTACATTCCTTCCAGAAGCTTAAAAATTTTACCACTTTTGACTTGAAAAATTATGTACGTTAACAATTTTAACCTTTTTTGGATAAAATTTTCATAACAAATCATATTATAGCTAAAAGTTTTGCGAAGAAGTAGGAAAATGAAAAAAATTTAAGAATTTTTAATTATAAATTATAATTATAAAAATTAAAAATTTAAACATTTTAGTAAAAAGGTTCAACCCAAAAGGTTAAAAACTTAAACAATAAATTTGACAAAAAGTACAGAAAAATTTTTTATCTAAAAGATTGACCTTTTCAATAGAAAAAATTTAACTTAAAGGTTAAAAATTCAGCTTAAGGTAAACAGGAAGTTGTAAAATTCCACCATTTCAACCCAAGATTAAAAACAAAACATAAGCAATATTTTAAGATAAATAAATTTTCTAATAAACAAAGTTTAAAAACTGTTACAAAACTAGTTAAAATACCCCCATTGCCGTATTGTAAATTATTTGAAGCCTTGAATGTTGTATTATTTTGATGACGTCACTTTTATTGGTAGCGATTTTTATCCAAAAATATCACATTCGATAAATATCCCATTTGACAACGTAAAGTCCAAACATCAATTTTTTGGAATTTATAAAGGCTTTACTCTTCGTTAGGTGGACGGAATTTTCAGTTTTGAAAAATTTTAAGCCATTGTAGTTATTTTTGTGGAAGTTAAGGGGATTTTACTGATTTCATAAAGTCACATTGTATGGTAGGTAACCATGGTTTTCAATAGATTTTTCCAAATTTCATACTTAAAGTACCTATTATTTGTTAAAGATTATGAGCAAAATTTGAAGTAATTAGAATAGTTTTTGCGGAATTGAAAGAGATTTTATAGTTTTGGTAAACTCACTTTGTATTACGCTATTTTTATTCGACTTAAAAATTTTATACTCAATGTGCATATTAAAGGTTAAGGCTTACGTGCAAAATTTAAATGTCATTAGATTAATTTTTGTGGAATTTAAAGAGATTTTCCGTTTTGTTTAAGTCGCTTTGTATGTTAGGTAGGTGTGGTTTTAATCCAATTTTTCAAAACTTCATACTCAAAGTTTATATTTAATTTTAAAGCTAATGTGTCAAATTTAAAGTCATTAAATTAATTGTTGCGGAATTAAAAGACATTTTATAGTTTTTGTTAAGTCACTTTGTTTCGGAGGTAGGCTTGTTTTTCATCCGATTTGGCTCATTTTCAAACTTGACTTCCATTTTTTAATAAAAAGATTATATATATAATTTCGTTACGATAGCTATAAAATGACGGCTAGCTATTATATAAGGTTCAGACGGACATGGCTAAATCGATTCAGGAGGTGAAGCTGATCAAAATATATATAAATTTCTAAAGCCACGCCTCCTTATCGGCGTTACAAACGGAGAGACAAAGTCAATATACCTTTGTTAGGGTTTTTTAACGTGGGGGTTTATTTTGATTTAAACGTTTTAAAATTAAAAACGTCACCCTCGAAAGATGAACAAGTTTTTTCAAACTGAGGATAAAATATTTCAACAAGAAAATATTAAAAGTCAACCTAAATAGTTAAAAAGGTAAATTTAAATGCTAAAAATTTTGTCTTTTTGGTTGAAGTTTGTAATTACAGTACGACCTCGCTCAACGCAACCAATTAAATTCAAGCCAATTGCGAAATCTGAGGTTATTGCAAAAACCGAGGAAAAATTTTATATTGGCCAATAGACCTATTTCCAAAAAAAATATGCATTTTCTACACATTCAAATTAAAGTGAATCGAAAAATTTTTGTTCAGAAACATAATTTAATTTTATTCAATTTATTTTTTTAAAAATTGGAAAATTTTGGTCTGCACTTTGTTGCAATTTATACTTTGCGTACAATTTGGGTGTTGAGATTATCGAGGAGTTGCGTGTAGCGAGGGTTGCGTTGAGCGAGGTCGTACTGTATTATGTTTTTTAAAAACAATCCTCTAAATTTTTTCCTCTCAATCCTTATTTGTAAGAATGTCTTTAGTGTTCATGCCGTTAATTTTTTATAAAGCCAAAAATAAGTTTTAAGATTTTCAATTTCGTTAAAAACGAGCTCTGTTGCGCAAATATAAGTTTGCATTCTTTCACATTTTAAGGCAAATTATGGTTTTATATAAATGAAAATATATTTAAAAAAGCATTTTAAAATTTTTTCTAAGAAATTCTTTGCCACACGAATGCAATAAACTATATTTTTCAATAGATTCTGATCATTTTACAAAAAAAATTTCTTAGAAAGTATAAAATCTTTTTAATCTGCGATAATTTGTTAAAAGTTTTCATGTAAAAAAAAATCTAAGGTTAAGAATATTAACTTTTAACCACAATTATTATTTTTTTTACAAAATTCGTAAAAAGTCGGATGAAAAAACTATGAATAGAAAAAAAAATCATATTCAGTAAATTTTACAATTTTACTCACCCACTACATCCAAGTAGCCCATCTGACTCTTCATGGGATCTGTGTTTATCTGGCACATATACCAGCCTTTGTCGGTTTCTTTGATATCCTTGATTTTCATTGTCCACGTTTTATGTTCAGAATTTGTTATACCGATACGTTGATTTTTTGTTATTACATGATTTTGTATCGTCAAAATTGTTTGTGTGTCCACACGTAACCACGCCACCTGCAAGAAGACGAAGAAGAAGTAGAATAGGCGTAAGAATAAAAAAGTTTAAACAAAGTATTTTTCTAACAGTTGTATGCATAATTAAAAAATAAATTAGAGGGTGCCAGTTAAAAAGCTAAAAATGGAACAAAGCCAAAGTGTTCAAGCAGAAAGCAGCGGTGGTGGATGGATGGAAGGAAATTTTTCAACTTTGCTGTAAGTAGCAGTTGACGTAAACAGTTTGCGATTTCTTTACAGCGCATGGCAATGAAAAACTTTTTATGCTCGTGCCTGTCAAAACAAGTAAGCGTTTCTTTGAACATAACAATGTAGATTGCTTGAAAAGGACTTGTTTATTTTTAATTAAGGCAAGCATTTAGTATAATTTGCCTAATTGTTGCTTTAGGGGGAGATGAATTGAAGAAAACCACCTGCTGATTATTTGCTTGTTCAAGGTATGTTTTTTTCTACTGGAAATTTGTAATGTGTTAATGAAAGTCATATAAAACATGTTTGCAATTGTTGTTAATAACAAAAAAATATAAATAGATCCAATATGTCCAAAAATATACCCCGCTTTTTGTCTAATTAATAGCGCATGCATTTAAAATAAGGTAAAATCTAATGCATTTAATTGCTCATGAAGTAGGTGGAGTGCGTGTTTTTAATTAATTTTTTCCTCTTTTTAAATTTGAAAGCAATTCATTTTTTCCTTCCAAATTTAAAAACATTCGTTATTGGTTAGATTATAAAAATTGTTTGTACAGCATTTTGTGTACATCTGACATTTGATAATTCAGTGGCTTTTTGTACAAAAGGTATTTTTTTTTCATCAAAAAAAGCGTTTTATTTCTCAAAGTCTTCTTTTAGATTTATAAATTTAATCCAGCGTTTTTCCAATTTGTTTTCCTTCTAGGAAAAACTACTAAGAAAAAACCTACACATATGAAACTTAAAAACTTAGAATTGACTAGAGGCAGAGAATTAATGTTTTATTTTAAAAGAACTGATTTTTTTTTTCGTTTTTTAATAATTTGTACAAAAAAGACACAGTTTTGATAGTATCGTAATTACAGACGTAGAATTCCTTTTTCTACAGTAATAGAGAAAAATTCTGGTTTTTTTATTTATATTTTTCAAAACTTTTTTAAAACATTTCAACTCTAAATAAAAATTATTCAAAAACGAATTAGTTGTTGTTGTTGCTTTCTTCAAACTTACTTGATCTAAAAAGCTCACAGTTAAACTCATGATAAAATTTGTTTTGTTTTATAAAAAGTTTTCGTTTGATATATATATTATACATGTTTATGCCCTTTACTGCAGGAAAAATAAATAATTCAAATTTTTCCGATATTTATTTCCATTTATTAAACATAACTTTGAATTACATTTAATTTTAACTAACATAAAAAATTAACAACAAATTCATAACTAAAAATATCAAACGAAAGCTTTGTATAAAACAAAACAAATTTTTACATGAATTTAATTAGATCAAGTAAGTTTAAAGAAGAACAACAACAACAAATATGTTTTTGAAGAATTTTTATTCAGAAGTTGAAATGTTTTAAAATAGTTTTGAAAAATATAAATGAAAAAAAAACCAGAATTTTTCTCTATTACTATATAAAAAGGAATTTTACGGCTATACTTACGATACTATCGAAACGATGTCTTTTTTTTATAGATATTCTGAATTTCTACTCTGGAAATTTGGTAGCTACAGTCGGCATATGACAATCAAAGTATGTCATATTAAATTAGTTTAAATCAATTTATTAAAATATATATATATTATTACAACGATTTGTTTTTATGAACATAAAGTTAATTGAATAAATTGAAAGCTTATATAAATATATGTATTAGGGCGGGTCAAATTCTGGCTCAGCGAAATTCGTAAAATACATGTAATTTCAAGACTTTTTCTCCACTACAGCATATACAAATTCTGAAAAAAAGCTGTGCGGACTTTCGTAAATAGATTCATACACATACATTCATACATTCATATTTTATAATTGAGAACAAAATCTATTTACGAAAGTCCGCACAGCTTTTTTTCAGAATTTGTATATGCTGTAGTGGAGAAAAAGTCTTGAAATTACATGTATTTTACGAATTTCGCTGAGCCAGACCTCCAAAAAATTCGTCCATACAAATTGACCCGCCCTAATATGTATACATGTATATATATATATATAGAATTAACTTTATGTTCATACATATAAATTATATATTTCCGTTACATATATATTATGTAACGTTCACAAAAAAATTGATAAATATATTTATATAAACAGTAGTAATTGAATAGCTACTTTCACATATCACAAGCATTATATGTTTTAAACAGTTTACATTAATAAATTATTATATATATAAAGGGTGTCCCAACAAGAGCGCAATTTTTAAATTTTAAATAAAACACAGATATTTAAAAAAAAAATCGTGAAACTTTATTATATCGTAAAGAAGACAGAATGAGGTTATGTATGGAACAATATATCGTGCAGATGGCCGCCGCGGCTTTGCTGGCATACACGCGATCTTTTAATGAAATTTTCAATGACCGTTTTGCATAAATGCTGCGGTATTTCATTAATGGAGCGTCCAATTTCCTCTTATAAGGCTTGAGTCGTTGTCGGCTTATTCGCGTAAGCCATCGACTTCAAAAAACCCCAAAGAAAAAATTTATTGGTGTTAAATCGCACGATTTAGGCGGCCAATTCTGATCTCCAAAACGCGAAATAACACGACCGGGAAATGACTGATGCAGCAATTGAATTGTTTCTCTGGCTGTATGACATGTGGCGCCGTCTTGTTGGAACCACATGCATTTCTTCAATTCTAGGCAAGAAAAAACTGGTTATCATTTCACGATACCGAACACCATTGACTGTTTGCGCTTGACCTGCCTCATTTTCATAAAAAAAAGGTCCAATGATTCCTCCAGCCCAAAAACCACACCACACAGTGACACGTTGAGGATGCATTTGCTTCTCGTGAATCACTCGAAGATTTTCCTCACCCCAAATGCGACAATTCTGCCTATTGACGAATATATATATATATATATATATATTAGGGCGGGTCAATTTGTATGGACGAATTTTTTGGAGGTCTGGCTCAGCGAAATTCGTAAAATACATGTAATTTCAAGACTTTTTCTCCACTACAGCATATACAAATTCTGAAAAAAGCAGTGCGGACTTTCGTAAATAGATTTTGTTCTCAATTATAAAATATGAATGTATGAATGTATGTGTATGAATCTATTTACGAAAGTCCGCACAGCTTTTTTTCAGAATTTGTATGCTGTAGTGGAGAAAAAGTCTTGAAATTACATGTATTTTACGAATTTCGCTGAGCCAGAATTTGACCCGCCCTAATATATATATATATATATATATATATATATATATATATATTTGCTTATATATATATTAGCTTAATATTTGTTCATTCAGCCATGGGTAATCATTTCTTTTCTTTATAAACTTGTTTGTTTTGTTTTGATTTTTTATAAATTTCTGTAAACTTATTGTGTATGTTTTCATAATTTTATATATATATATATATATATATATATATATATCAAAATCAAAACAAAACAAACAAGTTTATAAAGAAAAGAAATGATTACCCATGGCTGAATGAACAAATATTAAGCTATTGTAAAGAGAGAGATAAACTCTATCAAAGACATAGAAAAAGCAAAAACAATTTGAACAAGGAAAGAGAATACAAAACATTTAATAATATACTAAACCAAATAATAATATATGCAAAAAACGAATATCGTCGAAAAGAATTTATTAAAAATAGACACAATATGAGAGGTACGTGGCAATTAATAAATGAAATAATTGGCAAAAAAGTTGACAATGTCGACGAAGTCATAAGGAAAAACTTTTAACATGAAAATGTTATAAGAGTAACCAATAATTTCGCCATTAATTTCAAACAAAATGTTGAAAATATCATACATGATTGTACTATCAAGACGCTAAACTCTACAGAAACAAGAAATCAGAACTGATATTTTCAACATTTTGTTTGAAATTAATGGCGAAATTATTGGTTACTCTTATAACATTTTCATGTTTAAAGTTTTTCTTTATGACTTCGTCGACATTGTCAACTTTTTTGCCAATTATTTCATTTATTAATTGCCACGTACCTCTCATATTGTGTCTATTTTTAACAAATTCTTTTCGACGATATTCGTTTTTTGCATATATTATTATTTGGTTTAGTATATTATTAAATGTTTTGTATTCTCTTTCCTTGTTCAAATTGTTTTTTGCTTTTTCTATGTCTTTGATAGAGTTTATCTCTCTCTTTACAATAGCTTAATATTTGTTCATTCAGCCATGGGTAATCATTTTTTTTCTTTATAAACTTGTTTGTTTTGTTTTGATTTTTTATAAATTTCTGTAAACTTATTGTGTATGTTTTCATAATTTTTGCAACAGCTTTGGTTTTCATGTACAAGGTCGCTCCAATTTACTTGTTTTATTAATTTATTTACTTTGTTAGTGTTTATTCCCGTCATCTGCAATGGTTGCTTTTCCGTGCCCTGATTGTTATTATTTCTATTCTCATTTATTTTGTTTTGATTATTTTCATCTCCTACGCATCCAAATAACGAAAAATGGTCAGATATGGTAGTCAATATAACAGCTGAGTGTGCGCTTGTTACTGCTTTGTTGTTTCGCACAAACATGTGATCAATGCATGTGCCTTTGTTTTTATCTATTTCTTCTCTTGTTACTTCGTTTACCAAGCTGTTCAAGCCGTTGGAAGACATCATATCAATGTATGTTCTTGTTGATTTGCTTTTTTCTGTTAAGATGTTGACATTCATATCACCAATAACAATCATTGCTCTGTTTTTGTGAATTTGGTTAATGTTTTGTTCCAATTCATTTATAAAGAGTTTGATGTTTGAACGGGGTGGTCGGTAAATATGAAGAAGTGTTATTACATTTGTTTAGATTAATAGATCAATGTGTAACGATTCATAGTTTAGTATATTTGTATTCTTGGTTGTAAAATTTATGTTGTCTCTAATATACACCACCACCACTGCCCTTTCTATTTACGAAAACACTTTTAAAGTTTTTTATTAAATAAAAATTGTTTTCATCATCTTCTATATTTGTTTCCACGAGAATAATAATTTTAATATCGTCTATTATATTGTAAATTTGCGCCAAAAATGTTATAAAATTTTTACGTAAGGAACGAATATTCATGTATATAAATGAAAGTGGGAATTTCCTATAAATCAAATCAAATCAAATCAAATCAAATCAAATCAAATCAAATCAAATCAAATCAAATCAAATCAAATCAAATCAAATCAAATCAAATCAAATCAAATCAAATCAAATCAAATCAAATCAAATCAAATCAAATCAAATCAAATCAAATCAAATCAAATCAAATCAAATCAAATCAAATCAAATCAAATCAAATCAAATCAAATCAAATCAAATCAAATCAAATCAAATCAAATCAAATCAAATCAAATCAAATCAAATCAAATCAAATCAAATCAAATCAAATCAAATCAAATCAAATCAAATCAAATCAAATCAAATCAAATCAAATCAAATCAAATCAAATCAAATCAAATCAAATCAAATCAAATCAAATCAAATCAAATCAAATCAAATCAAATCAAATCAAATCAAATCAAATCAAATCAAATCAAATCAAATCAAATCAAATCAAATCAAATCAAATCAAATCAAATCAAATCAAATCAAATCAAATCAAATCAAATCAAATCAAATCAAATCAAATCAAATCAAATCAAATCAAATCAAATCAAATCAAATCAAATCAAATCAAATCAAATCAAATCAAATCAAATCAAATCAAATCAAATCAAATCAAATCAAATCAAATCAAATCAAATCAAATCAAATCAAATCAAATCAAATCAAATCAAATCAAATCAAATCAAATCAAATCAAATCAAATCAAATCAAATCAAATCAAATCAAATCAAATAAAATAAAATAAAATCAAATCAAATCAAATCAAATCAAATCAAATCAAATCAAATCAAATCAAATCAAATCAAATCAAATCAAATCAAATCAAATCAAATCAAATCAAATCAAATCAAATCAAATCAAATCAAATCAAATCAAATCAAATCAAATCAAATCAAATCAAATCAAATCAAATCAAATCAAATCAAATCAAATCAAATCAAATCAAATCAAATCAAATCAAATCAAATCAAATCAAATCAAATCAAATCAAATCAAATCAAATCAAATCAAATCAAATCAAATCAAATCAAATCAAATCAAATCAAATCAAATCAAATCAAATCAAATCAAATCAAATCAAATCAAATCAAATCAAATCAAATCAAATCAAATCAAATCAAATCAAATCAAATCAAATCAAATCAAATCAAATCAAATCAAATCAAATCAAATCAAATCAAATCAAATCAAATCAAATCAAATCAAATCAAATCAAATCAAAGAGTATAGATTGCGACTTGTTGGCGTTCAGCCTGATTTTCCATTGAAATATGTACTCTGAAATAGTGTCTAATGCTTGTTGCATACAAAACATAATATCATGTACAGAGTCACGAGATATAAAAACACCTACATCATCTGCATACAAAGCGTGATAGCAGTTAGTTAATTTTGGAAAATCCTCACAGTAAATTACATATGTATAAAAGTGGTCCGATTACAGACCCTTGAGGAATGCCAGCGGGAAATTTTATAACATTATAAAAGTGAAATACTTATTGAAACGCAATTTGAACGATTTCTCAAAAAATTAACAGTAAGCTTAATCAACTATAGAGGGAATTCAAAATTTATTAATTTGTAAATTATTCCGTTAAGGCCACTTTACATTATCCTACTGTGTGTTAACACATGTCAAAATTTTCATGTGTGGAAGAAAGTGAGATGGTGTAACCAACGGAAAGCAATGTGTGTTCTGATTTTTTTGGCATGTCGTACCACATTTTATTTTTTGGTTTGTTTCTAATTTCATCACACATTCTATCCCACCAGAGATGCATTTTACCATAAACTTACTGGAAATTTATTATTTAAGTGAGAAAATTTTAAACTCGTAATGTATTTTCAAATGGAATAACAGAAGGAAGCAGTTTTACAGCTTATTGAACTTTTTAGGGGCTTTAAAAATTCATTAAAAACCGATTCATTACTCAAATTATCACGTTTTAGTATAATGTAACGTATAAAAATGTGGTGCGACTCTGTGAGATAGTCTAAAAGCGAAAAATTAATTTCTTCATACAAAAATTAAAAATGACAGCATGATGAAATTCAATAATACTTTCTATCTCACATGTGGTAACACACAGTAGGACAATGTGAAGCGGCCTTTATGCCAGACTGAGTCAAAAGCTTTTTCGACATCCAAGAGTACAAGTGCAGTTGATTTTTTAATTTATAAGGTTTGTTTTAACATGTTTGCAGATCCTATTTATTTGTGGCATTGTGCTATGGAAACTACGAAATTCAAATTGTTCATTGGGGACTGACTATGTTTTTATTTTCTGCAAAGGTATTCAATTTATTTTTTATCACTTTTTCAAACACTTTACCAAGACAATTTAATAAACAAATTTACCTATAACTACTAACATCTCTTAGGGTCTTTCACAGCTTTGCAAGTATAACTATTTTAACCCAAGAATTTGGTTACTACTAAAGCTTAATAGATGAATTTATTTTAAAGGTAAGAAACCGAACAGCAATCAAAGGCAAATTTTTTATTAAAATCATTTGTATATTATCGAGACCGGAAGACATTAATTCATTCATTAATTAAATAAAAAATATAATTTTCATAAACATAATCAGAGGATTGGCAGCTAATTGGTAGCCTTTTAAAGCGATCGACAACAGTATTTATTACATCATGGTTATTAGAACCAAGTTAAAGACACTTCGTGATTTTTAAGAAATTCAAGTGCCAATACATCTGACTTGGCTTTGTTAAGAACTGCAAGGCCATTTTGATGCTTTAAACAATGAACTCTAGTGAGTTTTTAAAGAGCTTGCAAATATTCCAAAAAGGCTTATCACTCTTGTTTAGGTTAGAATTTTTTTTGTCCACTCTCGATAACGATGATGAAAAATTTTGGAACGAATCAGTGATGAAAGTCGACTCATAAACGCACAGTTGCAATTTTGTCCAGAAGAATAATTCTTCATCAAGGCAATGCGAGCTCCAACACATCAGCTCAAACAAAGGTGTTTTGGAGTACTCAAAATATCGAATTAGTGGGTCATTCATCGTACACTCCTGATTTGGAACCCAATGACTTATTTTTGATCCCGCACATGAACATCAAGGACAAACTGCGTGGACAACGATTTTCGATGTCAGAGGAAGGCAGTTCAGTGAGTTGAAGAGGAGTTCAAAAGCTATGTTTTGGAGGTATCAAAATGTATTTGTCATAAAGGAAAATATTTCGAAAAACAATAAAGCTATTTTCAATGAAAAAATACAGTCTTTATACTTGTTCCCAAATTATATGTAGCAACTCTTGTATTGGCTCCAATTTTTAAAAATATTTGTGAAAACGCGAAATACTTATTTGAATTTCGAGCGGTAAATGGGAGTATTTTACTTAATAATAATAATAATAATAATAATAATAATAATAATAATAATAATAATAATAATAATAATAATAATAATAATAATAATAATAATAATAATAATAATAATAATAATAATAATAATAATAATAGTTTTTTTCGTTAAATTATTGTTTTTGGTAATAGGAATAAAAGTAGAGATCAAACCTAAAAATAGTTTACTATAATCAAATAAATAATTTAATAATTTTATGGCCGAAATCATTTTAAGGAAAGTGGTTTATTTTGAAACTTTTCAAAACAATTTTTTTTTCTAATCGAATTGCTTTTTTTAATAAAGTCTGACAATAATTGTAGTATTTATTCCCTTTTGGCGTCTTTTTCAATCTTGATTTTTATACAAGTGCTCTGGTTTTTTATTTCCCTGACTCATATTCTAATAACTTAGCACCATAATAGCATTAATATTTTGGGAATAATAAAATCTGTTATTTTCATATTTTTATTATTTTGCGCTCAAGCTCGCAATGACAATTATAACCTTGCATAATAAAAGAAAATTCCAAAAATAACAATAAACAAGCATATAATTGAAATATGAATGTGCAAGCTGTAGTGTAGCAGAATCCTCAAAAGAGCCTTTCGAGGAGGAGGTGTCTTATAAGTAGGTTACCTGCTCGGAATCAAAATACAAGAACGTATAAAGGATATGCTTAATTTTCAATTTAAGCGCATTTATGAGAAAACCTGAATAGAAACACATACACATACACACACCACACACCATACACAAAGACACCATACACAAAGAAGCAAACAATGGCAGCCCTTGCGGAAAGCTTGTTTTATGCTTTGCTATCCTTAACAGTGCTTTGCAGGGGGCCGTTCTTGTTGCTGCTTTGGTTTAGCAGCATTTTGTTAATTTTATGGTTTTGGATGGAGTTTTGGGGTTAGCTGTGGAGGCGTTGCCAGAAATGATTTTCTCAATTAAGCCTTAAAGATAATCGAGCAGGCTCTTGGGAATAATTATGATGAGCTTATTTGTCGTTCTTGTGGTTTATTTTTTTTATGTTTTTCTGTTATATGGTTACATTTAATATTCTTCCTCAGTGATTGTGTTGTGTTTGTTTGTAATATGCTTCATTTGTCTTGTTAATTTTCACAACTTTATATTTGCTGAGTTGAGGCTTCAGAAATTATTAATAAATGAGCGTCATTTTTTCTAACTCCATCGCCTACTGTGTGGTTTGGCACTGACCAATGTGGCCACATAATCACCTTTTGTTATTTGATGTATGAAGTAATGTTTGTTTGCTTATTTGTTTTATATTTTTTGTGTTGTTTTCTTGGATGTGCTTTTGTGGTATGTTGTTTTTGCTTTTTTATTATTTTTTAATGTTCTTGTGTTGTGTTTGGGTTCTTTTTACTCTTTCTTCTATGCTCTGCTAAAATAATTACTTTCATTACTTAAGACATGGCATTCATTAGTTTATTTTAGAGAAATTGATTTCTATAAGTTATAAACATCGATTCGTTGTTGTTCTGAGAATATTAAAAGAATTTTCGAAGTTCAATAGGGGGCTTTCCATAGTGACGGTAGGACAGTTTACTCCAGAATCCCTAATGTTTGGACCTGTAACTTTGTCTTTTGATGTAACAAAAAGATCAAATATATATTTTACAACAGATTATGATTCGACTTATAAATATTTTGGTGATATTTTATTGGTTAAAGGAGTATGACTGGTGGGATAGTAAAAAGCACCTAACATCCGCCTTCTGCACTGTCAATAGAGATTTTAACTCAAAGACTATACATAGCCAGATGTCTTTAACTATGCTTTGAAATGATTAAATAGACTTCAACAGAAGCCAAAAAAAGCATCAAGCTTAGTTTCTACAAGAAAATATAGAAAGTAGAAATTGTGACTAGTGGAACAACGTGGGACTGGTGAGAAAAAAAATCGTACGACTCGTTCACAATAAAAAACAATTTGTCATAGTGAACCAAATAACTAATCTTGTTTTTTCAAAATAATTTTTTTCAGATCATGTAAATTTAAATATTATACTTGCGTTAAGAATAAATCAGTTATATTCATATCAATTAAAGAAAATAACTAATTTTCCCATTTCCCGTGGAATATCCCATAAATAATAAAGAAGGAAATTATTTTTTATGTAGTGTTTGTATGATAAAATAAGTAAAATGAAGACGCTTTTTAGCACACATATAATCGGTATAGAAACTTACCTTATATGAACCAAGATCTTGCACCACACATGTTAGCAGCGCCTCTCGACCCACCGAGGCGGTGACATTTGCAATGGGAAAACTAAATTTAGGATCCGCTGTAATATATAAAAAAAAATATTTTATTTCTACCTTAAGAAACTATGTTTTTAAAAAAAAACTCTGTGAATATTTTAGTGTATTACAAATTATATTAGGGCTATTCACAATCTTGTGTGTTTGAGACTGCAAGTATGTGCAATTGTAAAATTTTGTTATAAATTGCGAATGATCTTTTTTGGTTTTATTTGCAGCACTTGTTGTAAAACATGAAACGCACAGCTAATTGAGGATAAGCAAAATTGGTTTCTGCTGGAAATTTTGATTAAATTAATTTTATGTCGGAAAATAGCTTAAAGGCACAATAACATAATTTTTTTTTATTTGCTTATCTTTTATATTAGTTTTTTTTGCCTATACTTTCTTGCATTATTCTCCAGCTGCAATTTAGCTGTAGTTTGCAATTTAGTATTGCATATGTATAGTAAATATAAACTGTTTGCTTTAGTGTTGCATATTTGCTATAGCGTAGTAAATGCATCCCTGTATGTTTTGCTAGTGCAGAGTAAAAAATTTACTCTACCATTTTGCAAACGCTATAATGCAAGACCATTTGCACCAGATTGTGAACAGCCCTATTATGTTATATAAAAAAAAAATCAATTAGCAACTACTTTTAACTCACTTATCACATCCGCTGCAATTTCGATTATATTAAAATTACTTTTGTGGCACAGGATGATCAGCAAGGTGAATAACCACGAATGAGGTTGTATAAAACTTGTTTTTATTTGCAACATTTTGTTGTGGTTTCTGTACAGTTAACTTTTAAAGTTATATTTTAATCAGCTTTTATTTTTCAATTTCGACATTGGGTTTATTTGTTTTATTTTAATTTAAAAATTGTTCACTAATTATTTTCTATATATCTTGGTTCACGAACATATATATTGTATCTGTTGGGTTTCACATATTTAACACTTGTTTGTTGTAGATATAAGCTAATATATTTTTATTTACAAAATGAATTTATTTTGTTGGATCAATCAATTGGGTCTGATGACTGAAAATGACAAAAAAATTTACACGATAGCCTTAGAGTTTGTCCGTTTAAAGCAGTGATGAGCAGTGATGAATAGACAACTTGATGTCAACAAAACTATTTGCGATTTCGAAAATTTCATCATTGACATGAATACCCTTATTTTTACCCTATAGTTATGAAATATTGCAAAACTATAAGCGATTCATCTTATATACAAATATATAAAAAAATCTATTGAAAAACTTAAAAATGTGAATTTTTTGATCAATATCTTTTAAACTAAGATAGCTCCAAGCGAAAATCTTTATTTTAGGCAAATTTTCTTGGCTTTCAAAGTGGTGTTTTTTTATATCGAGTGTATTTAACAAGATTAAAATTTACCCGAATTCCTCTTTTCCATGTACAATTTTTCCTCAAATTAAATGTCGTCATAAAAAATGAAAAAATTTATTTAAGGCAAAGTCACTAACATTTTTTTTCATTTTCTGTATTAGTTTTCTGTAGCTTCAACAAACTAAACAACATTGATAAGGTAAAAAGAAACATCATAGGGTTGTAGCCAGTTTTTTAAAAATTTTCAATTGACCTATTTTCGGATGAGAAAACTGCGATTTATTTCAAAGCATTATTTATATTTTTATCTTTATCAATTCTTTTCTTTTTTATAAAAAACATTGAAAATGTGTGAATTAGTTGGAATAATTTTTTTTTGTGTTTTGGTAGAGGAATACTGTTTGGCCTTCTGTCGAATAGAGGCATTGGTCAAACAGCTCTCTCGGCGACATCGGTCTAGTTGTAGGCCCATATTGCTAGTTACTCTACGTAGCTGGTAGATTCCGGAGTCAGAAGGACAGCTTGTTAAAAGAATTTCTTATTCAGATATAAGATTTAAGAGGGCAAATTTCCATTCATCATCTAACAAAACCACTTGCAGATAAGGAAGATTATAGCCACTCCTAGAGAAGCTTCTGCTATTGTGTATGCCTCTTGTGCTTCTTCAGAAATGCGTCCAATAGGCGTTAACTCCTTTATAATTTTGCTTCCATGAATAAGCACTCTGTGCACAGATGGGGGCATATTGCACCGATTGTAGCACTGTAGGTAGAGATCAGCAGTTTCTCGGGTATACGTCTCGAATTTCCCTACATCTACTTTCAACCCGCTAGCAATTACCTTGGAAATGATTGCAGAACTATTTGTTAACTGATAATTACCTGCAAAATGTTAGCAACCGAAAAAATTATTTTGCCAAGAGAAAATATTTAGTAAATTTTTGCCAAAGAAACCTCTTAGCTAATACAATAAATTGTTTAAGAGCACTTAAACCAATTTCAATCGATTCCCAATAAAACTTCTTGAATGAGACAGTTTTAGCTAAAAGACTGTCTTTTAGCCAAGCTTACATTAATTTGGCCATGTAAGCAAGTTGGCCTAGATAACAAGACTAATGTCAATCAATTCCTTATCAAATGCTAGAATAATATTTTTTGGCCAAAAAATTGCTTTTGATTAAGTTAACATATTGGTTTTGGCCAATAACAGTATAGTTACAGAGTAACACAGTTAATAAATATTTTATCAAAATCAGGCCAGTTGTTTTGGCGTGAAGAAATTAAATCATGCCTCTCGCACTTGTACAGGGTCCGCCATCTAACGTTTTTTTTTTAACTAGTGCTTATTTCGTGAATGGTAACACTTAGCTCATGTCTGATTTGACAGATACTTAGTTTTATCTTTCCTCTAAACGAATATGGTTAAGTATACGCTTGAGCAACACTGGGAAATATTGCGACATTACTTTGAAAATCATGGTAATGTTGCAGAATGTGTGCAAAAATTGCGTACGGATTTTGGAAGAAGAGAAGAGTATGTTCGTTATCTTGTGAAAAAAGTGAAAGAAACTGGCATCCTTATCGATAAACCAAAGCGTGAAAAGCCAAAAGCAGTGCGTACACCCGAGAATATTGCTGCTGTGGCGAAAGTGTGCGTGAAGCGCCATCAACATCAATTCACCGTCGTTCTCAACAATTGAACATTTCGGAGACATCATTGAGACGAATTTTGCATAAAAACCTTGGTATGGCGCCATACAAAGTCCAATTGGTTCAGGAGTTGAAGCCAACTGACCATCCAATGCGTTTTCGCTTCGCTAAGTGGGCCTGCGATCGACTTACAGAAGATGCCGATTTTGCCAAAAAAAATCATCTTTTCAGATGAAGCTCATTTTGATATTGGCGGGTATGTAAACAAGCAAAATTGTCGCATTTGGGGCACAGAAAACCCGCACGCATACATTGAAAAGACACTGCACCCAAAACGAGTCACTGTTTGGTGCGGATTTTGGTCCAGAGGCATAATTGGGCCATTTTTCTTCGAAAATGAGCAAGGAGTGGCCGCTACAGTCAATGGCGATCGTTATCGGGCAATGTTGAACGAATTTTTGTTCACAAAAATTGAAGAGGAGGATATTGGAAACATTTAGTTTCAACAGAACGGTGCTACGTGCCACACAGCCGAAGCTACACTCGATGCTTTGCGCCCTGTTTTTGAAGATCGCATTATCAGCCGGAGAGCTGATGTCGTTTGGCCACCTCGGAGCTGCGATTTGACACCGTTGGACTATTATTTGTGGGGTGCCCTCAAAGATAAGTGTTACGCCGACAAGCCAGAGACAATTGACGCTTTAAAGGACAATATTCGTGAAGCCATTGGTGAAATACAGCTGCACACAATCGATAATGTGCTTAAAAATTGGACCGATCGTGTAGGCTACTGCATGGCCAGCCGAGGCAGCCATTTGAACGAAATTATTTTTCATTATTAACCGGAAGGATTGTAATTTCAAATAAAAAAAGAAATTTGAGAAAATATATAGTAGTTTTTTTTTATAGAATTTTCAGAAAAATAGTTATTTGGCGAACCCTGTAGATGTGCTGGAATTTCAAAGAACTAATAAAAAGATTGCAAAGGAAAAAATTATATACAACCGCGTAGCGCAAGAAGGCGCACCGACAAACTAATTTTTTATTTAGTTCGTATATTTTTCCTCGATATTTTAGAAAAATATCAGATATATGTTTGATGTATTTTTTTATTTACCTGCTAAAGATTTCAAAAATGTTCTCTTTTAGCATTAAAAATACAAATATTCAAAAAATCACCAAAATTTATTAGTTATAGTAAACAGCAAAAACAAAATAATTTTGACAAGCAAAAAATATATGTTTTCACCATTTTTTTGCTTCGATTACATTCTTATAAATCTAAAAAAAATGGAACGCTTACAATAAAGGTAGTGAAAATAACTTATGTATATTCTGAAATTATTTTCGTCAAATAATTGTCAATTTTGATATCTTTGCGTGTCTAAAGTAAAAAAATTTCTAAACTATTTTTAATGGTTTTTCTTTGAATGAATATTGACAAATAAACTTTTTTATACTTATGGCCACAAATCTCCCACTGTGCGCCGTACTAAAAGCTCAAAAACAATTCTTAACCTTCCAGTCATGCCCTTAAAAATAAATATTTTGATTTAAAAAATTGTGTAAAAAGTACTAAATACAAAACTCAAAGTAGTACAACAAAAATTAAACTATTTCAAGCTAAACTAACTGAACATTAAAAAATTTCATTTCCGCTTTATAATCACTTTTTTGGTCTTAACACGTTTATTTTGTGCTACTTCCTTTCTGTTGCTTTTTTTAAGCAAGTTTACCTTGACCACTACATTCAACTGAAACATTTGTTGTTTTTTCACTTTTCACCTATTACATTTGCTCCCTTTTCCTCGGATACACCTTATTTTCCTGCATTCGATTTCAGTTAAGATATTCTTAACAGATTCTTAACAGGTATTGCATGCAAAAATAAAAAAATAACACCGTCTCATTTGGCATTTCAGCAACAAAAAAACAACAAAGACACAACTTTTAAGGATCAAAAATTTACTAAACTTAAACACGCAGCAGTAGTGTGGAAAAACTGTTGTGGGAAGGGGGGGGGGGTGGTGGAGAGGTCAGAGATGCACTAGCAGTTGAAGGACGTTTTGTGGCTGAAAGTTCAAAAAACAACTGAGCGTTTCAAATGAAGGAATTGGTTGTAAGCTTCAGAAGTTCAACAACCAATTTTATGTTATTTCTTAAGGGTTTGTATATGTTGTCTCTGTCTGAAAAGCAGGAATTTGCTGAGCTTTAAGTGCAGGTTATTTACACTTTAATGCAACACTAATGATACAGCGATTGTCTGCTCAGTTTACTGGCATTACAGGAAGAAGGAGCATTTAGTATCATATAAGTTCAGATTTCAATTGGTTGATATTGGCCGCATTCAGCGCAGACAACAGTTGTCAACTGTTGTGTTAAAATTCGCTGAATGGTAAAATTTCGGTAGCGCTCACTAAAACTGATCAGGTAGCATACGCCATTTAATCGAGTGAAAAAATTCTATGCTACATGAACACAACTGTTGAGTTAACCGTCAGATGCTGCTACTGACGCTGTTATTGAACAAAATCTAATTTTGACGTGCAGAGTAGCAACACATTTAGATAAAAACATCGCTTACTAAGGTAGCGCTACCATTACAGTTGACAGCAGTTGGCTGCACTGAATGCGGCCTTTGAGATTTGCTGATAAGTAACAAAAGTACTTGAGATCGAGCAGTATATGTTTTGACAAAATCTGTCATTAAGATTAAAATTTTTTAAATAATTCGTTAATATAAATGCTATAATAAAAATTTTAGAAAACATGATTACAAAAACATTGTATTATGTACTTTTTTGGAGGTTATATGAGCTTAAAAATATGTTATATATTTGTTATTTTATTTTATAATTCTAAAATATGTATAATTGTTTATTTATTATTCTTTTTTAATAAGATGTGACCACGTAAGGACGAAATATTGTGCTCTTCCATTTCAACGTTGCACTAACCAAACCAGCCCTCGAGATTTTTCATAGAATAAGTTATAAAAAATTCTTTCTTTCGAATGAGCCCAGAATGAGTGCGTCCAAAATAAAAGTTCCTCCAAAAATAAAAATTGTCTAAAGGACCAGAGAGGTCCACGACAGCAAAAAATTGGTGACTCCATTTCACTAAATTTTAGTAATATATTAATCCATATACATAAAACAAAGTCGTGTTTGTTACACCATTTATAACTCAAGAACGGCTAGACCGATTTTAATGATCTTTTATTTGTTGGATTTGTGTTCATCCCGAATAGCAGAATAACTATTAAAATATCGAACTAATTAACTATTAAAAAAACTCAGGGGGCGTGGCACCTTCCATACAAATCAAATCTTCTATATCGAATAGCTTTATAGGTCACACAGCAACGGAATTCAGTATTCGACCTTTATTTTCACTTGCCGTTCTACTGGTAAAATTTTAAGGGCGTTGGACGTAGGGCGTGGCACTTTTTCAGCAGCCTAAATTTTCAGTATAACTTTCAAGCTATAAGTCACACATTAATGACACTCAGTTAGAACGTACTGTTTAGTCGTGCCTTTCGACTGGAAAAATTAAGCAAGTATAGGCCATAAGGGTGTGGCACCGCCCATACAATTCAAATATATGATATCGAATAGCTTTGGAACTAAATGCCGTATAATAATGAAATTCAGTATGGAGTTGCCACTTGGTGATATCCTTCTACTAGAAAAGTGGGATGGGCTTTGGAAAAGGGGTGCGGCTCCGTCCATACACTTTAAATTTTTGATAACAGATAGCTTTCAAACTAAATGTCGTATAACAACGAAATTCAGTATGGAATTACTATTAGGTGATATCCTTCTACTAGAAAACTGAGTCGGTCATTGAACAAGGGCAAGCCAAATTTTTGATATCGAATTGCTTTGGAAATAAATATCATATAACAATAAAATTCAGTATGGAGTTACTTATTGGTCAGGCATTTCTACTGGAAAACTGGCACGGTCATTAGAAACTTGGCGTGGCTTCGCCCACACAAGCCAAATACTACAATTCAATATACTTTACTGCATAAACTAACTTTTTTCTGGCATTTAATAATCAAAATCAAATCTTTTAAACGAATAAAAATTTCTTCATTTTTAATTTTAAAACCGTACATTTTGCAACTGAAAGAGATTTTTATTTTCATTACTTTTGGTAAAGTTGGTTTTGTTGCATTTTCCCTAAAAAAAAAATAAAACATAAAAAAAATTTTAAAAAAATTCTTTTGTTCCGCTCATTGTGGGAATCGATCCCACTACCTCATGGCTTCAAAACTGATGGTTGAGCCGACTGAGTTATCGAAAGTACATTTATTCAAGTTGAAATGTACTATAAAAATTTCCTTATAGAATTTACTATAAAATTAAATTACAACAGTGAAATGACAATGACAGCAGTGTCTTTTATTTATTGGATTTTTTTTTGCCCCAAATAGCAAAATAGCTTTTAAAATATTGGAAAAATTCATGGATAAAATTATAAGAAAGTTAATTATCTACATTAATAAAAATCATTTTCTGTTTGTTTGACCAAAATACAAATCTTGGACGGCTGGACGGATTTAACTCAAATTTGGCTCACATTTTACTTGAATCTGAGATTATGCTTTGGCATAATTAGTTTTGACCGCGCCTTTTCCACCCTTTTACAAGTAAGTAATCAACCAACTAGCATACTTTTTTTAGCAAAAAGCTTCGTTTGATTAATTTTTAAAAAATTCTGTAATTCTACACCAAAAAATTCACATGCCTTCAAGATTGCACAAATTTTTGGTACATCGCCTTTTTCTAATAACGCCGTTTCCTTAAAATGAAAAAAAAAAACCATTTTGCATATTTTCATACGCCATTTTTTTCTGGCTAAAAATCGTTGTCTTCTGAACGAATAAAACCTAGTTATCGAAACTGTACATTTTTTCCCCCGGGTAACACCGGGTATATCAGCTAGCATAATATAAAAGAAAAAGTGATGACACTCAATCGGCTTCAAGTGTTTTTGGCCTATGTTTTTGTGATGATATAGTATTTCATCGACATCAAATGGTAGTCGCGTCATCGCAGCATCAGTACTAAACATTGAAAAAAAGGTGTAAGGCTATATTTAACACGCTTTGAAAAATTAAAAGCAAGAAGAAACAAAAATCAAAATACAATATTTAAAAAATGCCGAATTTGGCTCTTGCTTGCGATCGCATGGAACTTACGATCAGGTGGAAATGGACCTTATTTCTAAGCTGGATACTATACTACAGTCGCCACATCTTAAATAAAAAGCACAAGAAAATCGATTGGGTTACATCTTCAAAGCACGACAATAAATCTTTCAAAGTCAACTGAATTTTAATTTGACGGTCGGAAAGAATAT